>BMAV01005750.1:0-89323 GCA_019973955.1 Trichonephila inaurata madagascariensis | reverse complement strand
AAAGAGCGGAGTTTTGCGGAAATCGTTTCCCAAAAGGGGGAAGGGGGCGGGGGTTTTAAGATAAATATCCCTTTTTTTTAAAATATCATGAAGATTGTATAACCACCAGCGGAGCAGGTGGGTAGCGGCTCATATATATGTATGATAAAACAAGTAATATAAATTTTTTTTAAGTCAATTCCTACTATGAATGGATGAATAGAAAGTATTTTATATTAACGATTGAAAATTTGAATAAGATATATATACATATACAGTGGGCCACAAAATGACCTTGCAATTTCTTATCAAAAATTTAATGTTTTTTGACTAATAAAATTAGTATATTGCAATTGTAATTTTTTGTGTTATTCAACGTTCTTAATGGATGACATAATTAATTTTTAAAAAATAGATAATTATTTTTAAAATTAATTATCAAAAGCTCAAAAATTACGCCACAAAAGTCTTCGACATTAACAAAAATCTCAACTTAGTTTTTGAATATTGTATTTTTTTCAAATTAGTACTTTAGTAAGATATCTTTTAGTTACAAAATTTTAAAGCATCTTGGTATAGATTTACATTTTTTTGTTTCTATCGATTTTCTCCATTTTCTGTGATTATTGATTTTACTTCACATAGGGTTTATATGTCGTGTTTTTCATCAATCCCCAAATATATATGGCAAAATAATATTGAGGATGCTATTTGGACAGTTATAGAACACCAGTGGCGTACATTGAGAGCAGGGCTTGGTGTCATTACCCTGTTAAAAAATGAGTCATTTCCAATATAAAATTTTTGCGGAAAATTTAAATTTCTTTAAAATATTCAAATAGAGCTCAGGGATTCACAATATGAAACAAAATACCAAATTCCCTATTGTGGCCGATTTACACCCCCAAGCAAGAACCCCTCTACCTCCATGTTTTATTGATCCCACTAGATTCTTGGGAATTAAGTTTCAGAAAATTCAAAAATAACAGCAAATTAATTGAGATGACAGACAATTCAACAATTTTGGTTCTGATGGGCCTATAATAGCTTGTAAATGAAAAAATAAGGAATTTGATCCCATGAATTTATGTGGAACAAGAACTCCTTCACTTCTATGCTTCAGCCAGGAAGTGAAGGTTTCTGGCGTGGAGGTGTAAATTGACCTCAGAATTAGGTAATTTGGTATTTTTTCATGGTATTATAAATCATGAGCTTTATTTAATTATTTTAATGAGAAATTTTAAATTATCCGCCCGAAATTTGGATATTGGGGACTACTTAATTTTTTAACAGGGTAATGACGCCAAGTGCACTGCTCTCATTGTACGCCACTGGTGTCTCTATAACTGTCCCCAAATTATGAAAAACATCCTCAATCACTTTATTTAGCCCAGTAGAATATATTTGGGGAGATTCTGATTTAAAAAAAAAGAAAACACGACAAATAAACGCATAATGTGAAGTAAAATCAATAATCACAGAAGAATGGAGGAAAATCGATGCAGAAATTACAAAAAACTGACTAAATCTATACCAAGATGCTTAAAAGTTGTTGTGGGCACTAAAAGATATCCTACTAAGTACTAAATTAAGAAAGAAATACAATATTTAAAGCTAAGTTGAGATTTTTGTTAGTACGAAGACTTTGTATTGCGATTTTGGGTAGTTTTGAAAATTTAAATTTTTTAAAAAATAGTTATACTTTTTTTAAAAAATTAATTATGTCATTCCATTAAGAATAAGTTGCACAGATATCATAAAAAAATTACAATTATAATATGTTAATTTTTATTAGTCGAAAACATTAAATTTTATAAGAAATTGCAAGTGTATGAGCACTTTTGTGGCCCACTGTATATATATGGGAGAGAGCGAGCTAATAGTAGGAATTGAATGATCAATCAAAAGCACATTGAACTGTTTATCGACTTATTTAATCATTAAAAATAATTTTATTTTTTTAATTTAAAAAACGTTGAATTTTTCCATTAATTCTACAGGAAACAGTCGAAATAGATCATAGAGTAAAAAAAAAGAGGAAATAATTTCAATTTTAGTAGTACATTTCATTTCTGTACTTCTAATTTTAATTTGTATTTCGAATAACAATGAAATATCACATGAGAAACACATTTCATTTACTTTTCCGTCTAGTTTTCTATAATTAGATAAGTTTCTAAATAAAAATAAGGAACACGATGATTTAAAAAGAAGCATCATCGAAAATAATAAAAAAACAAAACCTCTTTTCTCTTCAACATAAGAGAAGTTTTCCTTAAGTTTAAACGAGGCGTAACTAATAACTGCCTTTTTAAACGGATTATAAGAGTGAAAACATGAGTTTTTAACAGCAATCGGATTTGAAGTAGGATAATTCTATGCAATTTATGGGGGAAGGTTTTTTAAATTGTTTGTGAGTGTGTGTGTGCAGAGGGAAAGTATGAAGTCAACTATTTTCCCCTCTAATTTCTTACGAATGTCGTTAAGCCTTATTCCGTTTTTATTGTTCTTAGGTTATTGTGTTCTCTGTCAGTATTTTTTTAAATTCACATTTTCTTAAAAGTAATATAATTTAAATATAAATTAACTGTTACTTTGATATTTTAAAAAGTTTGGAATTTTATAGTTTTGAAAAAAAAGAAGAGGACGATTTTGCGATGAAACATTTTTTTTTTTTATTCTCGAAAAATAATATTAAATTACATAAATGACAGACATTCACGACGTTTATTGTGTAAAAGTATTTAGTAGAATATTTTTTTTTCGCGAGTGTATAAGTCTTAAAAGTATAAAGCCTTTTATAATAGTAGTATAAGGAAATTCCAAACTTAGAATTTTCCTATTAAGTATAAAGCTCTAATTTAAAATATATGCAATGATTTACATTTAAAAACACTTTGTTTCGAATAAATCTACCATCATTTTAATAGTATTTCTATATTATGTAAATAATTTATTTTTAATAGTTGTCATTAAAGAACTATTAAAAATTACTGCTGAGTGGCAACGATAAGTTATAGAATGATTACTTTTTTATTGTATTTCCTTAACAGTTATTGATGTTAAATATTAATTAACCAAAATTTATTGACAGAAAAAATTCCCTGTTCATCCTGTCCTGTATTCTAGAATTTTCTGGAAACAAAATATATACTGGTATCCAAAATACACTGCTGGCCACCGTAAATGCAACACCAAGAAAGACAAGAGATAGCACAACAAAATTTATTTTGTAGATAACATGTTGAACAAGTATCAAATGATTAAATTTATAGACTTCTGTGAAATGTGGTTCCTGCCAGAATCATTAGTCAGAGTAGCCGCCATTGTTGGAGATCACCGCTGCCACACGTCTCGGTATTCATTCAAACAAACTTTGGATGTGTTCTTGGGGTACAGCAGACCAAGCAGCTTCCACACGTTGCCAAAGTTGATCTGGTGTGGCAGCTGGGGGTGTAATCTGGGTCAAGCGTTGAGCAACCATGGACCACATGTTTTCTATCGGTGAAAGATCCGGAGAGCGAGCCGCCAGGGAAGCAATCCAATCTGGTTTGACGAAGAACCTTTGGACAATGCGTGCCATGTGTGGTCGGGCATTATCCTGTTGAAATATGGCTGTGGCCAAGCCCTGAAGGTAAGTAAGGACAACTGGCTCCAACACCTTGGAGATGTAGCACTGGCTGTTTAAAGTACCAGCAATGCGTACTAGAGGAGTGCAAGCGTGATAACCAATACCGCCCCATACCATAATATCAGGTGCAGGACCAGTGTGGTGGTGCATAACGCAGCTGTTCAGCATCCTCTCACTACGGTGTCTCCAGACTCGAATTCTACCATCGTGGTGTTGCAGACAGATGCGTGACTCGTCAGTAAAGACAACTTCATTCCATTCTGCCGCCCACATCTTTCTTTCATCTCACCATTGGCGGCGGAGACGTCTGTGGTTCTGCGTCAAGGGTAGACCAAGCAATGGACGCCTTGCGGACAGACCACTCTGCTGTAAACTGCGTCGAATGGTACACGCAGATACTGAATGATGCGTTACAGACTCAATGTGCTGTACTATGGTTCGTGATGTGACTGAGCGATCCGTCACTGCCATGCGCACAATTTGTCTGTTCTCACTTAAAGTGGTGCACTGAGGTGGTTGCGATAGACCACGTCGGTTCGTTGTACCCTCCTGCATCCAATGGTCACATATCCGCATTATAGTTGTTTGGTTTCGTCCAACACGACTACAGATTTCCTTGAAAGATAATCCACAATCTCGGTAGGCCACTATCCTTCCTCTGTCGAACTCGAATACTTGATCAAAAGCTAATCGCTGTTTTCTACGAGACATAACTGATCATTTTTTGAAAAAAACACAATTGCCGAACTTGAAATCGTCGAAATCTCCAAGCCTTAAATAGCGCTTTGAAGTGGCGCCACAGGCGCGCGTGATCTGGGTCTGCTCTGACATTCTAATAATTTGCATATCTCACCTCCACTAATGCATGTTGTAAATTTCATGTTATTTGCATACTTCCTTCAGGGTGTTGCATTTACGGTGGCCAGCAGTGTATATTATACGTAAATTCCGTATTTCTAGTTTAAATTAAATTTCTATACATTTTTTACTTAATTAAATTTCAACTTTTTAAAATTTTATACAATTTTTTAGTGTAATTAAATTCAAATATTCTTTGATGTATTTTTAGTTTCAATGCAGGCGTTTATTTGTAGTTGCGTTTATTAATAGTTGCAGAATTCCTGCCGACAACCTACACTTGATGCAATAATTCTTCTAAATTTTTAATCAGTGAAAGAAACAGGATACTGCAGCAAATAAAAGAATAGAGAAATAAATATACCTACCACACACAAAACAAATTATTTTATTTTTACCCAACATCAGTCGATGGTAACAAAGTACACCAGAAAAAGAAAGGGAGCTAGCTAGCTATATTTAGAGAAGCATTTCTTTCACTTGAAATATCTAAAAAAATTCTTACGTTCAACCCAGGTTGCTGTGAATTACGATACTAAACTGGAGTTATATCACGAAATTGCTCACTCTTGAATCTCATAAATGATAATCTTGCGTTCTCTTTCATAGCTGTATCTCATGTATCTAAAATAACGTGTAACCTATCTCTTTTAAAACTGTACTAACTACTAGAAGAGTATTTTTAATAAGATACCGTAAAATCCTGCATATAACGCGCACCTAGACTTTCAAGCTGTATTTTTTAATTTTTAGGTATATTCGCCGTATAACGCGCACTCACTTTTTTACGAAAAAATTTGAAATGTACGTGTGCACTTTTCTTATGTTTTGAAGTCATTATTTATTGGATGAATCATTATAGACTCTCTTTTGAAAAAATAGTTTACTTCTCTAGAATTATACAACACTTAATGTATCCGACTAAGTTCGGAACCGTGATTTTAAAAAAAGCGCATAAATGAATAATTTTCATGATATTTAGTGTCACTTAGATTAGAATACATGTATAGAATTGTTTTACGGATATTTTGACAGAAAAAATTATTTAAATACAATATTTTGGCAAAAAACTAACTTAGAATAATCTTTTTTCAAAATGTTCTCCTTTTGTTAAAAATGCTTCTATTATAATAATATTTTGCCTGTATATAGCTCAGACCTCTTTACAGAGGATCAACTATGATTTTTGAAAAATTCACATTATTTTCAGAGTTACAACTAATTGAAATATATATAATTATTGGCGTTTTTTTCTTAAAATTGCTCCCCTCTGTTGTCGTAAAATATGGATAGACCCACTTCTAAGATATATATTTTAAAAATTCTAGTTGAGCCTCTGTAGTGAGTTCTGAGCTATATACAGGCAAAATATTATTATAATAGAAGCATTTTTGACAAAAGGAGAACATTTGGAAAAAAATTTATTCTAAGTTAATTTTTTGCCGAAATATTGTTTTTTGTCAAAATGCCCTTAAAATAATTGTATACATGTATTCTAATCTAAGTGACACTAAATATCATAAAAAATATCCATTTATGCGCTTTTGCAAAATCACGGTTCCGAACGTAGTCGGATACCTTAAGCTCAAGAAGGGGTGGGGGGAGACCGAATCAGCGCCATGGCTGGATTTTCCCCACGCTTTTCTATAAACATTGATTCCTTTTTCCCCTTTCGTATGATGTACGAGGCGGACGATTAATTTTGAAATAAATTAGAACAAGCCTGAAACTTATTTACGCTCGCTGTCTGTAGTATATTCAATACTATGAATAATATTGAATACGCTTCACACAGCGAGCAGTAAAGATGGGTCCTGGTAAACGAAGCAAACACAGTGCCGGTTTCAAGATCTAAGTGATTCAATTTGCAAAAGAAAATGGAAATCGTGCTGCAGCAAGGATGTTTGATATTGGCGAAAGCTTCATAAGGGAGTGGAAAAAAAAATGAAATGACAATAATTAACATGTCAAATAAGAAATGTGCTTTAAGTAAAGGAGTAACGAAATGGCCTATTCTAGAAGAAAGTGTTGCGAACTGGGTGGTCCTAGAAAATCACCTGAATGGATTAATTGTAACAAGAAACAGTGTACGTTTATTCTCCTTAAAATGGTCAAAAAAGAGAATGCCTTTTCATATTATCCAACAATGAAATTTCATAAGGTATGTTATTTCTTTTAAATAAACAGTATTTTGATATATAAGTCTAAATTTGTTTTAATACTCATTTTTTTTTAAAACTCTCATTTTTATACTCGGCGTATAACGCGCACCCTTAAACTTCGATCTTTTTTTTTGTGTTAAAAGTGTGCGTTATACGCCGGATTTTACGGTATATAAAAACGAAGAAAATATTTTACAAAACTTAAGTTTAAAGTATCATTGTTCCAAATTTTTAAAAAAATAATTGAATTGAAACTCTAGAGCAGTGATTCTTAACCTTTATTTTGTTGCGGTACACTTTTAACAATTTCAAAATGTGGCGGCACACTAACAATAAAATAAGTTTAAAATAATTTTACTTATCTGTAATATACTTCGATCTATCCACGAATAACTTATATATACCATGAATAGCCTTAGTTTTTTCTATAAAACGGCCGAATGATTGGGTTACGAATTTTATTTACTTTTCTCGGAGTATAATTAAAAATTTAAAAACAATTTGGAGGCACCTTTCAAGAATTTGGCAACACACAAAAGTGCCGGCTGAAAATCATTGTTCTAGGGTAGCGGTCGCCAAACTTTTTGACCTCACGGACCAGTAAATTCAAAAATTTAAATCCCGCGGACCCCTAATAGGATTTTTAAGTGTTGAATATATTTATAAAAAAACTGTGATCTAAGAACACAATCAATGCATCTTAAAACATAACTTAACCCTTTATCTACCGACGGAACTTAAAAGTACCACTCACTTTAAAATCGTGTAGAAAAACATTTTGACGAATACTCAGACGATACTTCGCAGGAATATTCTTTGAAATCCACTCTTCCAAAATATATGGCAGCAGTTCTATTATGAGTATTTTAGCGGTGAAGGCGAATAGTTTTATAGCAGGAATTGCATTTTCAGCTGACGGCGTTTTCAGCGGATTGCGAATATTGTAATTTTAGTTCCGAAAAAGTAGTTAATGTCAAAAGTTAAGTGCCTTATTTGTTTTTGCAAGTTAATGAAAATCTTAGGAAACGATTTGACTATTTATTTTGAGTGAACAATATGTATAATTAATCTTATAGTTGAATATCTGTAGTTGAATATCTGTACGGAGAATATACCTCAAAACTATATAAAAATTGCTGCTTGAAAATATGGGTGCGCGTTATGAGCCGGATTTTACGGTAATTTATTTTCATAGTTTTTACATTCCTGTTTCTTTGAAAAAAATGAAGGGACTAATTTCAAATAATTTTTATTATTGATGACCATTTCTTCATAGAAATCACTTTTGTCTCCCCCTTTTTTTGAAGCAACAAAAAAAGTCAATAATTAGTTTTTTTCAATATTTTTGAGCATTTGTATATGCCAAAAAGAACACGTTTTCTAGTTATATTATTCATATTTTATTATAAGATGCCATGACTGAAAGGAAGATTTAAAATTGAATTACAATTACAAGATAATTTTTTAAATATAAAGTGAATTAGTTTAAAATAATTCCTAAGACCCTAAACAAAAATATAAGAATGCAGCATTTCTTAAAAAATAAAAAGTTCCTCAAGAAATTTTCGTCATAATTTACACAGGCTAACGGAATTTTTATTCTTCTAAATCTCGAAATTATCGTTTTAACAAACAATATCATTTTTTGTTGTGTTGTGCAAAGGACACATACATATAATTAAGAACAAGCGGGCGAGAAAATTAAAATTTTAAAGGCTGGTGTAATTCTTCCCGTCTCAGTTCCTTCCTAATATACCCACCTTGTGATATATTTTATTTCTTCTCTTATTAAACTCACACATTCATCAATACAAACATAATTAACTCTTTATTAACATAAAAATTCTTGTTTAAATATAATAATCACATACAATCAAATTACAATCTCAAATCAATCCCAAGAGACTCCATTCTTCTCTTTTTACCAGACCACACCCTGTGGTCGCTCTCTCACTGATTCCTTTTCCTCCTGTCCAAAACAATTCCACGCTTCCCGCCTGCGAAAACAACCAGGCCCTTTCTTCCCTCGACCGTCCACTCCGGAGTCAAACAGCCTCCTCCTTTAAAATGGTAACCCCCGCACCTTTGGGAAGTCGCCAACCTTTAAAAAATATATCGCCAAACAGCAGTCAGATACTACACACCTATTCCCATCATTACACCTTGATTTCAATCAACACGAACCAAAACTGGCAAGGTAAGAACTGGAGGGGGTGCTCTGGAAATAATGGGCATCGTAAAATTTGAAGTGCCAGGAGGTTAAAAAGAGCTTGTTAGTTAAAGAGTTACCGTTACAAAAGAATAACAATGAAAAACAGCTGTTAAAGCAATTGCAGTACTTAAAACAACTACTGCGCCGTTTATCTATTGCTAGTGTTATTAGCGAACATAATTTGCATATGAATGGGCTTAATTCATGAAGTCACATGATAAAAACAAACACGTGTTTCCCATTGAATTCAAAACAAACATTTGTTCTATTTGTAAAACTCAGATAAAATTTCAAATTTCATATCTGGGTAAAGATGTTTAAATAATGTATAGGGGAAAAAAAATTTCTTCAAAAAGATTTTTTTTAAACTAAAAAGTCATATTTTATGCTTATACTTTTAAATAAAATGCATTTTGTATATATATGTACTTTTTAAGAGAAAGTTTCTGCAAAGAGCAAAACTTGGCAACACCGGAGCTCGTGAACTGATTAGTTGGAAACTCAAGATAGTTTTTATCGTGCGACTATGACGCCACATGAGTTTTTGAATTGATTGGCTAGAATCATGTGGCTTTCACTATCATGTGACTATGACATCACATGAATTAACCTCATTGAAATGCTAATCATATGTATGTCTTTTCAAGGTTTAAGCATGATGCACATTTCACGCCTATTGGTTCCTTCCGTCACGATGTTTTCAAATGGATAATTAGTAGTGTATATAATAAATATAGCATATTGCCATATCAGAATATGTAAACTATATTTAATATTTTGTAAAATATGTTAATTTCAATTTAATAACTTTAATTGGAAAGTTTAAAATTTTGTTCCTAGGTTCCTTTTGTTGTTTTGTTTCTTTCTTAATTTTTTGTTTTTTTTTGCAAAAATTACAATATTTTTATAATGTATTTCATCCATGAATGTTAGCGAGGAAATTTACGAAACATTCGTAAACGAAAGTCTATGATGATGTTAATGATGCAGCTCATTAACACCTTTTTCTAGTTTTACCTTCATTACACGACCATTGTTACCAGCATATAGTTGAAAAGCATATCATATTGATTGAAAGACAGCATTAAAAATAATAAACTTGATAATATATAGCAAAATAAATAGTAATACTCGACGCTCTCTTTTGCATAACATATCAAAAGCTTACTCCTTAGGAAATTTTTAAACGCTTAAGAATTTACTTAAAATAATAATTCACAATTAAACTCTGACTCCTTTTTCGTGGGGAATAAATATTCCAAGCCCTTCCCCCCTTTTTTGAACTCTTGTATAACTAGAATGAGAATGTAAAGTGCTTTGAGTAACCGAGATAAAACATTCATTTATCTTGACCTTATTTTACGATGCTGTTTCATCAGTAATCCACAATTTCAAATGATAATTTTTTATGCTCTGTTATCAAAAGACAAAGCCGAGAACAAAATAAATACTAAGAAATTGCTGAACTACAGATTCAGTAAAAATCAATGCTTCAAAAAATGCTTTTATTTACTGATCACCAAATGCTTTGAATTTACGTTTTTAGAGTTATTGTTTGGCGTTTGAAATGTCCATATAGATAAAACCTCTCATGTGCATTGAGTTTATTTTTATCATAACATTTAGCATTAAACCTCAACATAAACTATTGAATAGATAACAAGCCCTTCAAGTTTTATTTATTCATAAAAATATTGCCAAGGTTGCGAATATCGGATTTGTGTTTTAAAACCTCGCTCATAATTTGATGGATAATACTATCAAATTTATACGTATGGTATTGAAATTGCTGAAAAAATTTCAGTCAAAACATATTTCTTTTCACACTAAATTATTCGAAATTCTTTCAATTTTTGTTTTACTTCATTACTTCGATTCGGTCGTTGGTTCTTTCAGATGCACATATTTTGCATAGTGAAGTACACATATTTCACTAAAAATGCATCAGACTTGAATAAATGAAAGATAAGTTGAGAAATGGAAAATGTGTGTTAATTTCATTCGATTATAAACTTATACCTGTAGAAAAAATATTTTATTTAAAATCCTTAGCAGTAATTATTAAATAAGTTTATTTCAATTTAAAGAAAAATTTTGAGAATTTTATATCAATAATTTTTTATTGGTTTTTAATTGTATCCATTACTGACAAGAAAAAACGAACAATTAAACACATTAAAGACAGCAAAATGAGCAAACGATTTTTCTTTCAAAACGTAATGAATCTAAATATTTAGATCAAAATAAAAACTAAATATATAGAAAGCAATATTTTTTTTTAAATATTGCTATCAAAATATTAAGAAGAACATTAAGAAAAATATTGTTTTTAAAATATTAAGAATATTGAAATTTTTGGAAAGATGTTTTTAAAGATATTTTTTCATCTTAGACCTTTTATAAGATATCAAAGAACGATTTCTTACATTTAATGATTTTTAAAAGTTTTCGTAGTAAAATGTATATTAGTTAAGAAATAACGTTTTTTCATTTCAGTTCAATATTTTCCTTCACTAATATAAACTTTATATATGAAATGTAAATTTCATATTTGTATTTCTGTTTGACTGTATTCCGATGAAAATGTACTGTTTGGAAGAAATTTATCGAAATGAGTTACTATGTACATATAGAGCTCCTAAAAATAAAACTACTTTTAAAAAATTATTTTTTGCAGTAATTTTTATAAGGAAATAAAAGTTTTTTCCCAGATATTTCTAATAATTAAATTTAATGCAATTACTTAATATAAACTTTTATAATTCTTTAATAAATATGAATAGGATAAACAAAATAAGAAATATAACAGAGAATATCTACCACAAAAAATGACACAGTAAAAACCAGTTGTACTACTTACATTTATAAAGATCTTTAAACTAAATTCATCATGTTTTTCTTCATAGTGATGGTTTGAGGTGTGTTTCAAACTTCTATTCATTTTATCGTATTCAGTAAAATCCATAAAAATAGTAGTTTTGGTTAAAAAATTGTTTTCTTTTCACACTGATAAACGCCACTGTTCAGTCAACAAACTCCATCAAAAATATCATATCGAAACTAAGAAACAAAAATACTTGGTTTATTTTGGACCACTCCCAGTGGGAATGAAGCATCCACAAGAGGGAAAAAATTATTTTGGCGAGAGATCTAACCTAAGTGAACGAATTTTACTTTACAGTTCTAAGTATAAACAACTCTCCTACCGGCTAAAAATTACCTTGAAGAGCAAAACTTATATTCGAAGGTAGAAGTGAAGTTGAAAATTAAGTTAGGTATTACCAGAGTAGGTATTTCGTTTCAAAACAAAGGGAAAAAGTACTGTCTTACATTTTGACCTTATATATATATATATATATATTATATGAAAAATAAATTTTAAGCTGACTGGGGGGGGACCCCTTTTCCGCCTAACGGTGGACCAACCCATAGTGCAAATTATACAACTGTGCACTCATTGCGCAAATTGTAAAACTGTAATTTATTTCCGAAAAAGAAAATTAAGAGGGGCAAATTTTTGAGTTCGTCAAATAACCTTTTTTTTATATTTAACTGTCATTTCTATGATCTAATAAGGTTGTGTATTGAAACTTCAATTATATACATTTAAAAATGTTCACAATGTTTTTAGTACTATATGCTGTGTCTATATGCTCCATATATACTCAAAAGTGAAAATACCAAGCACAACTTGAGGTATAGTTAATTTACATCCTAGATCAAACAAATAATAAATTTCGTAAAAAAACAACAGGAAAATGTTTATTGGTAATATTTTAATTCTAGAAGATAGTCAAGAAAATAATTTATTAACGAATCTAAATAATAAAAATATTAATTAAAAAGAATAAAAAGGAAATGGGATCTGAATTTATATATATTCAGAAGAATTCAATGATAATTAAAGAAGTTTCAGATTTTCCATCCCTGTACATTAAATATACTGAAAAATGTTGATTTTAAGAACGAGAAATAAACATTTGTGTCATTGTATTAAAAAGAAATATAAACTAATTTTATTATGTAAAATTTTAAAAGAAATCTGAAAAATATTAGCTTAGAAGCTCAAAAAAATAAAATATATATATATATATATTGTATTTGTTTTTGGTATTTTTTTGAAAGAAAAATAACAAATACAGTATATAATTTTCTTTTTGACATTGTTCGAAAGAATACAGTTTTTGCTTCTTGTTTGGAAAATGTTAAATTGTTATAACTGCCAAACGATTAACTTTTTTTATTTGAATAATTCTTTGTTGAAAGATATTTCTCACAGAATAAAATTTCGTGTGTCACCATTATTTTCCGTCTTTCTCTTTCCCTTCCACGTTTTAATCTGCCTTCTAAAAAAAAAATCCTCAGATGATTATATAAACAATTATAACAATAGTAAAAATTTCGATAGATTTTAAAATTAAGCATCTACAAAGAATTCTAATTAATTAAATATAGCGTTATCATACAGCAACACAATTGGTTACAGCCAAGTTTTTAACTTTAAGGTATCTGCCAACGTTTCTAAATATCCAAGTTTGATTTAAATTTTTTTAAAAAAAAATTATATCTTTGCCATTTTGTGTAGGAAAAAATCAAGAGGCCAGGAAGAAAAAAATTTAAAAAGAGAACGAGAAAATTTTCTGCTGTAAAAGTGATGAATTTTAAATATCTGATATTAACTATTATTTTAGTAAAATAAGAATCAGAACGTTAAATGCCTTTTATGAAGAATATATTTTTTTGTCAAAGTTATGTTACTTAAAACCTGATATCTCAAAAATTTATGAATGTATTTCTTTCATATTTTGAATACATTTTATTTAAAGTATGATAAAGAGAATAAACTAAGGATTTATTAGCTCTAACACTAATAGTTTATTTTTTATTTTTTGCAGTTTATTATTACGAACACCATGCATTTTATAAAAAATTCTATAAGAAAATGTGCAATGAGCCATAACTTTTTGGTAATTGCAAAAATATTTTAGATTTTAATCCATTGTTTTTATAACTGATTTAAATAAGTTACATAAAAAATAATTGAAATATATGGCTTTGAATTCTGATGTAGAGGTTTCGAATTTCGGTATAATTTTTATCAAATTTTACCTAAAATACTTCATTCCAAAAAATTTATAGTGTCATATAATTTCCTGATTGGTGTTTGTCATTAATTTAAGTCATAAGCACTAACAAAATAGCATACAATTACTAATCACATGGGATTTTAGAAAACTTGTCTAAGTACGTGGCAAATACCTCATGCTGCAGTAGGATGGCAAAGAAAATTTCTGTATTGTTACGTTGATCAGGGGTTCGAGGATTTTATGCCAGTCAGTCGCAAAGAACAAGACAGTTCTTTAAGAGCGATGAGAATTTATTGTCGAAAATCCATTCCTTTAAATACAGGATTCAGCAGCAATATTCGCAGAATAAATCTCAGAAGGTTTTCACACCTTCAACAGCACTCAGACACAATTATCGGTGTCTAAAATACACGTATGTAAACGATTATTCACAAGCAATCGCTTCTCTATTTATATCCCTCGCGGATAATTCGAGAAAGACCCGCTTGCGTCATAGGTCTTGAAATTAGAGGATTTCTCTACTAATTTCTAGAAGAATCCAGATGGGCTCCGAATTCGTCAAAAATGACGCCAACTTGGCTCTATTGCCAAGATTTCGCCCCCATTGAATGACCATTATAACGTAAGGGACGGCGTTTGTTCGTGAATATTACAATTTTAACGTATATTATATCTAATTTAGAGTAAGATAAAGACATTACACATCCAAATACAAATTATTTACACTATTTGACACAAAGTTCGTAACAATATTTATTTATAAACTTCCACACAACACCAAGATAAGGAATTTCGAGGTGTAGCATATTTATCAAATACTCACATCATTAGAAATTAATTCAACCTTCGATCAAAGTATGAATTAGTAATTTTTTTGATTAAAACATTCCTTCTCGATTAGTCACGAAGCAAGAAATGACCATATTTGTTACTGTGAAATCAAACATGATTAGTTTTGGGTAAATAACATTTTTCTCAGTCGATACGTCAATCCAGAAAATTTCGATCGATAACATATTTTCTTATAATATCAATTTAACATTTCCCTGCTGCTACGTTATCTCATAGGCAGTACAATCTCTACTCAAAATCATTCTTTTTCGTTGTTCTTTCTTCTTGTTCTTGTTGTTCTAAAAAGGAAATATTGAAACAAAATCGGATTGTTCTAAAATTCGATTTAGTTGTATTTATGAGACAAAGAAAAAGAATACAATTTAGCTAAAGCGTAGTGAAATTTAACAGTTGGAATTAGTTTATCATATTTTTATGGACGCGGTATTTTAAAATTGCATCACACTAGTGGACGAAACCCATCCACGGTATTTAAGGGCTTTATCACACACACGCATGTCTCGAACGATTCGAATCTTTTTCGAACAACCATTTCGGCAAATTTTTCGAGCAGCTGTGAGGGTGAGTGGTTGCCATAAAGAAAAATACATGCTCTGACGTCAATAGCGCTCTATCTTCACATCGAAAAATTACTTGCCGATATTTTTGTTTCGAAAACGAACTTCCAATATTATTTCTTTTATTCCGCTCGCACTTTTGTTCACATTCGTAAAAGGAAATGGAGTTTTTTTCTGTTTAAAATATTATACACCCTTCTGATGCGTTCAACGAAGCCGAGGTTGCCATCTTTACAACCATCTTGTTTATGACGTAGGAAGACGAAGAACCCCATTGGCTGGAATTTCGAGCAATTCTTTCAGCTCACTTGGAAAAATTTTTTCAAAGCCATTGCTATGGCAACTGGACAGAAATTGCTCCATAGGATTGCTTGAAAGAAAAATTGCCCCAAATAAGTATACATGTGATTAGGCTTTAAGGTATTTGACTGTGTTCAAAACCATGCTTCAGCAAAAGTGTATAAAGGATTTTTTTTTGATATTTTGTATCACTTAACTTGGAATATGAATATAAAATTGTTTTAAGAATATTATCACAGTAAAAATTATTTAAATGCATGTTTCGACAAAAAATGGAGAGAAAAAATACATTTATTTACAAAATATTCTCCCTTTTTGGAAAATGCTTCTAAAATAATAATATTTTTTCTATATATCCTGTTCAGAGCCTGAATTAGGATTTTAAAAATTCATATTTTCAGAGTTACTATCAACTAAAATAATAAACGTTGTTTTTTTTTATAAAAGTTTTTCTCGACTAGTGAAATAAAATATAAAAAAATAAATCTACTTCTAAATTGCATATTTCAAAAATCCTAGTTCAGTCTCCGGACAGAAGTCTTAACTACTATATAGGCAAAATATTAAGAAGCATTTTCCATTAAAGGAAATTATCTTGAAACTATGTCATTTTTTCATCCTTTTTGCCAAAAATTGCCAAATATATTTGTCTGCCGTAATTGGGGCTGTGCGCACATTGACATCATATACTTTAACGAAATCTTCAGATGATACAGCAGGACAGTCTATTCCGGCTGGTGCGTTCCGTAATTTGTTCATTCTCAGAAGGGAAATCTTTTCGCGTTAAGCGATTTTCGGTTCCTTTTAAAAAAATGCTTGAATGTGTACAGTAGTTTGACGGGACCGCTGTATTATTTCGCGTTAACCGATATTTCATCATAAGTTCTTTAGAGTTAAATGTACTTCACTGTACGTATATTTTAAATCAAGTATAACTCTAAATATTTAAAATATATATATATATATATATTCATTTACGCCTTTTTAAAACCACCGTTCCGAAAACAGTCAGATATCTTAAAGATTAAGAATTATAAAGTCATTTATTTTGACACAAAGCATAAAGAATAAAGAGGTGAATTTTTCCAAGCAAATAACAGAATTCTCTATCGGCGAACATTAATCAAAATCTGACAAATTTGGAATGGCGGAATGAAAAGTAGATACTGACAGACGAAAAATGCGCCTTGCGCTGCGACGGTAGTTCTAAGAACGGATTGTTTGTAAAAGAGATGATGTGATTAGGTCCCATTTCAGCGTTGAAATCGATAAATGTTTATCGGGATATATTGACTTGAACTGAAAACTAAGTACTGTGACGATAAGTTCTCTTTTAATAAATAAGAAAGAAAAATAAATTCGATGTTTTTTTCTGATATAGAATTTTTTCTTTAAGAATAAAAGTACGAAACACAGCAAAAGATATATAAAAAATATAGCTATTTTATATGATTTTAAACAAACAAAACAAAAAAAAAAAAAATCGCTCCAAATAAATTATAGTTTAAAAAAAACTAAAAATACGCTTTTATAGTGAACTGAACTAAATAGTAAAAAAGCAATTCTTAATATAAGAATAAAATGATTAACGAGAAAATTAATGTCATTGGGATAAAAGCGTGGGGTGCTCTATATTAATTTTGTTATAATTTCTTACTAGTTCTATTACGAAATGCTGAGTTAGTGTAAAAATGTAGTACAAAGCACGCACCCTACGCTTTTACCGCAATGACATTAATTTTCTCGTTAATCATTTTATTCTTTTTTTTACTTTTTAGTTCGATTCACTGTAAAAGCGTATTTTTTAGTTTTTTTTAAAACTATAATTTATTTTTCATCTTTTAGTTCAATCTACAATAAAAGCCTGTTTTTTTAGTTATTAAAAACTATCGTTTATTCTTTGCTAGATTTATTCTTGAGTTTGATATTTGGAACCGGAATTACGTGGCTGCTAGAATTAGTCTTGCTCTTCAATGGATATTAATTAACGGGTTTGAAGGGTATTTATTCTCTCCGTTTACGGGGCCTCGGATGATTCCTATATCGTTATATTTCAAAGATTCCGTCTCTATAGATACAGGTCTAACTAATAAAAGTGTGTCAAGAAGAAATATTATAAATGTCAATCGTATTATCACCTTTTAAACGTATTGCTATAATGTTACTTAATATCATCTCTTCTAAACGTATTGCTTTATAAAAATAAAGAAATATTTAGTAGTTAGAACATAAATTATTTTCTTTCTCATGCACGAGTCTTTTTTTTTTTTTCCATTTTCAGAAAAACTAGATTTATATTATGGTAAGAAATTGCTGACGCATCCACCCTACCCTTTCTCACGTAAAGAACACCTTTTTTTGTTTTATTTGTATTAACCGCAAGCCTATTCATGGATTTAGGGTTGCATCTTAATTTATTAGTCACTAAATCTGGAATTAGTCGCCAAATCTGAAAATGGTTTATGCAAAAAGTCGCCAAATCTGGAAGTGGTATACGGAATTAGTCCCCTAAATCTATAAATCGTATTCCTAATTATCCTGATCAGGACAATGGAACAAAATTATGAAAGTATTGTATTGCCATTGGTCCTTGACTAGTGGGCAAAATTTCGAATTAATCTGACCTTTTAAAGTGGGTAAAAACTAAGTTCAAGATTCCGTTACATACAAGTGAAACTTGTAAAAGGGTGTTAAAAACATTTTATTCATCAAACGGTTATTAAATCTTTATTATTGAGGATGAAAAATGTAGTGAATATAATTAACACATTCTGATCAAGAATCTCTTGAAAAAAAAATGTATAGTAACGTAAAATTTTTCTTGTCATATCTACGATCTTGGCATATCGAGGCCGTGGTAGCCGAGTGGTTATAGTCGTGAACACGTGACCGGGGTTGGGCACTTTTGTGTGTAGCAAAATTCTTGGTGTGCCGTCAAATTTTATTTTAAAATTATTAATTATACTCTGAGAAAAAAATTTAAAAAATCCAAAACCAAATCTTTGGCCCTTTTTAAGAAAAAAAACTATGTTGTTGTTTCTTATGCCACCTGATCTTGACTATGTCAGATCCAAGAACACGAAGTTCATCATGGCAAGAAGTACGCCTGTCGTTGGCCGTAATCTTGGACACCATACAGGTAACAGTACCATTTAGCTTGGTTCCACCCCAATTTAGAGGGAAAACACCCTGTGGGTGGGGGTCAGGGGCCTCTCATCTCTTCCACCAAATTCACGAGAGGACTTGCAGCTTGACGGCTATTTAGAGTACCCCCATACCACAAAGGCATTATAGTTTAGTGCCTTTGTGGCATGGGGTATATATGGGCTTTGTATAGTGACTATACATTTACAAACATCCATGTCTTCTCCAGGATTCGAACCCAGGCCCTACGGCACAGCAATCAGCGTCGCTAACCGCTATACCGGACGGGCAACAGAAATAAACTATTCATAAAATTGTTATGGACCATTTGAGAACACTAGAGGAGAAAGTTATTCTCATATTTAGTTATAAAAAATTGATTGGGTTCTTAATCTGTGATAACGGATACATCTGTATATGAATTAACTTTGGATGAAGAGGAAGAACTCATTTCACTCTGTAATACAATCGAGATTTAATTTCAAAACCTTCTGAAGAGTCAATCAATTCATTTTGGATTAAAATTAGAAGCGATTATCCCATAATAGCTAAAAAGCTTTAAAAATATTGTTACAATTTTCTACATTTTATTTGTGTGAATTCAGATTTTCAGCATTAACAAATATAGAAATGAAAAAAAGATCGATTGAAATTTTAAAATATAGAAGACGAAATGAGAGTGGAATTATCATTTTGACGACCCAACATAAACGAAATTATCAAAAATCACCCAGCTCAAATTTCGCATTCAATGTATTCTTATAATCAATTTGTAATTAATTACTCAATAAACATTTTGTTGTCTTTGTTTTTACTTTATTTTTTTTAAAATTTGAAATTATTCTCAAAATTTTTTTTTTTTTTTAAGTGTATTATAGATAAGTAAAATTCTTTTAACTATTTTAGGGTTTTGGTGCCCCAAATTTGAAATTTTAAAAAGTGTACCGCAACAAAACCAAAAAAAAAATTAAAATGAGTGGACAGAGCCAAAGTAATGATTCCACGAACGATCCGCCGTGTAGGGGGTGAATGATGTCAAACGTTCAAAGTCCTCACTTAGGGTGGTGTGGAAGTTTGGGGTAGCTCAATTTCGGGGAAAAATCCCTTAACCCCAATTATCTTTTATCCAAAAAACCCGTGTAGCTTCTAAGTGACGTTAAAACCATTCCCGAAAAATGGGTAAACGCGCACCGCCGTATAACATGCACCCCATACTTTAGAGCGTAATTTTTTTTTTTTTGGGTACTTTCGCCAAACCTCCCCTTTTTTACGAAGAAACTTGGGAATTTTCCCGTATGCAATACTTGATTTTTGGGGATTTTTTCCCAGGTATTTTATTTAAAAAATAGTATACTTCTTGATATACAATCCTTTAAATTCATAAGAAATATCATTTCTTTTAAATAAACAGTATTTCGATATATGTAGAAGTCTAATTTTTTTTTCTCTGCTCATCTTTTTTCATTTTTCAAGCTCTTATTTTTATACCCGGTGTATAACGCGCACCTGTAATTTTCGATCTTACTTTTTCACACAATTCCTACTATTAACTCACGCTCTCTATATATTTATTTATCTATGTCGAATTTTCAATCATTAATAAAATACTTTTTAAAGCGCTAAATTGAGCTAAATTTCATATACATGATTATTTTGGATGACAATACAGTAATTTAATTAAAATTAAAAAAAATTAATTGATTAAAACTAATTATTCAAAAAATTTAAAAATAAAACCATTGGCATCATTTTGAACAGCGACTCTTTTGGGGATTGTGAAAAAACATGTAAAAAGGGTTTTTTTTCTCACATTTTAAAGCACTCGTTTCAGCTAAAATTTTTTCTATACACTATTGTTTTGGGTAAAAAATACGATAATTTAATTATAATTAATTTAAAAATTTAAATTTACTGAAACAATTATTTAAAAAATTTCAGTTTCTGCCCCGTTGGTTTCTTTTTTTTGCGATTTGGGTCAAAACTTTAAGATTTTTTTCGCCTTTTAAAGCATTCAGTTGAACTGAAATTTTGTATAAGATTGTTTTTGGGTGACAATACGATCTTTAATGATAATGAATAAAAATTAATTACTACTTAATGTAGTGATTCTGTCCTATGTATACACTTATTTATATTAATTGTATAACTATTTAATAAAAAGTAGCTAAAATAAAATTTGTCTTTGTTGATCAAGTAGAAATTGACTTAATTTTTTTTTTTATATTACTTGTTGAGTTATAAAAGCGCGTTATATGCCGGATTTTACGATAATCAATCTCTTCACGCTGGTTGAAACTCATGAAAACGCAAAGTAATGCGAGCGCAATTAAATATTTTCACAATGTTTATGTCATTCATTTTAAATGCTCCATACACACATATCCCACAAAATCTTAAACTGTAAATGTGATTACCGTATTTACTCGACCGACTATTATATTACCGTATTTTTCCAGTGATAATGCTACTGAAAATTGGATGCGGCTTAGAATTGAAGGCAAAACATTTCTTGGATGGGAGAAAGGGAGTTTCCACCCCTTTCAAAAGAAAAAGTGTAACCGTCCATTCTGGCCACTTGCATCGATGACTTATACCATTCTGCAGTTTATCTCCAGTATTCAGTCACAGCTCGTATTAAAAAAATTTTTTTTTCTACACACTTTCTTTTAATCACCTAAACATCACAGAAATCATTAATAGTATCAAAATGAGTTCCCTCTGATGCAAGCATGAAAAGGGAGGCAATTTTTTATGTAGAAAAAAAGGAAACAGAGCTGCGGTTACTGAAAATTTGACACGGATGAAACAAATAAACGTCGATGGCGTAAGCAAAATGATATAATTTTTATTCATAAATATTTTTCTTTAATAATTTCCTTTACATTCTTCTTTTATTCATTCTTTAGAAAAAAAAATGTGCATAACAAATGCATTGAATGATACGAAAGACGAGACCGTGTAGAAAAATAGTGACTCTGGCACCAAATCCGAAGTCAGCTGTGAGGATGGGAGTAACGAATCACTTAAGAAACAAGATACTAATGGTTAGAGCAATCACAGGTTCATGCATGTATTTGAAAGTTTTTAATAATGGTAAAATAAATAAATTATTAACTCCTTATTACTTCTAATTAAAAATACTTTTTTAAAATTTAAGTATCGGATATCGATGAACTTTTAACACAATTTTGTATTTTTTCTCAAAAACTTGTACAGAATCAGGGATGCGGCTTAGAATCGAATGCAACATTTTTTGACGAAAACATTTTGACAGTTTGGGGTGCAGATTAGAATCGATGGCGGCTTAGATTCGAGTAAATTCGGTGTGTCATTCTTTTGGTATGTCGAGAATCCGCAATAGAGAGAGAGTCTGAGGAATAAAGTTTTCGCACGATAACCTGAAGATAACTACATTCGAAACATGTAAAATATTTGAAATAAAAATATTTGATTAAAAATTCCGAGCAGTACTGTGTGCATGTTAAATACACCAAGATATGGAAATTACCGAAGTAACGTGGTATTGAAATTCAGACAGAAAACTGTCAGTAAAG
Source organism: Trichonephila inaurata madagascariensis (assembly GCA_019973955.1). Lineage (NCBI taxonomy): Eukaryota > Metazoa > Arthropoda > Arachnida > Araneae > Nephilidae > Trichonephila > Trichonephila inaurata. The sequence goes on along the minus strand of BMAV01005750.1, from coordinate 66,987 downwards.
TCGTTCAAAAATTGATGACTGAAAATGTGCAAAAATAAAGTTTATGCTGAGCTTAAAATGCAGCGATTCTTTTATTGTATTTTAAAGTTATGCGCTTAATTATACAGCAATTTCAATCCTCTCTCTCTATATATAAAACTGTAATCTAAAAATGTCAGTAATTTGAAAATCTTAATTTTTAATCTTAGTTTTAACACAGAAGAATTAAGGTATCCGACTACGTTCGGAACCGCGATTTTGCAAAAGCGTGTAAATGGATAATATTTATGATATTTAGTGTCACTTAGAATAATACATGTATAAATTGTTTTAAAAGACAATATGACAAAAAATTATTTAAATACAATATTTTGGCAAAAATTAACTTAGAATAATTTTTTTTCCAAAGTTCTCCTTTTGTAAAATGCTTCTATTGTATTAATATTTTGCCTGTATTCAGCTCAGACCTCTGTAAAGAGGCTCAACTAGAATTTTTGAAACGCATAACTTGGAAGTCGGTTTATCCATGTTTTACGAAAATAGAAGACAGAAATTTTTAGAAAATACGCCGATCATTATTTCAAATGGTTGTAACTCTGAAAATAATGTGAATTTTTCAAAAATCATAGTTGAGCCTCTGTACAGAGGTCTGAGCTATATACAGGCAAAATATTAATACAATAAAGCATTTTACAGAGAGAACATTTGGAAAAAGGTTATTCGAAGTTAATTTTCCAAAATATTGTATTTAAATAATTTTGTCATAATGTCTTTAAAACAATTTTATACATGTATTCTAATCTAGAAATGACACTAAATATCATGAAAATTATACATTTATGCACTTTAAAAATCATGGTTCCGAACGTAGTCGAATACCTAGAAAACCCATAAAGTTAAAACAAACAAACAAACAAAAAAAAAAAAACACGATTGGACCTCTATTTTACAAACTTCTATTTAGCGAGCTTTTCTATTTTGTGAACTTTTTCCTGGAACCCAAAATATTTTACTATTTTCTCCGTAAAATAACCTCCAAATAGCGAAGTGCATTTTTTTATTTATTGAGCTTTTTCTGTTGTGATTCGATTAGTTTTCTTCCCATTTAAAAATATTTCTGGATATTTCAAATTATTCTCTCTTTTGGCACACTATGTTTGGATAAATGGCCTTGAACTGGATTTACCAGGTGCCTAACTCGCCTACAGCAATAAAATTATCGGAAGTTTTCAAATAAAAAACTCAATAAAATTATCAGATTTTATCAGTAGTTAAATTTATATATATAGGGATGCGTGTGGTAATGTATGCTTAAAATGATTAATTATGAAAAATGATATATGTATATTTAAAATTACTTGTAAGTTTAAAATTAGAAAAAGTCCTTTAAATTAATTAATTTTAAAATAAAATAATTTTTTTAAGTTGAGAATACAGTGTATTTCTGGACTTTTTTTTTCTTGTTTTCTTTGCAGGTTTCTTTTTGATGGTTAAGATTTATAAAATAAATAAATATTAATTTACAAAAAGAAGAAAAAAAGCATGAATGCTTACTTTTTTAAAATAATGTATAGTGTTTCAGAATTCAAAATTTTTTATGTAGTTTCTAAAATACAGTAAAAGAGATGAATATTTATTTAAAGCATTTCCCACATAACAAACAGAGATCCGAATGTAGTTCAATTGGTATTTCTTAAGTGAAATTAAGCTATGTATATTCTATATTTTGTCAATTTTATAAGGAGTTATATAGATAAATTTATTTCATGAAAGCATTAATTTCTTCCTTAACTAATAATAATTTATCAACAAAAAGTAATAAACCCCGTTCAATCCATTATTATATGATTTTTTCCCCATTTCTAAAGACTTTTTCTATTTTCTAACGTTTAAACCTTTTGATCTGTTTCATTTTTCAGTAGCAAAATGTTTTAATCACATTAGAAAACTTTAACGCAAGTTATGGGTTATATACAGTGGATAATGATACTAATTTATTTTACTTTAGAATATATATTATTTTATTTCACTGTTGAAAAACAGTTTTTTTCCCTAAATAGTTTTTAAATGTTATTTTCTTTTATTATCAACCGACGAAAAAGACAATAAAGTTAGAAACTTCCTTCTTTGAGAACAACGACTTCTGTGACAATCGAAAGTAAGAATTTCTGGTAGAATAATCGTGAATCAGTCTAAACAATTTGATTATATAAGAAACTGGAGGAAATACCAAACGATTTTTTTCGCTTTTCCAAGCACAAGCATAATTATTTACCTCAGTTATTATTATTATTTTATTTAGTACTGAAAATAAGCTTTAAAACCTTTTAAAAATGTTTTTAAAAAATAAAACAGTAAATTTTCTTCCGCATCGTGTAGTCCAGTCCATCTAATCCTTATTTTCATAACATATAAAAACACTTTCCTTTAAAACCTATTTTACTCAATCATTCCACTAATTTCTTCTCCCTTTTTCTTTTTTTCGATCTTTTTAAAATCATTTATTAGTCTACTCAGAATTTAATTTCAGAACCAGAACAGTTCTTCAATTCCAAGTTTAATTTTCTGCCAACAAATATGTATATATAAGTTCGCAGAATATTATTACTTACACGTTTATTACTGATTTGTTATACAATTTAAATCTATAGTGTAATTTATATTCGTACAGAAATACACATTGTATTTATAATATTTTCACATTAATAATTGAACTGAAGCATTCTAGTGCTTATAATTTAAAAAACAATCGTTGGCTTAAAAAATAATTAAAGTTACTATTTTGTATTGAATTTAATTAAGCAGCTTATTTTTTTTAAGTAACGTTTTTATAAACTCTATAACGACTTTTTGTAAGACTTCGAACTTCGTAATTTTTATCTGAGTTTCTAATCAAAGAATGAGATTTGAGCAGATACACAAGTGACATACTTTTTGTATGCTCTGGCGTTTTTTCTTCTTTTGTGAATCTTATTTGTTTTCAATCAATACAAATTTCTTTCTTCCTTTTTGTGATCACTTATATAGTCTAAAGCATAAGTATTTCTGAACAATTGTTTCAGAACATATTTTATTTTTGCTAAATTAACAAGTTTTTGTTGCAATTGACTCAGATGCCGTATACGCTCGATTGCTAAGTTCGAGTTTTTTCCCCCCACCATAATAGGCGATTTTTGTCATAGATCAGAATTATGCTATTTCTAGTAACTCTTAGTGGATTTTGAATTCGTAAAACCTTTTGAAATATTATTCATTTTTGTAATATTTGTAAAATATTTCTATTTTTAACAGAAAGAAATATTTCTGATTTCGCCATTTCCTCCTAGTACTGTGCACTATTGGTAAAAAACACACAGATTGAATCGTTAATTTGAATATTTTCAAATTTTATAAAAGCTCTTGTTTTTTTTTTTTGTATTGCTTATTTTTACATATTCAAGAAAGATGTCTTATGTTTTTTGAATATTTTTTAATTCCTTTTATTAACTCACACTCTTTATATATTTATTTATTTATTTGTTTGTTTATTTATTTATTTATCTTGGGGGAATTTTCAATCGTTAATAAAATACATTTTAAAGCGCTCAATTGAGCTGAAATTTAATATAGATGATTATTTTGGATGACAGAACAACAATTTAATTATAATTAATGAAAATTAATTGATTAAAACTAATTATTTAAAGGATTACAAATACAGCCACGTTTGCGACTTAGCGACCCTTTTGGAGACTTGTGTCAAAACTTGAAAAGGTTTTTTTCTCATGTTTTAAAGCATTCAGCAGAACTGAAATTTTATGTACACGATTGTTTTGGATGACAATACGATACATTAATGATAATTAATAAAAATTAATTACCACTTAATGTTGTGATTCTGTCATATATATACACATATTTATATATTAATTGCAACTATTTAATAAAAAGTAGCTAAAATAAAATTTTTCTTTGTTGATCTAAGTAGGAATTGATTAAAATTTTTTTTTGTTACTTGTTCGTGTTATGTTCATTCTTAACATGAGCTGCAATTAGGCTTAAGGTGAGGATTGTTATACATAAAATTTGAAATTTTCCCCCTCCCCTTTTTTTAAAAAAAGGTGCATGCTCAAGCATAAACGACATGTGTTCAGCGTAATTTGCTTATGAACTGTATTGGCACCAAGAAAACCCCCAATTACGAGTCAACTGAACTTGAAGTTTACTAATAGATGTAAATTCCTCGTTTTAATAAACCTGGCAGCACAATGAGAGGTTAATTGAAGAAAGAAGCAAATATTGTAATTATTTCATGCATTACAAAGACAACAGATTTACAGTACACAGTAAAACTAAGGCATGAAATACTCTTCAAATTTCTTTTCCTACAAGCACATGAAGAAGTTGCGTTTTTCTCAATACAAATTAATGGCGCCAAAGAGGCTTTAAAACAGTGGTCGGCAATCTTGCAGCAGAGGAGAGCCAAACCAATCTAATCATATGATTCAGTGTGCCACACAGTAGGAAATTTTTGAAATAATTCGATTCCCACGATAATGTATGCGGAATTAGGGAAGAAGGATCAAGAATATAGATTTAGAGTTTTATTATGTAATAATTTTGCACACCATTCAAAGATATTTATTAACATAAAATTAACAACAATAAAATGTAATTTTTCCTTAAACTTAAATATTAAAATTGTATATATATTATACATATATTTCAAACACAATTATTAAAATAAGAATTAAACAACATAAAGCATAAGGACGTATTCTCCTTCAATGTAATTAAATAAAATATAAATATTTTGATACTAACCTTATCCCTGCATAATTCTACTTCATTTTGCAATCTCAGGGATGCAATTTGTGACTTTCAATTTGACATGATTTTTAACATTTAGTTTCTTCAATAACTTCTTAGTAGATTCAAAATATTTTTCATATGAAACCAGATTTGTTCACATTGATATGTTTAAATCTAAAGCGGAATGCAGAGTACACATGTAAATTTTTCACTCTTTCAAACTATTAAATCTCCCCGGCAATGACGTACAATAATTCAAAAAATAGCTATCCATTTATCGTTAGTTATCTTTCAGACTTTTTGTGTTAATTCCGTAAATGTTATTTTCAATAATTCTGAAGATGTTAGTCTAATAAGCTCCATTTCAAAATTATCACCTTCCATCCATTCAAAAATTGACAAATTTGTTGAGTAGTGCAGAAAGCCACTCAGAATTGTACTGCGTGCCATAGGTTGCCGAAGCCTGTTCTAAACCATTACCATAAATTTCAATATTAAGATTTTTTAAGGTATCCGACTACTTGCGTTTTTTTAAAAAAATGTACATATTGAAATTTTTTTGTGGTTTCTAGATTTATTTAATACATTTTAAGAAAAGAATGCTAAAATTAAGAAGAGAAAAAGAAATTATTATTACTAAAAGGGGAAAAAATGGGCAAAAATTTATAAAAAATTTCATAAATTGGCCTCACTCTGTACAAAAGTTTAAGAATAAATTCTCAATTTTTCCATTTTGATGTGTTACTTTGGTATTCATTTTTGAAATGACCTTCAGGTTAAAGAGATATTTTAACTTTTACAAAAACTCTAGAGCCCTTTATCTAAGTTATTATATGAAATTGCTTAAAAAAGACCGGTGATTATATTCACATAAAGGACTGTAAATTTTTTAATAAATCAGTGAGGTAGATAAATCTGAAGATTTAAACACTTATACTGTTACACAGAGCGTACACAAAAAATTTCAGTGAATTATTCTTAAAACTTTTCGAGCAATTTTCCAGGCTTGAGTTTTTCGAAAAAATAACACATTCGAGTAAAATGCATTTTATATAACATTTGACATCTCGTTTAAAGCTATGGCATCTGGGTAGTCGGATACCGGTTACTCGGAAATCATTGACTGCTTATGATTCAAAGAGTATTCAATAATTTCAATTACAAATACGGAAGACAATCTAAGGAAATTTTTTTCGTTTGAGTTATCAATAAAATGATTCTGTCAAGTACTGGCAAATAAAAATAAGGCAAGTCAGAACAATCCATTCCACATTTAAAAAAAAAAATGTTACGAAAAAAAAAAACATTGCACATGAAATATCGGTACTTTATCTTTAAATATAGTACGAAAGCATCAAAATTATTCTTGTTAAGGCTGTCTTCGGCTAATGTTAAATAATAGGACCCAAATTTGGAATATTTTTTCAGATATGAAAGTACTCAAACATTAATATTATATTCTGGCTTCACACTATCCTGTAGAGAATCCCTTATTTTATCACATTATTCATTTTTAACCGAGATATGACACATTTTTTCTTTTATAAAATGTGTTTCTCATTTTTTTTTCCTATACCGTAATGCTAAATGAGCTATCCTTTTACACGTTAAAAGGAAAAACTGATTATATATGAAACATTTTGAAATTTTAAAAACACTAAATTATAAACAAATGCATGAGTTACAATGTCACCAATTTTTACAAAAATTGAGGCATTTTTTCTGTCTGAAAATGTGCTCCGCGGTAAGTCCACATTGTGGTATACATGGCGAAAACAGCCTTAATGTCACAGATTTTAAAAAACTCGAAGAAAAACTATGAAAAACGTATATGCTAATAACATAAAATAATTATTCTTCAAAACCCATTCTGAAATATAAACACTAACGCAAATCGCACACAAAACAAAACAAAACAAAAGCTTACCTTTTCAAGGTTTAAAAATCCAACTCAAATAAATCTTTTCGAATTTAATCGTTCATTCTGTAAAACTCGCGACAGCTGGCAGAATTATCCTTTGCTTCTATCCACAAACCATTACAGCTGCTCTGCTGTCGGAGCGCGGCTGAAAATAACAATCATTTCATCGAAACATTACAGTGGATATCCTTATCAAAATCAAATATGAATTCGTCCGCGAACGTAGGACACACGTGAAAGGCGCACACGAAATGGAAGTAAGGCAGCGATTCTTTAGCTCCTCTGCTATCAGCTGTTGCTTTTGGGAACCTAAGCAAGAATTGGGGAGAAAAAGTTGCTTTGGTGTCAGAAGAAAGGAAATCACGTAAAAATCAGGTCTTGATTTGTTTGGATATTCGCTGAGCGATTCTGTAATAAGAACGGGAAGGAAAAATTTTTTTTTTATTTTTATTTTCTATGTTGGAATGCTAGTTTTTGAGTGATAATAAATTGATTTGTTTGTAGAAAGCAGTTTATTTGTCGTAGTGAAAAATACAATTAAAGGAAAAATATTTTCATCATTTCACTTAAGGTGAACGAAGAGAAAATCAAGTAAAGAATTACATAACAAGTAATATGAAAAGAAAAATTTAAGTCAATTCCTACTTAGATCAACAAAGTAAAATTTTATTTGAGCTACTTTTTATTAAATAGTTACAATTAATATAGATGCTTATATACAAAGGACAGAATCGCAAAATTAAGTGGTAATTAATTTTTATTAATTATCATTAAAGTATCGTATTCTCATCCAAAACAATCGTGTATATAAAATTTCAGTTCAACCGAATGCTTTAAAACGTGAGAAATAAACTTTTCAAAGTTTTGATACAGTCGTCAAAAATGATGCCAACGTGGCTGTATTTGTAATTATTTAAATAATTAGTTTTAATCAATTAATTTTTATTAATTACAATTAAATTATTGTATTGTCATCCAAAATAATTATGTATGTAAAACTTCAGCTCAATTGAGCGCTTTAAAATGTATTTTATTAACGATTGAAAATTCCACCAAGATAAATAAATATATAGAGAGTGTGAGCAATAGTAGGAATTGAAAAAAGACATGCTTATATATATGCTTCAGTTATGGAAGTTAAACATTTTGTACTTTTTGGGCTTACACACCACAGTATTACTACTAAAATATTTGACATAAGACAGTTATGTTTAAGCGGAAAAACACACATTTGAACTATTTGTTAAACAAGTAATACATATAAAATTTTTTTCCTACTTAGGTTACCAGAAGAAATTTTTTATTTTAATTAGTTTTTATTAAATAATTACAATTAATATAAATATATGTATACATTGCATACAGAATTATATTATTAAATAGAAAAACACCTTTTAAATTAACATTAAAGACTTTTTAACCCCATTAAATTTGTAATTACATTTTTTGATAAAAGATGAATAAAATAGATAATAATTTATCTTAAAACCAGTGTAAAAAGAATGCTGAAATCTAATTAGTATATGATTTTATTCAGGTTAAGTTAAATCTTCAACACAAATTTAAAAAAAGCTATTTTATCCAATGGTGCTGCCATCTAGAGCAGTGATACTCAACATGCGGGCTGCATATGGCCCATCGACCTTTACTGAGTGGCCCGGTCATGGCCCATTGCACTAAAAAATTCAATTGTTTTAAAACAATGCACTAAAAATTTAGTGGTAAATTCTATAAATCAAGCAATCAAATCTATCAATTTTACTACCAATTTGCTTTTTTTGTTAGTAGAATGTAAACAAAAGGCTTGGTCATGAATGTAAGGAATTCAAAACTACCCATAACTCTCATTAAAAGATATATAAAATTAAATATTTTATGTGTGTGTTTGATAGAAAGGTTATAATATAGTATTTAAGTAAAGCCCCTCCCCCAAAAAGGGTTTTAATATTTTGATTAATTTTACTTTGTCCAATGCTGGTCTTATATAATGTCCCCCTTCCTTATCTTCATGTTGCGGCCCGCGTGAAATACCTGTTATATGTATGTGGCTCGGCTGCAAAAAAGGCTAAGTACCCCTGATCTAGAGGAATGTTATAGACTGAAATATATCTCTTTCACTATAATTAGTTAATTGAATTTTTAATTAATGAATTAATATTTGAAAAAACTGTATTAACATCAAGTGTCATCCAGTACAAGTTTAAAAAAATGCATTTGAACTTGAGTAGGTTAATAAAAAGTATTTTGTTAACGATTGAAAATTTGAACAAGATATATAAATAAACACAGTCGAACCTCTATATAACGAACCTCTATATTGCGAATTTTTTTATATAGCGAACTTTTTCCTGGAATCATAAACATTTCACGATTTTCTTCGTAAAATAACCTCTCTATAGCGAAGTGCATTTTTTGTTTAACGAACTTTTTCTTTTGTGATTCAGTTTTTGTTCTCCTTTTTTTAAAGAATTTCTGAAAACATTTCAAGTTATTCTCTCTTTAACGCATTTTATGGTGGTCATAAATCTTGAACTGGTTTTATTAGATCCCAACTCTTCGATATCCTCTTTCACCCTCAGTGTAGTTGTCCCGTGTCCTCATGTTCTAATTATAAAATAATATATGTTTAATATTATATACACACACAACACTTGTATGCTTTAAATTATAAAATGCCCTTAAAATTCCTTAATTTTAATATAAAATTATTTTCTTAGTATTGAAAATACAGTGAATTCTTCGACATTTCTTTTTCTAGCTTTCTTTGCAGTTTTTCTTAGTTTATTTGTTTTGTGATGGGTGAGATATTTATAAAATAATCATATATTAATTTAAAAAAAAGTGTGAATAATTACTTTTTTAATATATAGTGTTTATGAATTTAAAATTTGTTTTATATGGTTTATATAAAGTATATTAAAAAATGAACCTGTATATAACGAATTTTCCATGTAACGAACTTTTTTCCGGGATTTACCGACTTCGTTACCATAGAGGTCCAAATGTGTATATAGGAAGAGTGTGGCCTAATAGTAGGAATTGAATAAAAATATCTGTGCGACATTAAAAAAAGTTTAGGGAAATGTTTTATTGTTTACGACAAAAAATAACTGGATACTTTTGGCAACAAAATGTGAAAATGATTTTTTCTATATTTTAAGACAAAAATACGGGGTCAGTTTTTACAGCAGGGAAAAAAAAAAGCAAATTATATCTTTTTTCATAGACTGGATACATGAGAAATGAATAAAATAAAAATTTAAAACAAATATGATGCTAGAAAACAGAAATGTTACTTTCAATTTTGAAATTAATTGGGAAAATATTTCCCACAAAATTGTGATGAAATACTCATAATTTAATACGCTTCTCTGATCTGCATTGCTTTATGTCCCCGTCTAAGGGCTATTTTGATTTCTTGAACTTACTAGTGATCCTACTAAATTCTTACTTTGCCCTTCAAATCCAAGTAAATGTGTGGATTTGAATTCAAAATGGGCGACAGACGTATTTTGATTAACTGATTGTTAATTACGTTGCTCTTCAATTGATTGATTGATTGCATATTAACGTCGCCCTGTTCAGCTACACGAGGGCTTTTGGCGACGGACCATGTAATTTTGATCCACGGTCAAGTGACGTGGACGACACCTGAGCTGGAACCCCCTCTCCTAACTACCACACCACACCAACGGGAGGACGTTTCAGCTCTCGACAGATTTAACGTGCATCGCTGCCCTACACGGCGGGTCTTTAGTGGTACTGGGCTCGACAAGGCAAGCCACGGTCCGATACCTATACCACTCGGCTACCGCGGCCCCTTTAAATCACATAAAATTACCGACTATTTTCTAATAATTCTTTCCAAGTTTTTTCCTTTTCCATCATTTTTTAACTGATGAAAGCGAAAGTAAATTTCGCTTGTTTTCACACTTAATTCTTATTTTAGTTCCATCAAAAAGTTTTAACCCTTTATCTACCTCATTATGATTTACTGCAGTTATTTTCATGCAATATGTTTTTTTTAATCATTACATTGAAAATTAAGGAGATATACATAAAAAAAATTCACAACTTAAAAAAAATTAACCCGTTGGAGCTAATTAATTAAAGATCATCAACTGTAAAATTAATTATATACACTGTTCATTTAAAATAAATAGTCAAATCGTTTTCTAAGGTCTTCATTTACATACAAAAAGACACATTTTGACATTAACTATTTTTTTGGAATAAAAATGACAATCTTCGCAATGCGCTGAAAACGCCGTCAGCTGAAAACGCAATTTCTGCTCTAAAACCGTTCGCCTTCCCCGCTAAAATACTCATCACAGAACCCGTGCTGCCATATATCTTGGATGAGTGGATTTAAAAGAATATTTCTGCTAAGTATCGTCAGAGTATTCGTAAAAATGGTTATTCTATGTACTTTTAAAGTGAGTGGTACTTATAAGTACCGCGTCGGTAGATAAAGGTGTGACGGGCTCACGCGTACTTTTTTGTAACATAACCTCTGGGTTCTTTCACGGCCAAGATTAATGGCAACTCTTTTCCGACCCAAATCCAAGAAGTGAAATGCAATGGGCTTGATTCATGAAGTCACATGATAAAAACAAACACGTGTTTTCCATTGAATTCAAAACAAACATTAAACTAATTGTACTTGTTCTATTTGAAAACTCAGAAAAAATTTAAAATTTTCATTTTTGGGGAAAGATGTTTAAATGTTGGGAAAAAAATTTTTCAAAAAGATTTTTTAAAAATTAAAAAAATCGTATTTTATGTTTTACTTTTTAAAAAAAATGTATTTTGTATGCATATGTACTTTTTAAGAAAGTTTTTTGCAAAAAAGAAAACTTGGCAACACCGGAGCGGAACGATTAGTTGGAAACACAAGATAGTTTTTTTCGTGTGACATGACGTCACATGAGTTTTTTTTTTAATTTATTGGGAGAATCACGTGGCTTTCACTATCATGGACTATGACGTCCCTGAGTTTTAATTTATTGGCTAGAATCACGTGGTTTTTTTCATGTGACTTGACGTCACAGGGAATAACCTATTGTGAAATGCAAATAAGATATTTTAAAAGAACAGAAGTTTTTAGTGCAGAATGGCAATTTGGGAAAAGTTATGTTGGAAGAGATGCGAGTGCGAATTGACAGCCTTCAAAAGTTACCGAGATAATCGCCAATTGATATAAGGTACATACCATTGCACGCGTGAGATGCTTCGTACCGTATAGAACCAAGCAAATTAAAAGGAACTGATTTTTTGATATTAGGACTTGTTAATCGGGAATTAAAAAATAGGGGATAATATAATTATTTAGATAAGTGATATAAGTTAGGACCCAGTTTAACTATTGCTGTGTGTTTGGTTTATTAGATTCTCATTTATTGAAATTCATCAAATTTTGAGATTTAAGCATATTCTTAATAAAGTAATTTTAAAAATTTTTAAAATGTTATTCAATTCGACAATCTCACACCTTTAATTCACGCTGACAATCAAAGATATGGTCACCAAAGAACGACCACATCACAAAGGGTTAAAAGCCAACTGAAATTCTGTGAGACATTTTTTTCTACGACTAGCGAGCAGTGGCTGACCAGAATATTAGGCCCACCCTGCAAAGTCAGGTTTTGGCCCCCAAGCCGGATCTTACAAAGGGTACGTACTTGTTGTCAGTCAGGCTTTGGACCCCCCCCCGCAATGGGGTTTGAGTTACGTCACTGAAAGGGGACCATACAATCCATAAATTATTATATTCGAACATGAGTTAATTAACCTTGCACGTTATGGTTACAAGGGTTTGACGTCTCCCACTTCCAAAGAGTATTGGACAATTGTTGTGATGGATGTTCTATGGTAGCAAACCTTTATGGATCAAGGCCATTTTTTTTAAAAAAAAGTTTAATGAGGGGTTGAAGCCGTCAAATAATTTTAATTGTAAATTGGGAAAATAATAAAATTAAGTACAAAACACAAAAAATTTTTTTACTAGAAAAAATTTTTTTGTACTTATAGTTTTAAATGTTTTAGTATTTAGTTACAGAAGCATATATGACTTCGTTTTTCAGAAATGACAAACAACTTGTATTAGGATTGTAAAATGTTACTTTTTGAGAATACATATATGCTGTTTTAGTCACCCCAAACGGTTTCTGCCCATTAATTATTTTTTAAAAGGGGTTCCTTTTTTTTTTTTCAAAAAGGGTTTGTGATTTGCAAAATACCGTTTTTCAGACGATGTTCTGCATACCACTATTACAGAGCATGAAAAATACCCCTTTTACTAATAATGCCATGTTTTCGGGCCCCCCAAATTGAAATTCTTTGTTACACTTACTATCGCACTTTTTGTTTTTTTGAACTAGCCATGTTAAATAACAGTTAAAAATCAAATATAACACAGATAAACTGTAAAATAAGTTGTGTCAGTAAATTGCTAGATATACACAGACAGATTTTTCATCAAAGATTGTAGTCGATGTAACTGGCAACAAGCGGGGTGCCCCCCCCGCGACCGATCACTTGCGTTTGTTTGTAATCCTTTTTGTGCCCTTTGAAATAAAATACAAACTATTTATCACTGGCGTGCTAAAAATATTGTGCGGTGTCCTAAAAGGGCACACGTGCCACGGTTTTTGACCCCAAACCTTTCCAGCCATAATCAAAACAGTATAATTTCTTAACAAGTCTCAACAACGTAACAAATCTCAACAACCCAAGTTAAGAAATGCTCCTTTTAAGTATGAGAGCAAAAGCGAGGTAGAAAAGAGAATTAATATTGAATTATGAATTGAATCACTTACTCTTGGTACGTCTTGGCAATTCACGTTCCAAATAATCGAAATTCCGTTGAAAGCTAATCTATTTTAAGCCGACACTATTTCAATTTAAATATCTAATTGACCAAATCGTCAATTATCAATTTTAAAAATATCAAGCAATTAATCGCTAGTCACTTTCGAATAGCTTTTTACTACTTTACGTTCATAACTAACTTCTATCATCTGCTTCTAACCTCTCTCTCTCTCGCTATCGTACCTAAAAATTTATGCTTAAATATAAACATTGATTTACATAAGTCGTCATATCTTCTTCCTCGGGAGAAAGTTTTGAATAAAATAATATTTAAAGAAACAATTTTATCCACAAGAGGATTAATAGGAGGCTCGCGAATAGACCCGTCACAATATGACTCCGAAAAAATTTCTATTCTTAAAATTTTTTTTAAATTTAGATTTAATTTTTTCATTAAAAAAAAAAGACGAATTTTCTTTATTTATGTTCTACACTTTTCAATATCTTAATCTTCTTTTTCTAGAACAGTACTTGAATTTCTTATATTTTATCCATAAATGACACAAACTTTCTTGACAACAATTTAGTTAGAATTTTTTTTGTATGTATAAGGTGTGTGTGCATTCAAAAGTACCTGGACTTTTACTCATAAGAAATACTCGTATCCAGATACAAACATCGTCCACTTACTTACTTCAAAGTAATCCCCTTGCTCTTAACCACTTAACTGTGAATGACGAGTCATGGAGCAGTTGCAGGACTTCGTGTCATGACGAGTATACTCGTCAAAAGCAGTGACCATTGCCAATTTAAATTGTAATCTTTGAGAAAAATAAAACATATCCTCGTCACTTGACCATGATTCAAAATTACGAGGTCCATCGCGAAACGCCCTCGTGTACCTGAACAGTTAACTCACTCAGTGAACAGTTAATACTCACTCACTCAAACGGAGACACCACAGTTAACTTACCAAAAGATTCTGTCATTGTCGAAAACAACATTGGAAAGCATCTTTAGAAATGTTCAGTGTTGCTCATCCAGTATAGTGGTTAGTGACGCTAATTGTGGTGGCGTAGGCTTGGGTTCGAATACCGGGGAAGGCATGGATGTTTGTAAATGTACAGTACCTTCGTAGCATGGGAGTATTTTAAATAGCCACAGAGCAGGACATCCTCTTGTGAGGTTGGTGGAAGGGAAAGAGAGGTGGGAGGCCCCTGATCATCCCTAGGGTATTCTCCCTCAAAATTTGGGTGGAACCAAGCAAAATCGTACTGTCACCTGCATGGGGCTCAAAGCCAAGGTTAACGACAGGCGTAAAATTCTAGCCCTTCACCGCGATGAATTTTGTGGACCTTGATCTGATGTTACTGTCGATCGGGTGGCATAAGTAACAACAATAGAAATCTTCAGTGACTGTTTCGTCGCATTCTGGATATCTTCTCAGGGATGAAATCTGTTTCCTTTTAGATATGGTCTCTTGCAGACTGTTTTCTGCTTAATAATCGCCGAATTTTATACAAAAATTTGATGCAGCAGCTCTGTTCCAAGTTTTTCTGTCATTTTGTCATAAACAAAAATCTGATGAAGCGTATTCAGACTTTCTCACTCATAGGCGGTCTACCGAAGTATAACAAATTTTGCTGGTAGGAAAAAAATCATACAGACCGCTTAAGATACCTATACACACATGCAGAAAAACACACTTTCCCAGTTTTATTTGTATAAAAAAAAATTATGGTTGGATATCTTTTTTAACACCTTGCAATATACTTAAATCGGGGCACGGGCCCTTGGCCCCCCAAACCTTCTAGGTGGTCCCGGGTTTGGGGGCCCCTTGCGCAAGAAATTCAATTATTTCAGATTGATTATTAACGTCGCACTGTTTAGTTACATGATGGCTTTTAGCGACGGACCACGTAATTTTTTGAACTATGGTCAAGGATTTGGGCGACACCTGGTGGCACCCCCCCTCCTAACTACCACACCACACCAACGAGAGGACGTTTCAGCTCCCGACAGATTTAACGTGCATCGCTCAATTATTTCAGAACAATGTACAAAAAATTTAGAGGGAAATTTATCAACCAAGCAATCAAATTTATTAATTTTACTATCAATTTTCCCTTTTCACACACAATTCCCACACACAACTATTAGCTCACACTCCTATATATTTATTTATCTTGGTGGAATTTTCAATCGTTAATAAAATACATTTTAAAGCACTCAATTGAGCTGAAATTTTATATACATGATTATTTTGGATGATAATACAATATAATTTAACTATAATTAACAAAAATTAATTGATTAAAACTAATTATTTAAAGAATTACAAATACAGCCACGCTGGCAACTTGTGTCAAAACTTGAAAAGGTTTTATCACGTTTTAAAGCATTCAGTTGAACTGAAATCTTATACACACGATTGTTTTGGATGACAATACGATACTTTAATGATAATAAAAATTAATTACCACTTAATGCTGTGTTTCTGTTATATGTATATTAATTGTTACTATTTTAAAAAAAAGTAGCTAAAATAAAATTTTTCTTTGCTGATCTAAGCAGGAATTGACTTAAATTTTTTTTTTGTTTATATACTTAGTTTGATAGTAGAATAAACAACAGAGAGAGGTTTGGTCAAGGCTGAAAGGAAATCGAAACTACCCCATAATTCATTTAAAGATGCATAAACGTAAATATTTTGAGTGAGTGTTTCATAGAAAGGTTAATATAGTATTAAAGTGAAAACCAAAAAAAAAAATAAAAATAAAAAATAAAGAGTTTTAATATTTTGTTTTTATAGTGTTTTAATACCTGTCATACATATGAGGCCAGGCAGGAAAAAAGGTTGAGTACCCCTGCCTTATGTGACTCAAATATCCCCCATAAACAACATAAAAACTATGAGTAAGTAGCTTATTACATACAGTAAACTTTTCTTTAAAATTTTAAATGATTTTCTCAAATATTTTTTTAAAAAATTGGGTGTTCCATGTTTTTTTTTTTATTTTTTTAAATCAGAAAATGTATTTAACAATTTCTGGAGCTTTTATATTAAATTTTCTAAAGTTATACACATGTTTCTGTGATAAGTTGAAATTAAAGTACTGAAAAATATATGCTGTTATTATAATGCTTATGTAATTTTTATAAACTTGCTACAAAATGTACAATAATATAGTTTTGTTAATAGAAAACTACTTTTCCCCCCGTTCATTATTTCCCCATTGGTAAATATTTACATTGATGAATTTTTTATCCAGTGGATACAGCATGCAAATGCTTCAGAAGCTAACTTTCAAGGTTTCAAGTTTGTCTCAGCATAGTATGTACTCATATAAATCATCCACATATACAGTTTAAGAATTGTTAAAGTTAAGTATCGATTTCAAAAATATACACTGAATTTGCATCCTCTTCACTTACACATATGAAGTATGTTATTTACAAACTAATAATAATTGCAATTTGTACCTTACTTAGTTTTAAGGAAATTTAATTAAAATACTACTAAAATAAAAAGTATGTTTGATCATCACACATTTTATCATTTCAAGATAACCAAATGTAAAAACTAAAATATATTAAAAATACAGCTCAATTTGACAAGCTAAATATTTTTCAAGTTTTCCAAATGTTTGTATGCTCTATTTAGGCAACATATAAAAAATTTAAGACATTTATACTATCAGATTTCTGAATTCCTTAGATTTGACATTACAAATATTTCTTTTTATACAAATTTTTCAGCTAATATCAAATTTAATTTTTAAAATATGATTAAGATCTGAAAGTTTTATTTTTATAAGTTCTTAATAGCTTAAGTATTAAAACACTTTACACATCTTATAAAAAAACTTTTTATTAAATTATTGTAATTAATAAGAGCAATAAAAAAATAATTCAAACCCTCTAATTCATTTCTAGTAATTTAACAATTTTTTAAGTAATGTTTTAAAAACAAAAATACATTATCTTCAAAATTTTTGCACCTTAATTTATATGTTTAACAAATATCTAGGTAAAACCATTTAAAAATAGACATTTTACAATGAGAATTATACTGTAGCTTATGATACATATAAAATTAATCCTATGGGTATCTTTAAATGTTAGACCAATTTTGGTCTTATAAAGGAAAATGTATGATATTTTAAATTGACAGTATTTTCTTTATGTAAAAAATTTCCTTGAAAAAAAGTAAACTTTTGCAGTGTTTTTTTGTTAATGGGATGTCACTTAGAGTTGTAGGTACTTGCATATTAGCATCACCACAACAAATTGGCATTATGCGAATTGTGCCATTTTCCATCAAAACCTGACTGATTGGTTATTTTTCATATAAAACACATTAGAACCTTTGTTGTTTGAATATCAAAGTGGAATTTGCATAGTGTCAATTTTGCTGCAGTGACACTAAAATGCAAGTACCGAGTTGAACAAAAGTAGGTGTGGAATCTAGCTGGTAATAGATTATTCTCTTTTGCTTGTGCTAAACAAACTCTAATGAGTTGAATCAACCACATATTAATTTATGAAAAAAAATCTATGTATCTATGATGTAGAATAAATTCAATAAAAGGAAGAAGGGATGGAATGACAAAGAGAAGAGTTGAAAACAGTGTTAGGCAACTAGGAAGAACATCACCCATGTTTACCTAACTAAGAAAACCCCTTCAAAGAAAATAGAAATCATATATGCATTTCAAGGATGAATCCTGTTCTTACGTAAAGAAGGAAAGCAAAGGATTGATTGATTGTTTATTATCATTGCTGATAAGCTTAACCCTTTAGCCGGAACATCCTTTTTCTTTGGCCGCTCTTAGAAACATTCGTCTGACAGATGGGTATGCAAATTTTTTTGAACCTTAAGGACTGTTTTAAGTGTCCTTATCGCTCTTGAAATCGAGTAGAATTTTTAATATTTAAGTCTTTTTATGCGGCACATTATATTAATATATTTTTATCACAAGAATTGTGACTAGTATTTTTATAAAAACTGATTAGAAATTATTTATATTCATGTAAAAATAATAATACCAAATATGAAAAAAACTATAGGAATATCCGTCTGATAGACAAGAAAAGTCCCACATATCGTGTGTTGAAAAAAATTGCCAAGTATTACCATGTGATCCTTTCACTTGGTAGAGTCCAACTGAAGATGTCGAGGCAACCCACCCCAAAAATCATGCTACAGTGTGATTTACAGGCATCAAAGCAAATCATCCCCATCTGAGAGACGGATGTTCCGGTCAGAGGGTTAATAATATTTACAGCTTCATGAACAGAAATATTAATTTATTCTTTGAATCTAAAATTTAAAAAAAAGTATAAAACTTGTTTCACAGAATTTTTTAAAGCTGCACAGATATTTATTTTTACCACTTATATGCAATAATATCAAAGCATTACCATATGTCATGCAGATGTAGGCTAGATAACACTTTTAGTATTGTATTTTAATTAGTAATTCAAAAGTATTACATTTATAAGATGATTTTATATAATGCAACAATAGAAATAAATGATTATATTGTTAACAATCTTCATTTTAAAAACTAAGATATGAAAATGAATTACTTCTATTATATTAAGAAGATTTAATTTCCTAAAAATATATCACATAGAATAAATCAAACCATAAAAATGAGCTTTAAACATAGCTTAATTGAAACCAATTCCATTTTTATTTCGAATGTACACACAAAATATTCTGTTTAGGCCTTTTTACAAAATCCTCAAACCTGAAGAAAACAGTCTATCAGAAATTTAGATTTACCAAATCATGGGTTTATCTCCTTCATCATATAGCTTTCTAATGTATTTTAAAAGAGTTAATACATTATTGCCAAATTTAGCTGATACTGGAAAAATAGGCATGGATACATTCTGTTTTAGTTCTTCAACTTTTTCGTTACATCCTTCTAAATCACACTTATTCGCCACTATAGCATGAGGTCTGGAAGAAAGACCTTTTTGGTATTGTTCCAATTCATATTTGAGACAATTTAATTGCTCAACAGGTGAATCAATAGATACATCAATCACATATAAGATACCAGAACATCTCTCAATATGTCTTAAAAAAGATATTCCAAGTCCTCTGTTTTCATGAGCCCCAGGAATTAAGCCAGGTAAATCAGCAACAGCGAGTTGAACATAATCGTCATAATGAACAATCCCTATATGTGGATTGAGAGTTGTAAATGGATAAGCAGCAATTTTGGGACGAGCTCTTGATATGGCTCTTAATAAAGTAGATTTTCCAGCATTAGGAAACCCAACTAATCCAATATGTGCCATAATTTTTAATTCAAGATCATATTGACGCTGCTCTCCAGATGCCCCTTTTTCTGCTATGTCTGGATGCCTGTTTTCATTTGACAAAAAGAAATGGTTACCATGGCCTCCTGCTCCACCTCTTGCAGCAATAAATTTGGCATCTTGTTCGTTCAAGTCGCATAGTACAATGTCATTCTCTTTAACCAATGTTCCGACGGGTACTCTAACTATGAAATGTTCACCACTAGCTCCATGCATATGTTTGCTTCTACCATCATAACCTTTGTTACCTCTCAATACAACTGGTACATCTTCGAGAGATTTCACAGTGCCACAAGCTTGGAAAATCACATGACCTCCGTTACCACCATCTCCACCTGAAGGACCACCAAAAGGATTCTTGTATAATCTTAGAAACGAAATCAGACCATCTCCTCCTTTACCACCAATTGCAGTAACAGATTTAAAATCAATAAAACGTTGAGTTCTGTGTTCAGTTGCGAGAGATTTCACTTTGCGAAGAGGCTTTGCAGATATCTTAGAACAAAAACGAATGCAATTTCTATTGAATACATATTTATGTATTTCAAAGCAAAGTATATTAAATGATTTTGGCAGCATGTTGATGTAGTAATTTTAGAAAAGTTTAAATGCAATAATAAATAAACAATGTCACGAAACTAATTTGCTTCATTTAATGTCTCACAATATAATATTTATATTACCGATTTTAACACTTTTCGATTATTTTCTCGCAGTCAAGAATCACATTTTAAAATGTAAACAACAACACAAAGCGGCCTCAGTTACGGTTAGCACTTTCTTACGTTTTCAATTCACTTTTTTTATTTCTATGGAATAGGGAATTTAAAAATTAATGGAATATTAGATATTGACTACTTTACGGCTAACAAAATATTATTCATCTACACATTGAAATATTTTGTAATATTTTCACTTCACAGCCTCACACGATTAAGTTAAGCATAACTGTAGCTTTACTTAAATATGATTAAGTTAAGCATTAGCACAAGAAGCATTGTGGCAACGGAAACTGAATGTATTTGTTTTGGTTTAGACATAAGAGGGAGTAATTCATTCATTTTTTAAATGGAAAACATTAATCTACCCATCTTAAAATAATTTTTCACTCAAAATTTTTTAATGATTATCTTTTCAAGATTTTGAAGGCAAGTGATAAAAATAAAAAAGATATATTCAGATAAATTATTCGGACGATAGTTGAAGATAGACTTGTCATATTCATGCCTTTGATAACAAATACTATATGTTTTAGTAATAGCTGGAGATTTTCCTGAATTGAGGTGAAAATTCTAATGTCATAGAATACTAGAAATATCTAAAGAATTTATTGTTTAAAAGTTGCCTTAGATTCTTATCTTGTTTGTGTAAGTTAGTAGAGAATGTTCGATTATTTCTCAAAACTTATGACAATCGAAGAATACTTACTAGACTCTTTGATAATTTTCCTTACAGTTCATTCGATGTTAATTCTGGGTTTTCTTCGGTTTCTTAAAGAAAGAAATTTTTTGGGGTAATTCAGCAAATAAGGGAAAACAGACAAATTTTCACTTGAAAAAATGTGTCAAATAAAAAAAAAAAAATAAACAATTAATTATTATAAGTAAATGATAATTATTAATCTGTTGAGGTATAATTTAAAATACTTTTTCTTGATCTCTTTAAGTTTTCATAGATTAAAAATTGATATTCTTTAAATGGTGAGAATTTTTTCGATATTTCTCTGGTAAAAGACCCATGGATTATATTCTGCTGCCTTAAGTTGTCCGTAACACTAACATTGATGTTATTTTCCAATAAGATACATTCATTACAAGTACAATTATGGAACAGGAACTGGTAAATTTTCTACAGGTTGCTTTGTTTGTCTTTGGGATTTTTATAATTGGGGTACCTTTTTACATGGTTGACAAGAGATACTTGTATCTTATTTATTTTTTTACTTATGATTTTTTTGATTTATTGTATTTTAATCACTCATTTTTAACTTTGATATAATATCTTTTAAAATATATTTCACAATTTGGAGGTTTGGCTTAGAAATAGAGTGTAATTTTCTTTGTGGAACTGTATCATTTAAAAGTTTTACTATGTTCAAAATATTCAACTTAATACTTACGAAGTAATCCAAAAGTTTTAACTTTAGTTAAAAGAAATTAAAAATTAAGAAACTTAAAAACTTCACACATATAATTTGTTTTTAGAACCGTGGCTTAGTTTTGATTTCGATTTATACACTTTTGACTCCTTGAAATAATATAAATTAAAATAAAGAAGCTTTCAGAAGCTTCGTAACAAATGATACACTTAAGAAAAAAAAAATTCCAAAATTAAAAGTATATGAATTTTTTTATTTAATTTAAAAATTAATTCATCCTAAATAGCTTATGTTTCCTTATTTATAAGTATCAGTACTTTTTTTTGATACACAAGATACTTTTTATATTAGAATAACTATGACATTTTGATTATAACTACTATATAATTCAATTATAATATGGTTTTGATTAAGAAGAGTAAAAACGTTAATCAATGTTACTTATGTTTTTCAAAACTTCATTCTTGAATTCTTTTTATCTTTATTTAGTTTTAATTTTTATATCTATAGATTATATATCAATTATTATATACTTCAGGGAGATAAATATATTTTAAAATTAAAATTTTCTTATGTCATATGTTGATTTTATTAAAGGAACCAAACAGTATTATTTGGCAAGATGGCATCTTTGTTTGATCAGTATGAACAAGCTGCATCATTATCTTCTGGATACATGACTGGCAAGCCAGTAATTCCAGAAATGGTAAGATTTTAAAAAATAATAAAAAATAACAATGATATTTATAGTGAAAAATTTATAATGTTATTGAACTATTATTATAGAATTCGTAGTAATGTTCAAAATTGTATACAATTCATATAAATATATTTTAGGATTTGATAGTTTTTTTGTTACCATCCCGGCAGACTTTCTATTAAGAAGATTTTCTATTTTACAAATATATGATTTGATGAGGGGTGTAACTACTACAAATATTAGCCATATCAATGATACTGAGCCCCCAAGCTACAGGGGCCCCAGTATATCTGAGGAAAATTTGTTAATATATTAAAGGGGGCCCCAAAAAGGGTGTGCAAGAAATTCTGATACAGGGCCCACTCAAGACTAGCTATGCCAGTGGATTTGATATTAAAAAAAATAGTTCTTATATTATAATTTCAAATTTAAATGATAATCTTAATTTCAATCAATATATACTTTGATTGGATAGTAAGATTAATTTATTTTTCAAGTAATGAAAATATGTATGAGACATCAAATGACTGTATGAACTTTTTTACAACATTTTCCGTTAATTTTTGGCTATAAATATTAAAGAACATATATTTGGAAAGAATAGGCAGTGCAAAACTTTCATATATAAGTTTATTTTTAAAAATCTATTGCATTTTTTTATAATTTATTGCAATATATTTTTTAGTGCATTTATTTTATTTTTAAAAAATATTATGAATCATCACTATTAAAAATTTCAGTTGAATTGTGGTGAAAAAGTTATTGTAGGAATGCTTTACAGTGTAATATTTTTTGCTGGATAAAAAAATAATTTTCAATGAAAGAAGCTTAGATTTTTGCATGTTGTTATTTTCTTACGCTTAGTTATATTTTTCACTCATATAATTTGGAAAAAACTGTTTTATTAAAGAACTAATTTAACTGTAAAAAAAAATGAATATTTTGATTTTGTATTGCAATGTTTATGTTATTATTCCATGTTTGGATGAGATTTATATATTTTTGAATAACATTTTCTAGGAAAGTAGAATTTTTTAAAATTCATGTTCAATGGTAGAATAGCCCTAATTTTCAACATTGATCACACATATATATACTTGTGAATTTTTAAAAATCCTTTGTTTTGTTACTTATAGAGGCTCTTCTGTATTTGCTTCCATTTCTTATATTAGTCAGTACTAAATAGTTATTTTAGAAGTATAGATTTTTTTAAAATTAGTTTACTTTTTTGTTTTTAAAGAGTTAAGTGAAAACATTCAGTAATTTTAATTTTATATAAAATTCACATTTTTTTGTATTATTTTTATGGTTTTTCATGCAGTGGCATGATGGAGTATATAAGGGCTCCCATGCAAAGTCAGGTTTTGGGCCCCAAGCCCAGATAATACTTGGCACCAGTCAGGCCTTGGGCAACCCCACACTGCAGGGGTGTATGTTACTCCACTGATTTCATATAATTTGTGAAAAGGTTTAAAATTTTTGAATATTTTATAATTGGATCAATCATTGGTAGAAAATTTTATTTTGGAATAATTAATATGAAATGTCAATTTTTACAACTATTTGTTTTCTATATTTTTAGACAACGGCTGGAATTATTAATGCCAATTTAGAAGATGATACTCCAATGTTCAGTAAAAGGAGAATTGACTATAGGTAATTACATAATTATTCTTAAATTTCAGATTTGATTTTTAAAATGTTGTATGTGTGTGTTTTGAGATTTTTAGAATGTTGTATTCTGATAAATCTATTTGTTCAAAGTTTTTCAGATAGTTATCTCCCAAATTAAATATGTTGTTTACATTGAAAAATATGTGTGACACCATTTTCATTTTTAAAAGTAAAATGTTTTTTTAATGTACTACTATTGATTATTTAAGTATTTAGCATATAAAGTTTATGTCTGATGTAAAATACAACTTCCAATGAAACCAAATTATCAAATTTGTAAAAAAATTCTAATTTTGTAATACATATTTTTTATTTATTTTAGTCCCAGTGATTACGTTACTCACATGGCAGTAAGCAATGGTAAACTTGTTCTTGGAATGCGAAATAAAATTAAAAGAATGAATCTTCAGCAACCTGATAGTTTTGATGGTATTTAGATTTTTGTATTGTGTTTTATCACTTTTAATTACTGTTGTGTAGTTGAATTTTAAAATGGCTATTTTTCATAAAAAACTAATTATTTGTTAATTTTTTTAATGCCTTTTGTTGGATTATTTTAATGAATTAATGGTTTGGATTATTTTTTAATGTATCATGAAATATGGATTATACTTTTCTTAAAAATTTTAGCTACTACTTTTAGTGAAATTTCTTCTCAATTTGTGCTATTTTTAGCTATTTTTGCTAGTTTATCTAGCAACATTTGAGTTGGCAACTGTGGTAAATTGGAGACATAACACATCAGTTTTCAGGTATTGCATTACCAGTTTGTTCTTGTTTTTCGTGGTTGGATGGAAATGTAAGTAGAGATATAAATAAATGACAATATAGTTATAGTGGTCAATTATATTAGTGGTCTGTCATATAAATATCAATCATACTAGTGGTCTGTCAAATATAAAGTTATACATTTAATGGTCCAAAGAGTTCTAAAGATTGGCAATTGCTGATCTAAATAGCTGTCATAAAATTTTAATTGTGATTATCCAAATATATATATATATATATCATGAATTTTTTTTGAAAATATATTGTAAGTTTTAACCCTGAATTATTTTGCAAAAGAATTGTGTTCAGATATTTATTGCAAAAGAGAAAAAATAAATGTAAACATTCCTTTAATTATGAATACATAAAGTTAGTGGTTTATAGTCATAGATAGGTTTATAAGGATGTGATGTTTGACTATACTTCCTTTCCCTTCATATTAAATTTAAATTATTATTTTTGTATTTTATTATCTCTTTTTCAAAAACCATTCCATGGTATATTGCTATTTTAAGAGTTTTTTATTTATTAAAAGCTGGATATATTTGTTAAACTTTATTGAGGGAGATTTCAGATGAATTATTCATTTTGCATACTGAATCAAGTAACATGAATTTATTACTGTAAGAAGATGAAAATGAGCATATTAGCTACAAAAATATTGCATATATATATACATGCAGTAATTTAGGTAGTACTAAGATAATGAATAATTACCTTGAGAAAAAGACCAACATTTGATAGCTGTTAATCACAAAGATAAAAATTACATACTATTTTGCTTTAATTATTACTATCTATTTAAAAATAAATGTAATAATTTTGATTCTTTGGGAAAGTAAACTGTGAAGAACTGCCTTAAAAAATATTTTTAAAAGTAATTATTTTGATGAATGATTTAGCTAGTATGTAAAATATTTCATTGCTATTGATATAATAAAATTTGTTTCTTCAGATATCGATCTTCAAAAAAGTACAGGTGAAAAAGCTAGGATATATGAATTATTCTACGATAAATTTGGAAATAATCTATTGATTAGTTTGATCCATCCTGAAAGTAATTCAGCATTGGAAAATGTACTTTTATGTGGAACATCAAAGAAACCACAACATTGCAGTAAAATGAAGGTATATTAATTGTTAAATAATATTAATTGTTAATAAATTAATTGTTAGTATTTAGTGTATGAGATTTTCTCTTTACTAATTTTTGTAATATGTATAGATTCATGTATATAATTAAATTAATTTAAAATTTATTTAGAATTGCATTTAATGAATCATTTTATCATGGTTTTGAAATTTATTTTCCCCAAATCTTGACTATATATATGTAATAATTCCCTCTAACATACTTTTAATTAACTCTTTTTAATGATCTATAAATAATCTTTAATTCTTAGGTTTAAAAATAAACATTGTATTCTTAATCATAATCGGCTAAACCGAAATCCCTATCCTGCGCATTTTAGCCAATCAGAACTACTATTACGTAATAGTCACACACTTGTGCACTGTTGGTATATAAACACAAAAATCTGATGTAATCGCGCTCTTTCTTTGTTTGCCGCCATTATGTAAGAATGTGAATATTTGCAGCTCTCTTTGTCTTTGTGTTGTGTCCTCCAAAATGCCGCTGTCTTATTCCATGTGAAAATGTAACGTAATTGTGCTTTAATCTGCTGATGTGTTCTCATAATAAAGGAGGTAAAGCTATCTGAAGACGTCATTACTAACTCAAGAATGATATATATATCACATACACCTGCCCACACTACTCATATATAACATATATATGTATATATGTGTAGGAATGTAAGAGGTCCATCTACACTATTAAAATTGGTAGATAAACGTATGTCGCATTGTATGTTAGTATGTACATATTTTCTCAAGAACCTCTCAACGTAGAAACTCGCTGAAAGGTACCAAAAGATCAGGAATGGTCCGAGGAATCCCAACTTTACCATTTATATTTCAATATTGCAATTAGTTAAAAAGATATTAATTAAAAACCTTTGTTTTACTCCTGCTTGTTGTTTCTTTTGCCAACCAGAATGCAAAACTGGGAGGTGAAAATTTTTTTTTTATCTCTCAACGTTTTTAAAACACAATCTAATTTTTTCTATGAGACTCAGACAAAAAATAATTGCAGAATTAGGGAATATCATTTATTTCGCCACAATACGGTATAATTTATTTTACAAAATAATGATATTTTCTATATTTACAATTTTTTCTAAAATTAGTCAAAATCGAAACGTTTTTATGAAAATGATTTCTAAATCATTCCATTTGAATTTACTTTCACATTAATGAAATGATATTCTACACTAAAAAATAAAAGGTCAAAAACTTTTTTTTTACGATTTTTTAAAAAATACTCAAAATTTTAATTGAATACTTAATAACTTCGTTATTTTTAAAAATAATCTCACAAAACTATTTTTCCTTGTGTAGAACAATATTATCCGTAATCTGTATAAAAATTGAAAAAATTGCTTAAAAATTACGGTTTAAAAAAAAAAATTTTTTTGTGTTTTTCGTTTTTTATCTTTTCGAGAGTTAATCACTTACACACAATGTGGTATTTTTTTCCCCATTTTTTGTTTAAAAAATACCATAGTTTGCAATCGATATATGAAGTTTGAAGGAATTACTTAAAAATAAGCCCTCAAAAAAGTAAAACTTTAACAAATAACACAATTTTGCAATAGCCAAGGGTTGGGCGGCGAAAACCTGTTTAGCACCAAATGACTCTTTTCACCTGTGCACATCACGTTTGATGAAAGGTTACACTAGAAAAGAAGTTGCCTATAAATAATGAAAATCACCAGATTTTGCGAAATTGGATACCTCTTCCTTTTATGTTAAAGGTCTTTTCACTCCTATTCCCGAGAATTTCGTGGCATGTTCAGCAGAGCGCTTGATTACTAGCGATTTTATCCTGATTCAAAACAACATCATCGCTTAATTTTTATGATTTTTTAAATACTCAAAATTTTATTTGCGCATTTAGTAACTTCACCAGCAATTTTGTAATTGGAAAGATAATTTATTTACACGATACAGCATTTTTTTTTTTAACAAAACAACAATATTTTACATATTTTATAACTTTTTCTAAAATAAATCAGTATCGATGGGTTTAAATGAAATTGATTTTTTAGAGTTAGTGATTTAAAAAATAAAATGCCGAAAACTTATGAATTTTTAAAAAATACTCAAATTTTAAATATTTAATAACTACTTATCAAATTCAAATTTTTAATAACTTCTACATTTATAAAAATAATTGCATGAAACTTTTTTCCCATGTATTGAACATTTAAAAAAATGCTCATAATTTTAATTCAGCATTTAATATAGTTGTGAAATTTTGTAATTATAAAAATGTCTACTTTTTTCTCTTTTTTCAACATACAACTATTTTTAAAAAGGTACATTTTCGTTTCTGGGGTTTAAAAAGTTGCAAAGTGAGTGAGTGAATATTAAAGTCGCACTGCTCACCTACTCGAGAGCTTTTGGCAATGGACTTCAAATTTTGAACCATGGTCAAGTGACGAGGATGAGACTTGAGCTATCACCTATATCTCCTAACTACCATACCACATCAACGCTAGGAGTTTAAGCTCTTGACAGATTTAACGTGCATCGCTCCTCTTAACAGCGGGTCTTTAGTGGTAGTCAAAATTAATTGTGGGAAATTACCACAAAAATTTTGTAATAACGTTAATATAGAAATCACACACACCAGGAATGGTTGATAGCAAGAGGGGAAGGGGAATTTCCATGACAATATATTATGCATTTAAAAATATCCATGCAATGCTGTGGGGAAATAACCTGTCTGACAAAGAAAAGAAGCAAAAAAATTTCGAACAGGGAATTTTAAGTTATACACTCGGTAAAACCCCAAGCAACGCTGGGCTAAGCAGAGGTAGAAAAAGAGTCATTTTGAAAAAGAATATTAGAAAGGCTGATTTTATGAAGGAAAGGGAAAATTTATAAAAGTAGAGAAAGCCCGTGCAACGCCAGGCCATGCAGCTAGTTTAGACTATTAATTTTATAGGATTTATTGATGGTCCATTGATTCTGTATTTATGCATATTATATTTTGAATATTGGCAATAGATTCAGTTTTATGTTATAATTTCTATATTGGCAGCAGATATTGTTTGATTGTTCTTGCAATGAACAGTGCCTTACAAAATATGTTTCATATGTTTAAGTTATAAACATGTTAGTGAATTATTATTTTAAAAGGACATTACTTAATTAAATAAGCAGGAATTCACCTCACATGTAAGATTTATTAAAAACTATGCATGACCAAAAGGAATTTTAAATTAACAAATTTTATTCTTGTAAAATATATTTTTAAATATATTTTGATTAATTTTAAAGAAAAAATTGTAATGTTGTTGCTTATGCCACCTGATTGACAGTAACATCAGATCAAGTTCAACAAAATTCATCGTGGCTAAGGGCTAGATTTTTACACCTGTTGTTAGCCTTAGCTTTAAGCACCATGCAGGTGACAGTACATTTTGCTTGGTTCCACCCTAATTTTGAGGGTGAACACTCGGGGTGGTCAGGAGCCTCTCTTCCCCTTCCACCAACTTCACGAGAGGACTTGCGGCTCGAAAACTATTTAGAGTTCCTCCATGCCGCGAAGGCATTACATTTACAAGTATCCATGCCTTCTCCGGGATTCAAACCCAGTCCCTATGTCACCTGCAGTCAGCGTCGCTAACCACTATACCGGATAGTAATGTAGAAGTAATTTATTTAACTGCATATATTTATTTAATGCATTTTGGCTCTATTTGATTGTATAATATGAGAATTAATGATTTAAATATAAAATAATGTTATTGAAAGACATAGGTTTAACTGGACATAAAGTAAAGTACATATATTTCTATTTTAAAATTAATGTGAAAATTTTAACTAATTTTTAAACTAGACAAATACACAGTTCATGCAACCTTTATGTGGGTATATTTTTATACAGTTAGATTTTTTGTGTAAACTATAAATAATATTATCAAAGTATTTAAAATTTGTATAGTAATCAAAAAGTTTAAGTAGATTAAAACTTAAAAAATTTAATGCTTTCCATAATATTATGGATGGTATTGTGCATGAATTGGTTAGTTAATTCTTTTTATTGTTTTTCTACTTTCTAGGGTCACATTATAAGTTCAGTTGCTTGGAATCCTCTTATATCTAAAGATAATGCATCTGGAACAACTGGGCTAATTCTTGTAGGAACTACTAATGGTAGGACATAAATCTTGGATATATACTGGATCATATGTACTATTTGTAAATTTTATTTGATTAGTGTATATAAAGTTGGAAAGTAATAGTTATAATACAGAGTGCATTTAAATTGTTAAATTACAATCAATACTATTTGATACTTTAAATTTTGTATAATTTCTTCAAATGTATGTTTGACTACATGTGAAAATGGTTAGAACATTTAAAATTTGTCAAATCTTTTTGTACAGTTTGAATTTAGTTAAAAAAATGTACTTTATATTGAAGTAGCTTTTTGTGTAATATGTAAATATATTTTCAGACTAAAAGATTTTTTATCCTATAAATTAATTTAGTATATAAAGAAAACTAAGATGTTTTGTTGAAGTAACACAAATAAACGTGTTAAGAATAATATAATGATTAGTATAGCATTGCACATGCTAAATTACTTTTTTTAATGAGTGCATTGTATTTTAAATTAATCAAATTTACTTTTATTTTATATTTCTTTTTAGTAAAAGCATTTATTTAACAAGATTAATTTAAACCACCAAAATTCAATAAATAAGTCAGTAACCTATATACTGTATAAATTTAGAGATTGACTAAATTTCAATATTATTTTTTGTGATACTTAAACAATTTATATATATGTATTTTGTAAACTTATATGTTATCATCAGTGTAATTTTTTAGTAAAAATTTAAATTGTTTGCTAAACTGTTATCAAATTATGTATTATTACTAAGATATCGGAATTCATTGTATGATTTAGAAATAAATGTGCACAAGACAGCAAATTAAATGATAAGTGTATGATTCAGTTGAAGAATTTCCTGAAAATTGTTGAAACCTCATCAGTAGCCATGGGTCCTGAGAAAATTTTTGGAAAATTATTTGAATCTGAGTACAATACTATATATTTTTACTCCCTAAATATGTGTATAGTAATAATTCTCCTTTCAAATTTTCTTTTGGGAATTTTTAAAAATCTATGATGGGATCTAGAGCCCACAAGACATTGCATGATAATAATTCTTTTATTTTATCCACCTAATGGAAATACAATTTTAAGAGCATTTTCATCTTCTCAAAAACTGCCACATTGACACATTTCAAAGTGAGATGATGCTACATTGCATCAGGCACCATCTCTTACCAATTAGTGTATTAAATACCAGAAATCATATGATTATCGAAGGCTTTAGCTGTTTCTGGTCGAAAAGGTATAAAAGCTGAGATGTCTGAAATGTAGAAGAAAACACTTTTGTCTGTGTTGCTTCTATCCATTTTGTCGCTTTATGTGTTACTCAAAAAAATATGGAACTACAATTACAAAATGTCTTATCCATTAAAAAACTGCAACCAGATAAATATGTCCAAACAATATGTTTGATTCTAGTGAAATCATTACATATATTTTAGTTTTTGTTCAAAAGGAAAAAAAAAAACTAGTATTATTTAAAATTTTGTTTTGACCGATTTAAGTAATTGCGCTTAGTCATTGATCATTAACTTTGATATGACTAAGTTGAATTCTCTTTTATCTTGCATTTCAAGGAAATATTTATTCAACTTTTAGTTTTAATTTTTTAAAAAATTTGTATGATTGGTCCTGAGACTGGGTACATTAGGCCTTAGGGGCCTCTATGGGCTGCTGTGCCACTGAGTTTAGTTTCAGTTTATACCTTGTATTTTAAATGTATTTGAATTTGTATATATGATTGTTCTTGATAAAAGAATTTTTCTGTTCAAATTTTTGGTTCTATATAATTAAGTACTGGAATAAAGGAAGAAAAACCTTTTATTCATTAATGATTGTTTTTGTTAATAATAATTGATTTATCATAAAATGATGAATTAATTAAATATTTTAAACAAATTAAAAAGATTAACAATTTGAGTTATTGGTACTTTTTGACATTCATTTAAAATATTGATTAAACTAATAAAATAATTGACTATTGCACTGGCTTTATTTAATTAAAGTAATAAAGAATAGAATCTTGTTCTATTTTGTTTTTTGCTTAGTTTTCATATAAAATAATGTGTTATATATTTATTTTTAGGCTTTATTTTTGAGACTGAATTAGCTTGTGGGGATGAAAGAACTTTTTTCCAAACCAGTCCAGAACAGTATTTTAAACAGGTATTCTTCATCTCTACTGACACATTAAAGAATTATAAGACTAAGTTTTAAAAAAATCTTTTGTTGCTTTTTATGATATTGTCAAAAAAAACCTCAAAATAACCCCTTCCCCGAACTTTTTTGAGTGAATAAAAAAAATGCTGGGAGGGGGAATCTTATAATAATATTTGATTAATCTATCAGAAAGGGTTGGCTCATTTAGGTCTCTCTGTCATAAATGATTAGTGATATTTGTAAGTTCTGTAAATAATAACTGCAGTCATGTGAACAAAATTACCTGTAGCTAAATCATTTCCTTTGAAATACTATGCTAACATCAACACTCTCCCTCAACATGGTGAAATAATTTATACTATGAACCTTTTTTGATAACTTAGTTACAAAATAATTTAAATATACATGATTTCTTGGTGGAAATTCAATTATTTCATTATGTTCATCTTATTTGTATCTTTGTGTTATTGAATTTTATTTAATAAAAATTTATCAAAATTAAGCAACTATCATATAGTATCTTATATAATTTTATAGGAATATGTTATCATTTCACATGCATGCACACATGTACATGCATACAAACAAACAAGCAAACTTTAACAAACTAATGGTCAGATTTAAATAGAAATTGGAACATGTAGGCTATTTAAAGTATTCTTTTCTTGATTTTCTAAAGAGATATTATGCCTTTTTATTTTTAATTTTCTCAATCTTTTTTTTTCTGCTGCGATGCAAAACTCCTTTGTCAGTTAATCAACTATTTTAATTAATTATTTAATGAATTACCACATAAAACACATGTAAACATGCATAAGTTTTATTTCTTTGGTGCTATTAACAATGAGGTCTTTATTAGGATATAGGAAAAAAATATATCAAATATTATTACCAATTTTTACTGTAAATGAAGTCATTCTTTAAAAAATATTTTATCATTAATCCTTTTATTAATAAACTTTTAAATGTTTTTTTTTAAAAAGTATGTTTTTTAAAACTTTTTTTTTAAAAAAATTTTTTGGCTGCATTTCATGATATAAAGTTAATTTGTTTTAACAGCTTTAATTTTTCTATTCTTGAGTTTATTATACTTCACATTTATTGTTTACTTCTGCATAATGTGATCATATATTGATGTAAATAGTTAAACTTATGAGATGAACTTTTTTACAGGTTTTTGATGTGGGATCTAGCAGTGTTCTCAATACAGATTCTAGAATAGTAACTGGCTTGGTTTTTCATAAAATTGCATCTGATAATTATTTTGTATTTGCTACAACTCCAAGGTAATTAGGAACTACAATTTCTAGTTTCAATTAATATGCTTTATAAATCATTTAAATTTATTTATATGTTTTGACTTATATATTTAACTTTTTTTCTAGTCGCTTATTTCAGTTTATGGGAAACGTAAATTCGGGAGACCCACCTTATCTGCAAAATGTCTTTAACTACTACAAAGATGTGCCTGGTATTTATTTTCTTTATTTATGTGATATATTTAAAAATTTGTATTTTATTCTGTAGTTTATCTATAATTGAAAACATTCCTTGAACTTTATTATTTTTATTTGAAATATTGTTGTCATGTTGTTATTGTTGTTGCTAATGCCACCTGTCTGACACAGTCAGATCAAGGTCCACGAAATTGATCATGGCAAGAGGCTATATATATGTCTGTCATTGGCAGTAGTTTGAGCACCATACAGGTGACAGTATGATTTAGCTCAGTTCCACCTCAATTTTGAGGGAGAACACTCTGGGGAAGGGTCAGGGGCCTCCCACTTCTCTTCCCCTTCCACCAACCTCACAAGTGGACTTGCGGCTATTTATAGTACCCCCAATACCACAAAGGCATTATACATTTACGAACATCCATATCTTCTCTGGGATTCGAACCCAGACCCTACCGCACAGTAATCAGCATAGCTAACCACTATACCGGATGGGTGATATTTGAAATATTAGTACATCATTAACAAAAACATTGTTAACAAATTAAATTCGAAACTATTTTTATGCTTGTTAAGCCTATGAAGCTGCTTTAATATTTTCTTTTTACACTAATATAATCTAAGTTTACATAGTCAGTAGTTTTTACATACTAAGTTTACTTACCTGTTTTCTAGTGGATTGTAATAATCAAATTCAAATTTCGTATTTTCTGAAGACTGATATTTTCATAGCCTTTATAAATCACGAATAAATGAAATCATTATATAGATTGTCATTTTTAGAAACTGAACATTATAAATTTTAAAATAAAAACTTGAGTTATATGGCTTAGCTCATCTTAAAACTGTCTTCACTTTTAAAAAGGAATTAGTTTTAATAATGAAAGGGCTAAAAAGTAAAATTTATAACAAGAACATACTGATTAAAACAACATTAAAAAAAATCTTGAAATTAGATATAAAAAGTTACTTTGTAAATTTAACCTTTTCATTTTTATACTGATAGCATCTTAGAGAGAAAACTTATATTTTGGCTACAATGACCTGAGTAGCAATATTAATCATTGAACACACAATAATCATTTTACATTTGTTAATAGTTTTAGTTTTTGTTTCATTTTCATTTTTTTTTCATGAACGTGCGTTTTTCATTTAAAAATTCTGAAGTAGACAGTTCCCAAAAATTAATGACAAATAAGGCTAAATTTGGATTCTATGTTAGAAATTGTGATTCTTGTATGAAACACATAATTTACATGCTTAATTTTTAATATCAAATTTAATTAATTTTTTAACTTAGGTTTCTAAATAATTAATTAAATGTATTCCTTATATTTATAGCATGCATATCTTTTATGAGAGAAGTGTAACTTATAGTTATCTAATGTACTTTTATATTCTCTTGTATAACCTAAAAATTTTTACATGCTTCAAATTTTTGTTTTGTATTTATAGAGAGTTACATTGAGCTTCCTGGTAAACTAGATTACAGCAAACTCCAGTTATATTATCCAAATAATAAAGGTTTACCTTCTTCATTTGCTTGGATGACAGGTAAGGAATTCTTAATTTGTAGGTATGTACATTCACATATGAGTTTGTGTGTTGTGCTACTTGTTGCTGGAATTTAGTAGAGGCTATTTCCATGGATTTAGGATTAGGTTCAGAAATTTAAGTTTTTTGACAAAATATTTAGAAAAAGGAAAAATTTTCGTAGAATTTTTTTCCAATTTGTTTTATGAAAAATCAAATATATTTTACAGAACTGAAAATACATTTAAATTCTTTCTAATTGTTTTATGTATATGCTTGTTAATATTTAATGTACATTTCTATATGTATCTTGAATTAGTTTTTTTTTCTTTTGTTATATAAATGTGTTAAAAAATATTTTTATAATTAGAATCATGCAAGTTGAAATTTCTATTTTGTAATTTTTGCATGAAATGATCTGTTTTTCAGGAAATAATCAATATATTTTCTTTATCATAAAAAGTTCATCTTTAAAAGTACATTAATCTTTTTGTAAGAAATAAATAACTACTATTTTAAAAAATTGGGATGAAATTTAGGTTCAAATATTTCAAACAAGTTGTAATAAAAGTGGGAGTCATTTAATGTGGTTTTTATTAAATGATAATCTGTGTTGTATAATCTTAATTTTGAATAGTGTTTAGATAATAATTTTTAATATGTATAATTAATATATATATATATATAACATTTATGATAAACACATATCAGTATCTAATTATTTGTGTTATTTTCTTTTAGAGCCAGGTGTTATGCATGCCAGTATAAATTATAAAGCTGAATTTCCTCAGAATTTAATTGGAGTCGGCCAAAAATTACTAGCGTATCCTTTAACAGTTTTAATGTCTTTGAATCTCTTATAAAATTATTCATTAATTATTGTTTTAAGTATTTCTGAATTTTCCTTCATTTGTGTTTAGTTGCATAATATTAGAACCCACTGAATGATTTTAGCAATAAAAGAAAAAAATTGGAATCATTCTAGTGATAAATCATCTATTATTGAATATAAATTTTATCTGAGATTGATTTTTTTAAAAAGTAGAATAATTTTTAATTGTGTCTTTCAGAAACAAACCACAGTTTATTTTTATTTCTTATTAGTGATATGTGAAGCCCAGTGGCCAAGAGGTAGTGTATCGCGCATCAACGCCACAGGTTTAGGGTTTCTAATTCTGGGCTGGACAAGGTTTATTCAGCCTTTCATCCCTTCAGTGGGTCGATAAATGAGTACCAAGCATGTTTGGGAGCTAAACACTGGGGGTTTCGCGTCAGACTGACCACCTGACTGGAAAATCTGCTCATGCACCTCTGTGCCCAAAGTCACATAAACTAAGATGGGCATTGTCGGCCTTGACCTTCATGGGCTGTTGTGCTACTGAGGGGAAAAGAAACTGTTAAGTATATCTATATCAGAGAGAAAATTTTACTGTGTTAGAAATGCATATTTAGTACTTTTTAAAAGCTTATTTAAAAAGTTTAAAAAAAAAAATCCACGAAATTGAATATTTTAGATAATTTTCTAAAATTGACAATGTGTGTTTATTATGCATAATTAATTGCTTAAAACACTTAGCCTGATATGACTTTATTGTAGAAAAACTTATCCTTTCAAATATTCTTTAAAATAAATTTAAAAAGCTGCTTTTTGTTAATTTTTTTTAATGAGCTAATAAACAGATAAAAGTTTTTAATCCCTAATTTCCTATATTTTTTTACCTATGCAATTATAATAGGAAAATTTTATACCTTTGAAAAGTTTCTGGATATTTAGCCATCTTATAAAAATTTTGAAAAACGAAAAGATTTCTAAAATTTTTCTCAAATATTGATGTTATTTTCTAGACATGGATTACATGTATATCATTTTTATTATGATTGAGATTACACATGTTGATATTTTTTCTTGATTATACTTTGCTGCCCTTTTAACAATAGAGTGCTAAATTCTTTTTTGAATTTTACTTTTTATTTTAATTGAAATAAAAAATAACAAGTTATTGAAATTGAATAAAAAATAACAAAAGAATGTTTTCAATAATTAATAGAACACATTTTAATTTTTCATTAATTCTTAAGGCATAGTATTTTTATTAAACCTTATAAATATATTGGAGATTTCATATTCATTCTTATAAAATGAAGTATACTAGTAAATAAATCATATCTATGTTGACCAGTTTTGAATTTTAATTGTAGTGTTTGAGCATGCATGGAAACATTTTTTTAATGATTGGTTAATGAATATTGCAGCATTAGTGGCAATAGTTTTTAATTTGGTGAAAACAGTCTATGGGCTAATACACGAGTACCTAAAAGTTTTTCATTTATAAATTATTCTTGATTCCATTTTTTAAGTAATTCAAAATCTTTCCTGTTTCTTTGAACTGTTCATCTGTTTCATTTTGATTTTTGTAAAAATAATTGAACTTAACTAACATAGATACCCAAATGATAAAGGTGATGGGAGTGCTCCGTTATCAATTGTTCTTACAGAATTCCATGTTTTAGTTTTATTTCATGATAGGTGAGCATTTTTGTTTACATTACTTGTGCAATGTTTTCTCTATATTTGCAAAAGTTTTTTTTTTAATAAAAATATTTTTAATGTTTGCATTAAAAAATGGACCAACTGCTCAAAATTAATTTTTTTAAGCATGCAAAGGTGGATAAAATATAAATGAGATTTTTTTAATAGCAGTGTACAGTATATAGATATTGCCTTAGAAGCCTTGTAAGTTTAAATAATCACAATAAAAGTTTATGGGAGTTATGTAAAGTTAAAATAACCTTATATTTTTCATTTGCTTATTTATTTATTTGCTAGCATAATAGTAAATGTAGAGTACCTACTGTAATTGCCCACCAAATAAGTACTAAACTTTTAATAAAAATTCAAATTGATTTATAATTACTAATTTATTCAGAATCTGTGTAAAATTAATATAGTATACTGCTATACAAGTTATATTGTTGCGTTGTTTCTAATTCCTCCTGTCTGGTGGCGTCAGATCAAGGCTCAAGAAATTCATTGAGGCAAAGGGCCAGAGATTTGCTCCTGTCATTAGCCTTAGCTTAGAGCACCATATAGATGACAGTACGATTTGGCTCGGTTCTAGCACAATTAAGGGGAAGAATACCCTGGGGATAGCCAGGGGCCACCTCTCTTTCCCTTCCACCAACCTCACATGAGGACTTTCGGCTCAACAGTTATTTAGAGTACCCCCATGCCGCAAAGGCACTATACATTTACAAACATCTAGGCATTATCTGGGATTTGAACCCAGACCCAACAGCACAGTAGTCAGCCTAATTAACCACTATACTGAATGAGCAGTATGCTATACATTATATTATTGAGAATTTAAGTGGGAAATTAAAGCAGCATATCGATGCAATCACTATTAGTACTATTCTTCTGCATGTAAGAGGAGGATCCCACACAATCTGGTGTAACACAATTTTTTTTTGTACATAAGAACTCAAATATTCTTTCATTAGTTTGCATATATTTTTAACTTTATTAACAGACTATCATTTTTTGGACTATTCAAAGAAGGGTTTGGAGGAAAAAGACTTTCGTCAAAGGAAAAAGTGGAAAAATTTGTGCACAATAGGCTGTATCTGGCTACTTTTTATCAATGTGCAATGTGTAGTTCTTAAAGGAGGGTATTTAGAAAAATATTATTAGTGTAATTTTGTAAATAATATTTCAGAAAAAATCTTTTTAAAAGGTATTATTTATATTTGATCTGCACTGTTATAAATTGTTATATCTCCTCCTTTTATCATGGTTCTTATTACTTTCACATAATTTTTCATGATTCTCATTACTTTATATATTTTTGACAGGGTAAAAGTTATCTCTGTACTAAATGAACAATTAGTATTTGAAGACTTCTTTTCTGAAGTAAGTATGAGTATTTTTTTTTATTCGTGGTTCTTTTTAAAACTAGCATACATTTTTCAAATATAGATGTGCTTGATAATCTTTGCTAATGTTCTTTTTTGTCTGGAAAGCAATATTTAAAGCATTTGTTTTATCTCTTTTAATATTATAGCATTGATTATAAATATCTTTGTTTGCTGGTTTTTTTAAATATGTAATAATAATTTTATAATGGTTCTAATTTTTAATTTATTACTCTTATTCCATCAAATCAGATACTGTAAAAATGAAATATCTGATTCCTCACAATGCACTGCATTTCTGTTTCTTTTTTCTATTCTTTTTTCTCTGCATGACTATTTGGAAATTCGTTAGCCTCTATTTTTGTGTAAATAAAAATTTAAATGTGTGAAAACAAGTGCAAATAAATTTTTAAATAATTCATAAATTTTTTGCTTTTATGTATTGTTTGATGCATTTATTTTGACAGACATATGGTTCTCTAAAAGGCTTAATAAAAGATCCTGAGAAAGGTACAATATGGGCTTATTCTGACATGGCTATTTATCGATATAGAATAACTGGAGAAGATAGGTGAGTATTTATAAATATGTTAATTAAAAATATTAATTACCGATGTTATTTAATATATATATATATAAATGTAATAAAAATTATATTTTTACTTAAATTTATCTTCTGTACAGGTATATTTGGGAAGTATATTTGGATAAAAATGAATATGGTCTTGCTAGGAAATATTGTAAGGTAAAAAAAAAGTTCTTTGCTAATTTATATACCGTAAAATCCGGCGTATAACGCGCACCGGTGTATAACACGCACCTATACTTTCAAGCTGAATTTTTTAATTTTCAGGTATATTCGCCGTATAATGCGCACCCCCTTTTTTACGAAAATATCTGAAATAACTGTATACATTGCTTTTGTTTTAGTCATTTATTTGAGGTATTATCCCAAACATTTAAAAAAATAGTGTACTTCTAGAACTGCAACGTGTAGTAACTGGTGTTGATGGATGAAGGAAGGCATATGAGCTTGCACATGATATTACTCTTTCAATGAGAACGTTGGGAGTAGTGTATTTAGTTCTATTTGCCAGAGAAATAATTTATGTCTATATTTTTAAGTTCAGAATAGTAGTCTTTGATCCTGTTGTATCTAGCAATGAAAAAAATCATATGATGGATTTAATGAGTTGCCTTAGAACCGTAGAACCAGATAGGGAAATAAAAATATAATAACTGAATGAGCGGAATATAAGGATGTTCAATATTTTCACCTTCTGAAATGGATGTAAATTTATTTAATTTTTAATATATTTTAATCATCGTGCAATAATTAACACCATAAACTCTTTTAGTTCATAAGGCAAGTCGTTTCTTTTAAATAAACAGTGTTTTGATACACATGTAGGAGTAAATTTTTTTTTATGCTCATCTCTTTTGATATTTTTCAAGCCATCGTTTTTATACCCGGCGTATAACGCGCACCCTTTAATTTCAGTCTTAATTTTTGTGTTCAAAGTGCACGTTATATGCCAGATTTTACAGTATGTGCCTTTTGATAAACAATTATATTGATGAATTATTTTTTTAATTATCTATTCTAATTTATAACGGTTAGTCTTTTTTGATAAAAAAAATGAATGTTGAATAATTTTCTTCCTATATTTAATACTTATTTTGTGTATTTTAATTTTTTTAGAATGATCCTGTAAAGATTGATAAAGTGCTAACAAAGCAAGCTGATAATTTATTTAAACAAGAAAAGTATGTGATTTGGTTTTCTTATTTTTAAAAAATATTAAACATATTGAAGAGCATTTTTTTAAAAAAAGTCTTTCATTAAGATTTCATTGCTGTGTATAATAATATTGCAATATATAATGAGCAGAGTTATTATAAATCTAAAACTATTTTTTTAATGAATTACTTTTTCAGATTTACAATTTACTTAGATTTTCTTTTAATTAACAAAGAAATTCATTTGGATGAGAAATTAAGAAATATAATTTTTTAAGCTTATTTTCGCTCATACTACCATTTAGCTGACTTTATTTCCATTTAGCAAAATTTATTATTTCTTTTAATAAGGCATTATTTAGTTCTTTCTTACTCAATTGTCATACACATCTCAGTACATGTTTACAATATATTGTAAATTTAACTATTTCACAGGATAAATTGTTTTATTTTAATATGTAGTCTTGTTTTTAAATTTCAATTTTAGTGCTTACCTGCATAATAATTTTAGCTAATATTTATTACTTTTTGAAAATTATTTAATTCTAAAACTATAAGATTTGAACACTTTTGTAGTTGACACATTTATTTTTATAGATATGAAGAAAGTGCTGTGATATATGCTCAAACACATACTTCTTTTGAAGAAATAGCTCTGAAATTTTTAGAAGCACGGCAGGAAGGTGCATTACGAGAGTTTTTATTAAAAAAACTCATGGGCCTTAAAAATCAAGACAAAACACAAATTACCATGATTGTTATGTGGTTGATGGAGATATACTTAAATGAATTGGGTGTCCTCCGTACTTCGGGTAAACAAACATCTCAGAAATTTAAAGATCTTCAGGATGAATTTCGTAATTTGCTTAAAGATCCTAGAATAAAGGTTTGTATGTTTATTATGAATCTAAGATATTGTTTTGTGTTACAACTATTTTCGTATATTTTTTTAAGATTGCAATATTTTGTATATTTGCTACAGGATTGTGCATCAAATAATCGAAGTGCCATATACAACTTAATGTCCAATCATGGAGATGAAGAGAACTTAATATTTTTCACAAATTTAATGAAAGGTAGTTTATTGCTGTTTTTTTTTAAACTAATATTATAAGTTAGCCTCAAACATAATTTACTTCTATTAATTCTTACAAATATATTAGTAATTCTTTATTAATTATCAGTCATATTTCAAATCTCTATTTTAGAATGATTTTCCATGCATTAATTTTCACTTTTAGAACAGGATTGTTAAATTTCTGTCTATTTTCTGTTTGAGTAAAATTTTCAACTTTGTTAATCCATCTTTTTTCAAATGTGTTTTTAGATTTTGAGAAGGTAATACAGTACAATTTGCAGCACAAGAATTACAGAGCTGCTTTAAATGTTCTTACTGAGCACGTGAGTAAAACTTTAAATATATTGTAAAAAATTGTGCCATGCAAAAAAATGGAATTGTATTTTTCTAAATTGAATTATATTTTTCCATATTCATTCTGTAAAAAAGACTTGAACACCATTCAAAACTTTTGTATTTGTTAGAAATTGATTTTAGTTATAAAGTACTTCATTAAAATTATTTGCAAAGGAGGTTAAAAATGGATTTTGAAAAATGTCTCTTGACATACTTTAAATTGTTTATATAAATATATAGAATTTATTTTAATCTGGTACTTTTTAAAATGCTCTTTGAACGGCATATTTGAGTATTATATTAGATGGTAATTTTTTAAGTATCATTTATAAAATTAATTATTTTATTTATTTAATTAAATGTATTTGTTCTTTATGCGAGTGTTATTGCATTTAGAACAGCTATTTCCAAAAGGCATAATAATTTAGGTAGATTTTCTATTTTGTTATAACAATAATTTTTGTAATTTATTTTATAATTTTTTTTTATATATATTTTCTCAATACCTGGAAGCAGAGAATATTTTTTTTACTCCTTTCTGATAAAATTTGTTATAACTCTTTTACTTGTTTTTTTTACTTCTAATTGCAGATCATCTTAAGTTAAAGAATATTAACAGAAATATTAATGCTTATAGGGAAAGTAGAAATTGGGAAGTGTTATATTTTCTAGACCAGGGGTGTCCAACCCAAATGACCTTGCGGGGCATTTCGGAAAAATGTTATAATCTCGCGGGCCGCACATAAAAATATGTACCTTTATATCAGATTTGGAAACAAAAAACATTTATTGCAGCAAAAATTTAAAACAAAGTGAATTATTATTATTGTTTTCATTATTTTTCATGTATACAGACAAAAATAATATAATGTTTATATAATATAATAATGCAATTATCTAATAATGTTTAAAATATTACAATTGCCATTTTCTTGAAAATTACGGTGTTCCTTTTGAATTGATCTTTCGTTACCCATTGTTGAAATTTGATTTTGCTGTCAATCTGCAAGCGATTAAGTATACATTGTCCTCTCTTTATCTTAACCATCCTGAATATTTTTTTAAACTTTAAAAAAACTCTCTGACTGCCTCTTGCTTTTTTGGGCACTCCAAACAGAAAAGGAGGAGAAACGAAAGTCGCACACACAGAGAATCATGTACCATCCAAAGTAAAGGATATGCATAATGCAATTCGAAATTTATTAAAAAAGTAATTTACTATAGTAAAATCACATGTAACTGTTTGATAAAATATAAATCTATTTTAATCTAAAGAACATTCCTATTATCAAAAAGGATTTATTTTAAAACAAGAACAGGTAACAGGCAAATACATTGTAGATATATATATAAATTTCCCTCAAATAAATTTCAAAATGAAAAAACTTTAAAAATCTTTTAAAAAAAAGAGTCAGCAGGGTGCAACTTACATACTGGCAGGCTGCATGTTGGACACCCCTGTACTAGATACTTATTTTTCTTTTCTGAAAAAGCAGAACTTTTTTAAATTAGGCACATTTTTCAAGTCATTTGAAGTTATTTACTGCCAAAATATTCTTTGCTGTTAATGGTGTAATAATGCTCTGTATCAACACATCTTGTAATTGTAGTCTAGTAACATCTAGTAGTTCATTGGTGAATGTAGTTTTTTTTTTTTTTTTTGTCAATAATTATGTATTGATAGAAGTCTTAAGAATTAGAGATATTTTTTAATAAACAATTTGTTATATATTATGTGGGCATGGGCCTTAAAGATATTCATAATAGGCTGTAATTAGACTGGAACCTAAGTTTGACATGCTTGCTCTATACAATCCAAGAAATTTTAAGATTTAAACTATTCGGCCCAAGAATATACTCTATTATTGTTATTTATTTAACTGCTGTTCAAATTTCATAACATAATCACAATTTCAAAAATCACTTGCTAATTTGAATTAGGATAAAAAAAATTTTGTTTGCAATGAAGTAATAAAAATATTTTAAGAGTAATATTTTAATAAGAGTAAATATTTTAAGAGTAATTTAATAAATTTTTTAAAACCACATTATAATCCTCTTATTTTTATCAATAAAATATATTTGAAGAAAAGATTTGAAAACAAATTTTATATGTATTTATCTTCCTTTTTTTTACTAGAGTTCTTAAATCTTGCATAATTTTTTACAATAGAACAGTTTTATAATAAACAAAAAAATTTTAATTGTAAAAATATTTTTTTATCAAATAAATTTAATGTTACTTTTATTTAGGGTAGTTTTAACTCATCTTTTGTACATGTATTATGCTTTATAAATATCACTTAAATCAATAAACATCTATCTTTTCCTTTTTTATGTTACTCTTGTCAATAATGCTATTTTTTTTCCTCTCTTCTCAGAGTCGTCCTGAGTTATTTTATCAATTTTCACCTGCCTTAATGCAAACAAATCCCAAGGAAACTGTTGATGC
Source organism: Trichonephila inaurata madagascariensis (assembly GCA_019973955.1). NCBI lineage: Eukaryota > Metazoa > Arthropoda > Arachnida > Araneae > Nephilidae > Trichonephila > Trichonephila inaurata. The sequence goes on along the minus strand of BMAV01005750.1, from coordinate 21,991 downwards.
TTGGATTACTCAAGATCGTAAGCTAAACCCAGTTCAATTGATTCCTGCCTTGGTTCATTATGATAATAAAAAGGATCCAAGACAGGTACCATATCATTTTCTTTTATTATTGTTTTAATACAAAGTGTGGTACAAAAGAAATGAGACTAGTCTAATAAATAATCATACTTACAGAGTCAATTCATTGTGACATTATCATCTTCAAAATAGTCCCCTTCAGCATTCACACTCTTCTGCATTCAGTGCTGCACTACTGGTAACAGTTCAGAATGAAGTTTTTGAAGGCCCTTCAGGAAATTCTTCATTTTTGCCTGAACCTCTTCAATTGAGGTTAGCAAGATTTAACAGTAGGAAATAAAAAAGTCGCCTTGAGCCAAATCAGGTGAATAAGGAGGATGCCCCATCACAGTAATGTTTTTGCTTGTCAGAAACTGCTTAACAGATAGGCCATGTGAGCAGGTGCATTGTCCTGGTGCAACAGTCATCCATCACTCCACAACTATGGCCTTTTTTCCCCTAATTTTTTCATGGTCTTTTTAGTACTTCAATGTAGAAGTGTTGATTAACAATCTGATCACTGGGAACCCACTCAATCATTACAATTCCATTAATGTCAAAAAAGACAACATTATCCCGAATTTTGATTCTGACATGTGCTTTTTGGGGTTGGGAGATCCTGGAGAATTCCGCTGCTTTAACTGGCTCTTACTTTCTGGGTCAAAGGTAGAAATCAAGGTCTCATCACATGTGACTACAGATTCCAACAAATTTGGCTGCGAATGCGTTCTAACATGTTCACACACACGGCTTTACGGCTCTGTTTTTGCTAACTGGATAGAACTTTTGGAACAACCTTTGCTCAAATCTTTCTCATGTGTAATTCATCAGTTAAAATGTGTCAAGCAGCTTCCCTATCCAAGTTAACCATCTCTGTCACTGCATGAAAATTTAATCTTTGGTCACCCAGATCACATAACAAACTTTGGCAATGTTTTGGTCTGTTATTGCTCATCTTGTTCATCCAGCATGTTCATCTTGCACATTGTCCCTCCCCCCTGAAAACCACTTATGCCATTCGAACACACATGCACAAGATGAAGTTTTATATCTGTAAGCCTCAGTTAACATTTGAAATGTTTCCGTAACTGATTTCTTAAGTTTCACAAGAAAATTGATGTTAATTTTCTGTTCAGTTTTTACATCAGACCTTTTTCCAGCAGAATGCAGTTGTACATGCTCACTTATTGATGCAGCATTCCCAACTGGCGTGATCAGTTAAGTCAAAACTGGTCACATGGAGGGAAGAGGTGTGTGGGATGATGTCATCAAAACAGTTGTTGCTAACTCTTTTTCAAGCTACACACTTAGTCTCGTTTTTAATTTTGAGTCATCCTCGTATTTGTTTTCTTATTATTTTGAGTGCAAATTTCTAATTCAATAATTTAACCCAATACAATGTGACACAACACATTTTAAATAAATTTTGTTATTTATTAATATTTTAAATGGTTGTGTCTTTTTAAATTTAAATTTATGAAGGAGTCATTAGTGTAAATTATTCAACATAACATCAACAAGTGCAAAGTAGAAGGTGGTAATGCTTCGTTAGATTTCAGGACATCTCTAATTGATATGGAATATATTTTTTAAAAGTTAATTATTTAAGTACATAGCATGAATGAGCTGCAGTAGCAGAGTAGCCATGTTTGTAAAATCATGGTGATTCTTATTGTTGTCAAATAATGGCTTGAGTCTTGATACAATTGAAGATACACTGTCTTGTGGTTTGACAGAAATAATATCTCTCAGAAGTCCAAATTTGGATATTGGGGTACCAGGTTAAGTAGCATCCTCATCACTTCGACAGTGGTCCAAGATTATAAAATCCATTGCCAATACATACAACCCTTGTACTGTTTCTACTTTTGGCATTAATTATCAACCAATTAAAGGGAGTATGTATATATATAAAGGAATTTAATAATTGCATTGCATTATTAATCTTTGTTTTTATTCTTACTAAAAATATGCTAAAACAATCAGACTCACAATAGTTTTTGTTTGAAATAGTTTTTTTTTTTAAAAATACAAGCTAATAATTAATTATGTCTGTGTATTTTGAAATTTTTTACTAGCTTAACCAGCATGATAAGCCTTTTCATGATTAAAAATTTGATGAGTAATTACAAAATGACAGCTTTATTAGTAAAAATAAAAAAAATTATTAAAATGTATTTAATTAGACTCCCAAATTTCAAAGCTAGTGATTGTAATAAATCATTGCATAGATATGTAAATTCTGGTGCAAAAACACATTAATCAGAACATTCTTTTATGGAAATATGTAAATTTACTTTTTTATCATAATAAATGTTTTCATGAGAGATTAATGTATTAAATATTATATTAATTTATCAAGTAAATTTTAAAAATGGAATTTGTTAGATGTTTGAATTGAATATATATGTATATGCATGAAGTGTACTCTGAAGTGTCAAAAGTCACGGTTTTATCTTACATAAGTATCCAGTTTGTGCATCATGTAAGAATATAAATATAATAGGCAATGCTTCCATTTATTCCATCATCAGTGGTTCCATTTGTTCCATAGTCAGCGCTTCTATTTGTTTTGGAAACGTTTTTGGCTTGATTATGAGATTTGGAACACAAATTGCTAGCTTAGGCTAGATGCATGGGTTACTCCATTTCAGAATACAATTGAGGTCATTCCATTTCAGGAATAGTTAAGGAATTTTTCAGTATTCCTTGATCCTTAGAGTCAAGAGATGGAATAGTATACCGAAGAATATATAATCTCAGGCATTGTATTCCACCATGGACCATGCATTAAACAACCACGTTTACTGAAAGATTGAAACCAACAGTATTTGCATAGATTAGTTCAGTGTTAATCGGACAAGCAATGCTGCATTAAACTGTAGTAACAATCAATGGGGACATGTAACAGACATGCCAGAGTCACAGTGATGGAAATTTGTTGTTGAAAAATGTGGCATTAAAAGATTGTTTGAGTGCATTCACTAACAATATGCTATCAACTGCAATGCCTCTTCTAAACATATTAGTTAACTGGAAAAATATTGCTTAATTAGATGAGTCTCGCTTTCAATGGGTAAAAACTGATGGTAGGGCTTAAGTGTGGAGGCCATAAACCCAAGTTGTCAACAATGTACTGTAAAAGTGTAAAAGGGCTGTTTTAACATGGCATGAAATGGGTCCTCTGATCAAATTAAATCAGTTTATTGACTGTAAATGGTTATGTTTAGTTACCTTTGAGACCATTTGCAGCCATTCATAGATTTCATCAATCTAAATAATGATGGAATTTTTGAGGATGATGATGCACTATGTCATCGGCTTTGAAATACTTGTGTTTTTCCTTTATGAATTTATATTTTATATATATATATATACACATACAATTTTTTTATCCATTCACTTGACAGAAAAAAAAAGGAAAAATATTAACTTTCCTTGAAGGTTTGTTATTGTTTTTGATTTAGTTATATTAATATTTAAAAAGCAATTTTCTCATATAATAGTGGCAATTTTAAAAAAATACCAAGTTTTTTAAAGTATGGTTGTATAATTTTTGTTCAACTATAAGTTAGACAAACATTTTTTGTTAACTTTTTATGGTTATTCTTCAATAGGGAAGTGAAGCTATAAGGTATTTGGAGTATTGTGTGGATAAAATGGGTGTTAGAGATCAAGCTATACACAATTATTTATTAACTTTGTATGCAAGACTTCAAGAAACAGAGAAACTCATGACTTACTTACAAAGACAGGTAATGTGATTTTTTTTTATGTAAATATAATTAATTCTTCTTGACAGATAATTTTGTATTAAGTTATATATTTTAATGTTATCTTTCTGTAATTTAATAAGTAGCACTTCAAATTAACTTTATAAAATTTGAATATAAATTTTGCATTATTATTTATTTTTTAGTTAAATTATCTTTTGAATTAGATAAGATTTATAAGTACTTTTTTAGAAGTTTTAATCAATATAGATACAACTTTTTTTCTTACTTTTAAAGAAGTACATTAAGAAGGAGACATAAACTACATTTAATTTTTATTCTATAGGATGAGACACTGGTTCCATATGATCAAAAATATGCACTGCGTATCTGTTCAGAGCTTCCAGGTCTAGAAAAGGCCTGTGTGCATATTTATGCTACTATGGGTCTGTATGAAGAAGCTGTTGATTTGGCCCTAAAGGTTAGTTTGTAAATAGTATCTTTTATGAAAGAATGGAAATACAATTGTTTTAATTGTTAATTTTGTAATTTAAAATGTGATACACCTTATTTTATTGTGTAAATCGTCAAAAAGCAAACATTTTTCATTTCTGTTACATAAAAAAATCAGATGATAGTTTATAAAAATTATTTAGAAAACTTTGATTATTTGTATTGAATAATTTATTTTACTTCTCATGCTCCCTAGCTGTATCATTTTGTTAATAAGCTGTTAACTTTTCTTGATTAATATCAGGATTTAAAGAAATATATTTTTTACTTTATATATATCTAGACTCAAATTTTTGAAAAAGATATTCTATATTCTTTTATATTTAACATTCTCTCTATATTCTATTGAAACATGATTCAAAATAGTTTCCACTTTAACTTTTTGTGTGATCATCATGAAAAGAATTTAAATGGAAATTAGCCATCAGTGCTAACATGAATATTATACTTTGTTTTTTTTTATAGGTTGATATTGATTTAGCTAAAGAAAATGCAGATCGACCAGAAGATAATGATGATCTTCGGAAGAAGTTATGGTTGAAAATAGGTATAGAAAACAAACAATCTATAAAATTTCTTGACAATAATTAGTTGATTGTATTTTGTATTAAATAAATCGAATGTCAATTTGAAAGGTGTAGGGGATGGCTTTCAAAATTATGCCTTATATATTTAAAATATATAACTTTGTCTTTTAAATTTATTTCTTTATTTGAAATGATTAAACTAATTGTTGTTAATATATCTGTTATTAATAAAAAGGTATCAAAATTAAGTTTTATTTCTGGCATATCCTTGTATGGTTTCTTTCATCATACTTATAAAATTACTTAATTTTAATCTGACCTTTTTATTGCATTTCCTTGGCAATACTCTAAGATTAAAAATAATTACATAGCTAAAGCTGCATGGTAACCAACAGATAAGTAATTTAATTTCTCAAGATTTGATTTGCTATTTGTTACCTCAGCAGTGATTGGATGATTCATTTTCTAATTTTTAATTTTATAACTAATAATTTTTAAAATTTTTAAGAATGTAAATTGAATTGATCATATTCATAGAAAAGTGCATTTATTTATAAGTTATTGAAAATTATTTATGGGATTTTATTAATTTTTAAAAGCTTTTTTACGTAATACTCAAATTTTATACCTTAAAACAGAGTGATCCGCAACCCCTGGTCCATGGATCAAATTGTGCCAGGCTGCCTAAAGAGCATTAAACTATTGCCATTTTATTTAAAGTGGTGCATTTCTTTGTAATTGCGCAACTTTCCACAGAAATCACTTTTATTCATTTTTGGTGTAACTATATTTTATTCTGAAGGCATGTTTAAAGTTAATAAATGTTAAATCAAACAATCTAAAATAAAAAATCAATGTCCACCTCATGGGCACGATAAATTTATCAAACGTTGACGGTCATCAAAAAGGTTCAGACACGTTTAAAGAATCTTAGAAATGATATTGTTGCATATGTACAAATTGTACAGAAATTTTATGTACATGTAAAGAGTTAATAAGTTTTACTTATTATTGAAATTTTGAGTTATATTACATTGTTTCTCTCCTTTATTTTGAAGATTTGTAATCCTATTTTAATAAACTGAATTCTATTGTAATGCCAATTTTCCTATTTTCTCTGTAGCAAAGCATGTTGTTGAAAAGAAAAGTGATATCAAGAGAGCCATGGAATTCTTACAAGAATGTGATTTAATTAAAATAGAAGACATTCTTCCATTTTTCCCAGATTTTGTTACTATTGATCATTTTAAAGTAAGTGTAATATATCTTAAATCAAATCTTAAAATGTATATAATTATTATGATGTATAAAAAATTATTATGTGTAAACTGTAGATTTCTTAATTTTTGTATGCTTTACTCCTATTTTAAATTTTTTCCCGTTTTTGAAAAAGTAGATATACTTTTCTGTATTTATTCTTTTTTATTAATAAAGGATGCCATATGTACATCATTACAAGAATACAACCAACATATTGAAGGTCTTAAAGAAGAAATGGAAGTAGCAACTCAAAGTACGGAAGAGATAAGAGGTGAAATACAAACATTTAGAAACAAGTAAGTTTTTGTTACTGCTTTATTTGTGATTCTCTTTAATGGATTTTGAAGTACCCTAAAATATCCAGTGTATAACATGCACTTTTAACACCAAAAATTAGATCAAAATTTACAGGTGCGCATTATACACCAGGTAAAGGAATGATAACTTCAACAAAAAAGAAGATGAACGTAAAAAAATTAGAATTCTATATAGATCGAATACTGTTTACTTTTTGAAATGACATGCCTAACAAACTCAAGGGGTTGTAGTCATTGAAGTATACTATTTTTTTCGAAAGCTTAGGATAATACCTCGAATAAATGACTTCAAAATGTGAGCATTGCACTTGTACATTTCAAGTTTCTTCCTAAAAAAGGGGTATGCATTATATATGTTAAAAAATGCAGCTTAAAAATATAGATGTGCATTATACACCTGATTTTATGGATGTTTCAAAAAGAGTGATAATAAATTTTAATTTTATGATATAACAAAATGAAAGAGAATAAAATCTGATCCTTATTTTCGAGAGGTTTAAATATTTTTGGAATCCTTTAAATTAATGCAACTTCCACAGAAATTTAAATTTCATTGTTTTTTTCTTTTATTTGAAACATACAAAATGAATATATTTTCATTACAATAGATTTATATTGTCAAAAAAAAAATTACTATTTTTGAATATGATTTGAAAAATATCCAGCGTAAATAGTGTAATATCCAGCGTTTACTATTCTTTAGTTAAATTATTTTGTAAACAATCTGTTTTAACATAAAGTAATTTTCCAAGAATTTCCTAAAAGTATTGATAGGTTTTGTGTATGTTTGTTAAAAGGCATATTTTGATTTGTACTTATTTGTGAATCATTTCTTATAAAAAGGCTTAACTTATCATTTTTTTATCTGCTTTTTCATAAAACATTTTTGCATTTACAATATAAATTCAAAAAATTTGTTTGTATTAAATCTAAGTTTATCACAAATTACTTCTAAATTCATAATTTCAATGATCAATTATGTAACTTGTAAGGTGAAATTATTTGTTAAAAAATGAAAGTGTTAATTGTAAATTTATATCTAATGACCTTAAAAGAATTTTATCTCTTAACATTCATAGTTGTTTTGTTCATACTTTTTTAATGGTTTCTTTGTTATTATTACATATTTAATTTAAATGTTAGTTTCCTTTAAGAGATAAAGTAATTTTCTCCATGATTAAGACACTTTAATTTTTTAATTTCTTCTTGTATGATTGATATGTTAGCCTAAAAGGTAATGTACATCACAAATTCTTAAAAAAATTTAACTTCATAATGTTTCAATATCTTTTTGTGAATTTAAATTCTTTAAGATTAATATTTTTTGAGGACTGAATAATGTCTTTATTTGCAGATATTCTATGGTAACTGCTCAGGAAAAATGTGCATCTTGCAGCTATCCTATAATGGGTCGCTCTTTTTATTTATTTCCATGCAAACATGTTTTCCATTCCATTTGTATGGTTGCAGAAGTATGTATTCATTATTTGACTGCCTAGTAAAATTTTTTGTGTAATGAAGTGAAAATGGTTAAGTTAATTAAAAATTTTATTTCATTGATGTATGCAAGGGTGTCAAACTCAATGGATTACTTTGGCCAAACAAACAAGGTTTAACTTTAGTAAGCTGCAAAAAAAAAATATAGAAAAATAAGTTTATTTTGAATAATACATTATAATAAACAAAAATAAAAAAACATCTCTGATATCCTGACACTTAACATCTTTTCTCTGTTACTATCTTTCCTATTTTGGGAGAAACTTTGATATTTTATAAATTATTGTGTGCTGATATACTGGTTGGGCTGCAAAAATGTTTGTTGTGGGCGGCGAGTTTGACACCCTTGGATGTATGTATTCTTATTTAAGTACATTAATAAAATTTAAGAAAAATAATTTGATGTATGTGGTTAAAGTATTATTTTAGAAAGTATACATAGATTTATATTTTATTAATAAACCATATCTAAAAGTGTTATGGTATTAGAAAATTATATAAAAGGACATTTTGAAAGTATTGTGAGATATAATTTTATTTATCTCAAATTGTGTTGATTTGATGTGATGTAGGAATGAATTTATATTATTAAAGTGCTAAGAATTTTTAAAACATGAAATTATATGATAAGTATAATATTGAGGACAGAAATATATATTAACCCCTTGCTAAAATATTCCTTCCAACTTTTTCATAAATTTTTATAAATATTTAATAAGTTGTATCAGTAAAGGAAATGTATTAAGATATATCATGAAAAATGTTACAAATAATTAATAATAATAATAAAAAACTGATTAAAATTAACTATGGGGGGGAGAGTACAGTTGAAAAAAATATATTTAGTTAGACTAAGTTGTATTAAAATTTATGTAACATCTGTTGAATTATTAAAGTTCAAATTCTTTTTTTTTTTTTAATTTCACAAAAAACTTGCATTTATTTTATCTAAATGTTTTCCATTACAAATTTCATTGTTTGATCAAGGCATAATAATTGGTTTTTTTCTTTTAGAGCCACCTTTACAATTACATGCATACAAATTAACTAAAAATTTAACACTCACTTTAAATAAATATTATATTATTTTGAAAAAAAAACCACATTTAAAATTAAATTTTAGAACCAAGTTAAATTTTTAATCAGAATAAGTTTGTCAGAGTTAAAAGATATTCTAAACTCTTTGAAATTTAAAGTTTGAAATACTATTTGTGTTTTAATCTACCATTATAAGAATGAGAAATAAATTGTTTTTGATATTTTCATTTCATTAATTTTTTTTCTCCAAGGTATTACCTCATCTTACTCCTACAAAAATGAACCGTGTATCTGAAATTCAAAGACAATTGGCTGCACTTGTTGGACAAGAAGATTCAGCTTCTATATCTTCTCAGTCTTTGATGTCTGCTAATATCAGTACCAAAGATAGACTCAATGTAAGTGTGATATTGACAGTTAAGTAAAATATTGAAAAGGAAGAATGTTTATTTTGGATTAATAGTTTAATATTTTTACCCCTTCTGTATAATGTTGTTTAGCTTTTTCTTAGTCTATCTTTATTTTTTAGCAAATTAAACATATAATTAAACTTGGAAATATGAAAATAAATTGAAATTATTAAATTATGTTGTTATTTATGCCACCTGATCAATTGTAACCTGACCATCAAGGCTCACGATATTCATCACAGCAAGGAGCTAGATTTTTGCACCTGTTGTTAGCTGTTGCTTTTGAGCACCATACAGGTGACAGTACGATTTTGCTCGGTTCCTCCCCAATTTTGAGGAAGAATACCTAGGATAAGGGGTTTCCTACCTCTCTTCCCCTTCCACCAACCTCACAGAGAGGACTTTGCAGCTTGTTGGCTATTTAGAGTACCCCCATGCCTCAAAGACACTTTACATTTGCAAATATTATTCTGCATTTAAGAGGAGCATCCCACACAATCTGGTGTAACACAATTTTTTATTTTTATTTATTTATTTTTTTTTGTAAAAAGTAACTTGAACATCCTTATTGGATGGGCAGCTCATGATTAAATTATTATTATTGTTAATTGAATTATAATATTTTATATTGAATTAAAATGTGGCATGTTTGTAAGTTAGTTGAAATAAAATAACCTGGAAACTATATGAATCTTGTTGACAATTTTTAAGCTCATTTAGAACAAATTTGTTTAAAATGCTATAATATTATGACATGAAAGTGGATTTAAAAAGAAGCACAGAATGTATTAAAATTAAGTAAAGTGGTGTTAAATTTTTAAATTAAAAATTTAGTCTAGTTCGATTTTTAAATTCTTTTATGAAAATGTACATATTTTCAAATAATTGTATTAAGTCATTATTTTTGCTCTATAAAAATTGACTTTTACTTTGAAGTATTATTATGATTAAAATTTCTTTTTGTTTTATGTTTAGGCTGAACTTGATGATCTAGTTGCTTCGGAATGCTTATATTGTGGGGATATAATGATAAGGTAAGTTGAATTAAATTTTCTTTTGCCAATGACTTTTTGTTGTCATTTGTAAGTTTGAAACACAAATTTTTTTTCTATTTTTAATGCAATTTTAAATCTTTTTTTTTAAAGCTTTTGAGCTTTAATTTTAAGAATTAATTATTTTTATTATTCCCCTTAACTTTGGTATGTGTTGCAATTCATAAAGGGAAGTTGGGGGGGAAAAACACTAAGTCATTATCCTGGTTATCTTACAAGATCGAATCAATGCTTTTAAAAACAATTTAATAATTGTTGGGAGATTTTGACCTTTGACCCGTTATGTGCAATGCTGTAGTACTATTTAAATCTTGAAAACATGTCCCTTTCTGAAGCTAAAAAGTTCTGGAGAGGGCATGTATGTTTTAATTTATTAGCAAATTGACCTTTTAAAACTGTGACTATAAAAAAATTGTCTCAACTTTTGAATTAGAAAACACATTGAGTTATGTTGTAGGTATTCAATAAAAATGTATATTTACTCTTGAAAACTTTATTCAATTGAAATGTTTAAATCAAGAAATAGAAAGAGATTTAATACAAAAATTTAAAAATGAAACAACTATTTTATGTGATAGTTAAATATTTCTCAGATTTTAAGGCTATAATTTTTTTTTAGCTTTTTCTTGTCTTCTGTAATAATGTTAATCCTGATGTGTTGTTAAGTTTGAAAATAATTGAAATTAAAAATTATTCTAATTATGAAGAATATAAAAACAAAAGTCACGAGATATATCACTCTTTTGGGAATCACTAATTAAATCACAGGAGGAAAAATATAATATAAGGCAAATTATAAAATGTCAAGCTTAAATTAAATAGAATTATATTGATAATAAATAGCAGCTGATAGTAAGTATTCTATGAAATAAGTGACTGTGTTTTTAAATTAAAATGACACAATTTAAAATAATTCTTTGAAAAATAATAATTCAGCTATACATATATGCTTTTAATCCATTTTTGAATTTAATGGAGATATTCAAGAATATTGGGGAATTTTTATTCTAAACATTTATCATATTGAAGGTCTTTTAAAATTATTACTGATTTAGAGCTTTGCAGTAATAATTTTAAAAGACCTTCAAAATGACAATTTTAAAAGACCTTCAAAATGATAAATGTTTAGAATAAAAATTCCCCAATATATATGTAATATGTAAAATGCATAAAAATAGATACCATATTTATTCAAATCTAAGCCGTACCCAGAATTCTCAATAAGATTTCGTGAAAAATGGTTTATTGATATCCAATTTTAGGAGATTAAAATAAATTTAAAATGAAAGCTAATAAGAAGTGAATAATTAGTTATTTTATTATTATTATAATCTTTTTAATGCATACATAAACCTGTTATTGCTCTAAATATTCTATCCAACCAATTTTTTTTCCCTTTGATTCCAATTTTCAGTAACATTGGAAAAAAGTGCGGCTTAGATTCGAGTAAATAAGATATTTGAAATAAATATATTTTAGTAGAAGTAGAGCCACACATATTTATAAAAAGTTTTAGTGCTGAAAGTAATGTTTTTCACTTATTTTACTGAGGATATTTATATATATGTATTATGACATCTGAGGCAAAAAAAAGTAAAATAAAAGGCAATATATTTTTTTAGCTATAGAATTGAAAAGGATTCTTGAAAATACATAAAAGTCATATAAATAATTTTTATGGTAAAAAGTTTTTAAAAAATTAGAATATAGTTGAGATAAGATGTTTTAGTAATCAGAATATTTTCTTTTATTCAAAGGTCCGTTGACATTCCTTTTCTGAATATGTCCGATTATTCTTCAATACTTAAAAGCTGGGAATGATTTTTATTGAACTTTCTTTTTTGACTGCAATGTGATTATTTTTCAGAAGCACGCTTACCCAACTGTATAGTGTCATATTCAAATGTAAATATATAATTATTTATTGTGATTGTTTTATAATAAATATTTTTGATTATATATGGTTGTTTGATTTTTTTCTCCATATGTTTATAAGATGCATAATTTTTTCCCTTTAAAATAGTGACAGAATCTTTGATTTTATATTTTTATTAAGAAAAACACTTAGAAATTTTTTAAAAGTTAATTAACAGCAGAAAATTTGATAACAATGAAATTATAATATGCCACTTTCTTAAACACTCATTAATCTCAAAATATAAATTAAATAATAATGATTAAGTAGCTATCGTTTACCATCATTATTACCGCTATATGCTTTGAATATATTTATTTCAAGTAATGCAGCACAGTGGGGTTCACAGACTACTTTCAGGGGTGGGGTAATATTTTTTAAAAAACATAAATGAAAACACTGAAACATAATCTTTATGCTAAAAATTAAAAATCATTTGATCTGTGGGAGGAGTTTGAACCCCAAACTCTACCATTGTGTTGTCATTGATACTGCAAAGAATTGAAAAGGAATCGGCTGATATTTGTTTATTCAGATTTATTTTTCTTCCTTTGTCATTTTTCAGCAATGTCGAAATGACTTGAATAACAGTCTTACCCCCTTTAAGGATAGATTTAGTAGAATATTTTAATACAGCTTGCCCAATACTTAATTCTCTTTTAATGTGGTGAAATATATGTTGAATATTTAGTATTGCTCATTCTTTGCTGTTCCTTTTATAGTGTAATTATGTATGTTCTTTATCTGAATAGGAGAAAGGTATATTTTTTTCCTCAACATCTTCAAATATACGAGGGGAAGTCAAAAAGTAAAGGGATTTTTGCCATTTCTCTTTCAAAGGTTTGGCAACAGCTCTAGTTCAGTGCTGGTTGAAGGTGTATTCGGCAACACTTCTATACAACGTGTCACTTGTCTTCCCTTGTAGTTGTTGAGGTGTAGCAGACAGTTCAACATGGCAGCTTCGTTGTCAATCTGCACCTAGCAGGAAAGTGATTCGCATTTTGCTTCCGGAAGGTGTGAAACCTGTAGAAATTATACATCACATGCAATAGGGATGGCGATTCTTTTCGAAAAATATCGATTTTTAAATCGATTCGAATCGTAACCTGATGAATCGATTCATAAAAAAAACGAGGTCTAAAAGATCGATTTCTAAAAAATCGATTTTTTTCCAAGTCATCATTTACATGTAAATGTAAACCCATTTTATGAAAAACAAGAAAATACCATAGTAAACGATTTCTTATCAGTAAAATCAGGGGATTTTTTAGTTCGGGGAATTCGACAATTACAAATTATTTTTATTATCATATCAAAGTATCAGGTATAAAAAAAAGAAGACATTTATTTTCTAAATGTATTTGTTACATTAAAAAGTTTAGAAAATAGATTATATTTAAGCCCCATGCTAATATATAAACTTTTGCCAGTCGTCAAGTCCCGGGTCCGCGCCCTCATCATGCATTTGCCGGGAATCAAAAAAAAGGGCGCCACAAGGAACAGATGACCCCCGATACTCATATCATGATACTGATCATGGCTATTAGTGAACGTGATAGAATTTTTGTTTGTTATTGTCGTAAAGTATAGATCAGGGGTGGGAATTTTTTGGATCAAGGGCCCATTTTTTTCTAAAATGTTTTAATAAGTTATAGACGGATCAAATAATTTTGACTTGTGATTATTGGGAAAATAAAAAAAACAAATCTAACAACAAAAAGCTTTTTTATTTACTATGAAAGAATCCCTTTTTTGTATTTATTGTTGTAAATTTTTATTATGTAATTCGACTTATAAAGTAAAAGATTATGTGACTTGTATTTTGCAGATTGGATGACAAATAAGTTGGGATAGTAAGATGTTACTTTTAGTAGAATGCATGCTAAATTTGTGGAGTCGTTGTCAAATGATTTCTGCAAAATTATTTTGCTGTGGTTCTTTTTTTGAAAAGGGTTTTTTGTGATTTGTTTCAAAATAGTTTTACAATGTTCTGCATCCCAGAACATTTTCCCAGAACATAAAACACACGCCACTTTGTCCCCTTTTTTAATAATAATGCCATATTTCTATATAGATTTCCCAAATTTGAAATTTTTTTGTTACACTTACTATCTTGATTTTGTTTTTTTGCTGAATAGCCATGTTAAATAACAGTTAAAAACAAAATATAATCAAATAAATTTTAAAAACAGCTTTTCAATGAAATTGACTGTGCTATAGTAGAAAAATTAGCATCATGAGCAAGATACCCGCCACCCCGTTTGTTTCTAATACTTTAGTGAACTTTGTTATTTGAAATAAGATGCAAACCATTTTCACGCTGGCGCCCCAAATATTGAGTCGCGGGGCCATTGGTGCCACCGGGTATAGCCCGATTTTAAGTATAGGATCATACTCAGGTGCAAAACCCGCTCGCGATAAATAGTGTTTAAATTCTTCGTTTTGGTTTTAACCAACTTTATGGTTTTACCAAAACGGAAAAAAAATCGAATGTCGATTTTCTAGGATAAAATATCGATTCAGTGCTACATATCGATTTAAAAAATCGATTTTTTTGTCCCGAGAAATCGATTAATCGATCTTGGATCGCCATCCCTAACATGCAAGCTCTGCATGGTAACAGCTGTTTATCGCGAAGCAAGATCTACGAATGGTTAGAGCGATTCAAACAGGGAAGAACTTATTTGACGACGAAAGATTGGGCAGTCCATATGGATGTCAACCACTGAGGACAATGTGCAAGTTGTTGAGGGTACAGTGATGGAAAGGATAGCTAGAATCCAGTGCTGGTATCACACCTTCCGCAAACAAAATGCTAATCACTGCCCCCTTGGTGCAAATCGACAATGAAGCTGCTGTGTTAAATGGTCTGCTACATTCCAATGTCAACGAAGGAAAATAAGTGTCACATTGAAAATAAGTGCAGACGACAATCACTCATTCAGCTCTGGATACTATTACTGTTGCCAAACTTTGGAAAGAAATTGCAAAAGTCCTTTACTTTTTGACTTTTCCTCGTGCATTGTTCTTTGAATTTTCAGTTGATATCCTTATTACTGACTACTGTCACTGTTCTATCAGTAATTAATTAAATAAATTTGAAAATATATATGTTAAAATCAAAAAGTTGTGGTTTTTCTTTCTATTAGTGTTAGTGCAATAGGGTTATGGGATGAGAGTTTAAATATTTTTAATTATTATGCAACAACATTGAAATTTTAACCTAAATCTTATGTAGGTATACATCCAATTCTATTTTTGCAGGATTTTTTTTATATTATTTTGATTTTAAATGAATTATATATATATATATATATATATATATATATATATATATATATATATATATAAAATCTCTTTTTGCTTGTTTAGTTTTGATTTAGCTCAAATTGACCCGAGTTCTACAGAAAAAAATTTGCTTCACTTTTTTTTTTATGACTGTGAAATTAGAGACGAGGAATGTAAAGCAATTCACATTTGCGAGAATTCCTCGAATATAATAACCTTAAAATGGAATTTTGTCTGCATTTTGAGTTTGGTGTTCAAAGTGAAAAGTATACCTTTTTGATGCTTGTAAAATTTAATAAAAATTAAAAAATGCATGTATAATAAATACATTGTCACAGGAAGTATACGATACTTGTTTAGATGTGGCTGAAACGTTTTATAATAATTACGAACAATTTAAACGAAGGATTTTTCCTCAACACGAAGAAAGACCAGGCCAATAATTAAATCTTTATTTCTTAAATCCACTGAAATATCAACATTATTGGAGGCTAGCTCTAATTTCTATGTTCAAGAGATTACAGAAAGAATTTTACCAAAAAAAGGATAACCAAGACATTTCTAGTGATAGCAATAATATTTGCATTTATTGTTAGAAAGTGAGAAGGAATAAAATCTTAGCATGTATACCTCACATTATTTTGTCTGCTTTTGGTGTATATGAATTAGTGATGTGTTTTTTCCCTTTTAAATGATAATTCACTTTGTTTGACAGATGTACAATCTTTATGAAATAAAATGTTTTAGATCCTAACATGTGAAAACTCATGATTCATGGTATTATTTGTGACAGGGGCGGCTCTAGGGCCGGACAAATCGGACCCCTGCCCGGGGTGGCAAATTCTAAGGGCGGCATTTGGATTGAATTTGAAAAAAAAATTTTTTTTTGTTACAGAAATATTTGATATATTTTCTGAAATACTATTGGGTGCGAATTTGGTATTTCATTGATTGTATCTTACTTCCTTATTTTATACTCTGTTTGTTTAATGTCAGTGTTCTTTTATGTTGAAACCTAAGAATTCGATGCGGGATTATATGTTCAAACGTGAGATTTGATAAGTGTACACATCTTTCACTAATATCCTTCTCCCCAAACCCAGAGTGGTGTCACTACGGACATTCCTTTCACCCATCCGACGCCCGGTGTCAGCTATCCAAAGGGGGGCGGGGAACGGGCAATAGCAGTTTTTTGTAGATAGTCACAGGAGAGATGTTTCATTTTAGTCTTGAATGTAGTTACTATAAAGTAAAATAAATATTCGCCAGAATCTCTGGGAGCTTGGTTGGGAAGTTTTAATGCATCCACCATATAGTCCGGACCTGGCACCAAATGATTACCACCTTTTTCTCGCATTGCAAAACTTCCCGAGTGAAAAGAAATCGGGATCAAGAGAAGATTGCGAAAATCGATTACTAGATGTTTTCGCCAATAAGGACCAAGACTTCTATGAGAGAGGCATTATAAAGCTACCTTTAAAATGGCAATACATTATACAACAAAACGGTGCATATTGGACCCAAATCGGACAATCGGAAGCATGTTAAATAAAGTCTTGATTTTCATGCAAAAATAATATATTTCTTTCCCCCCCAACCTAATATATATATAATACTGTTATGTTGCCTTTTTTATCTCAAGAATTATTCAAGTTTTATAGGTGTGTATCTTTGTGAACAATTTATCTTTTTTTGATTATAATTTTTTGCTTTGGGGAGGGGTGGCATTTTCCATTTTCGTCCGGGGCTGCAAAACTGCTAGAGCGACCCTGTTTGAGATTGTTTCTCAGGACTGGAACCAATCTTCTATTTTTCCATAGGTGCAGTCGACTCTCGCTAATTCAAACCTTCGATAATACGAACTTCTCGTTAATTCGAAGTATGTGCTCAACCCCTAGAAAAACTCTTGATATTTCGAACTAAAACAATACGTTTTAGTACACTCAATATTTCGAAGTAAAATATGTGGCTGGCTAGACTACAACACGCGATAATTCGAAGTTATCTTATAAAACTCTCGACAATTCGAACACTCACTATCATGTAGAGTCCTGTAGCTAACAGGGTGGAGCTTACATGTTTTGTGTTGCATTGTCTCCCCTGTAACTTAGCCCCTTTGATGACCATCTGTCTGCTACCCCTTCTTTGTGTTTCCCGGTTCCTCAGGCGAAAAGACACTTTTATACACATGTGTTCAAAAAGGATGGTCCGCCATTGTGAAGAAGGAATGCATAGGATTGTGTATTTTGCGTCGGACTGGTATGATTTATGGCTCATTTGATTGATTTATAGTATGTGTCACCAAATATAGGGCATGGGCTCCACTGAACCATGCCTTGAAGAGCCAATGGTGTTAGGAACAGTGTCTGAGTGAACCGGATGCGAAACGATTTTATTTCCAATTATAGAAGACATTTTGAGGGACTTGAAAGAGTCCTGTTAGAGAGGTTAGTGAAGGTATCGCACACGAGGTTCAGCTACACGAGGGCTTTTAGTGACGGACCACGTAATTTTGAACCATGGTCAAGGGACGTGGACGACACCTGAGCTGGCACCCCCTCTCCTAACACACCACACCAAAGGGAGGACGTTTCAGCTCTCGATAGATTTAACGTGCATCGCTACCCTACACTGGCGGGTCTTTAGTGGTACTAGGCTCGAACTCGTGATAAGGTCAGCCACGATCCGATACCTTGACCACTCGGCTACCGCGGCCGTTGGAGAGGTTAAGAAAGACGGGTGGAAAGTGAAAGGACAGGAGCAATAGAGACAGCGATAAGAAAAAAACTGGTCGAGAATATTTCGGTGCACTGATTAGATCAACGTCGTCAAGAACCAACCTCAACGTCGATACTATTAAGTATACCCCATAGCTGAGAGTGTGAAACTGTGAATACGCCTTGTGTTAATTTTAGGTTTCAGATTTTTATAAATTAAAAAACCAAACTTTAAAATAGTTTTATGCATATGTGCAATTGTTCCTTTATTGCATTGTTTCAAATTTAAATATGTTAGGAAATTTTCTCTGGTGTATTTTGGGAGTTTTTTTCGTACCCTCTTGATAATTCGAAGTTTTCATTGGTCCCTTCAAATTCGAATTATCGAGAGTCGACAATTTTTATAGGTATTCTTCAGGCACGTGTGTATCCTGTAAAAACAGAATCAGTTGTATATTAAATGTTTGCTTAGTTATACAGGACAATAAAATAAATTTTCATACAAACATAATCATCATTGTATTTATTTCTAACACAATTCTTTTTTTCAATCTTGATGGTGCACATTTCTTTATTTTGGCACTGTTTCAATATTACAGAGATGACAGTTTTCTTTAACATCTCTCGGTCCATAAATATATGATAAATGATAAATAATGAAAATGTTTGAATATATTTTAACAGTCTTCCTTAATTTTTCCCCCAGTTCTGGTTAAACACTTCCTTTGTAACAGCATAATCATATATGTTCATCTGTTATACAAAGAACTCTGAGTGTTACTTTTAAATTTATCTTTAGTAATCGCCGAAAATTGGTCGTATTCTTTCGTCAACGAGCTCCTCCTTCCAATATAGGGTTGAAACCTAGGAAGTTTGCTTGTCGTGTTGACACTCACATTACTGATGGGACCTTTATTGTCTGCAGAAGAATCTTCTATGAGTAATGGTTTACTAACTTGATAGGTACTCGTGTTGTACAAATCGGATGTACTAGATGAGAATCTTTTGTTTGTTATGCTGGCTACAGTTGATAAACCACTAGTATTGTTGAATGCAGTACTTTTTAAAGCAACGTTCTCTGGAGGCTTGATTTTACTTATGGAACTGAAGCTAGCCGTTCGAGTTCTTCCTACACCACTCGTTGAAGGGTCCACGTCCATTTGGTTCTGTTCTGAAGATTTGAGCTTCCACGCTGAACCAAAAGGACTCTGAGTTCCACTTTGGACTGGCGGACTCATGTCCCCGAT
This sequence comes from Trichonephila inaurata madagascariensis, assembly GCA_019973955.1. NCBI lineage: Eukaryota > Metazoa > Arthropoda > Arachnida > Araneae > Nephilidae > Trichonephila > Trichonephila inaurata. The sequence goes on along the minus strand of BMAV01005750.1, from coordinate 2,440 downwards.
ATGAAGAGTTTCTTTTTTCTTGGGAGTGTTGTCTCCCATTTTATTTTGCGATCCCGTGAAAGGTTTTGGAGCCACCAGTGGACTTCGCCGATTTAGAATAGACGGGTTTTGTTGAGTTTGATGGACTGCTGTCATGGTCGGTTTGGTTTGCGAAATACTAGGTTTTGTGGTTGTGAGAGAACTCCGTCTTGTGTTAGGTTGAGTGGCACGTCCTATAGAGCGCCGTTCTACTGGGCGTTGAATCGCTGCTTAGTCTCCTATTCGTGGAATATGATAGTGGTGTTCTCATTTGCGTTACCTGAAATAAGAAATCGATATTAGGAAGTGCACAACAGCTTGTTCTTTAGTTCCTAACAATTTATATCAATTTATAAAGTATCGTAAAACTCCTTCAATACAGTATGGGCTCAATTCATGACGTCACATGATAAAGACAAACACGCGTTCTCCATTGAATTCAAAAAAACATTAAACTAAATGTACTTGTTGTTCTATTTGTAAAACTTAGATAAAATTGCTAATTTCATATTTGGGTAAAGATGTTTAAATGTTAGGAAAAAAGAAATTTCTTCAAAAAGATTTAGATTAAAAAAATCGTATTTTATGCTTATACTTTTAAATAAATGCATTTGTATTTATATGTTCTTTTTAAGAGAAAGTTTCTGCGAAGAGCAAAACTTGGCAACACCGAAGCGCGTGAACTGATTAGCTGGAAACACAAGATAGTTTTTATCTTGACATTGACCCAATAAGTTTTGAATTGATAGGCTAGAATCACGTGGCTTTGACTATCATGTGACTATGACGTCACATGAATTGAGCCTATTAGACATATGCTTCAAAACGCTTATATATCATTATAGTAGGAAATAATTTGTTCCTTGTTATAATTCTGCGCAAAAATAATTCGAATTATGAGTTTCCTGTAAACACCAAGTTCCCAAAATTGGCAACAAACAAGATTTGAAATCCTACGACTTTTCGATTAATTAGAGGAGAGATTTTGATGCGAAAGAATTTGTTGTTGTGTGTGTGTGTGTTACTTATGCCACCTGATCGAAAGTAACATTAGATCAAGGTCCACGAAATTCATCGTGGCGGAGGGCTAGATTTTTAGGCCTTAGCTTTGAGCGCCATGCAGGTGATAGTTTGATTTGGGAAAGAATTTAAAGTTATGAATCGTATAAATATGTATAGTGGAAGGAATGATAAAATTTGTCAAAATAGTATACTTTGACAATATTTCTAACGCGAAAACTGGTACTTGGGGATTCGCGGTCATGTTAAGTTACCTTGTGTCAAAGACCATACAATCTTCAATGAGACTTCGCAGCTGCACATAGACAGGCTAAGTTGAAGCAAATACTTCTATAAAAATAATTTTATTGCAATTTCCCCTTTGTGTGGGATTGTTTACAAACACAAAGTAGAAATAAAATTTATGTTGTAGAGCATTATAGACTGAGATTTTAACCTATGAAAAATTTTGGAACAAAAATCTTCTTTTGGATTTTCTTTTTACTATAATTCCATAGAAAATTTTTACATTTGAAAAAAAAATCTAATTTTTTGCCATTTTTTTTCGCAGTTAAATAAAATTGATATTACTGTTAATAGCTCAAAAATAACTAAATTCTGGTGTGTTTATGGATTAATTAATTAATTCTAAAAAATATAAAAACGTTCTTTTTTTTTGCAGTTGTCTGTTCCGAGAAACATTGTTGCGCAAACGATTTATTTTCAAAAGTGATTCGGATGATTTCTTTTTCAGATTATGATGTTTTGATACAGTTTATTCCAATTACTTTTTACTTAAATAATTTTTTTTATACAATAAAAAGCATTTTTTAATTTAATCCTGTTAGTTTAAAAATAAAAGCAGATTTCTCGTGGCATTTTTTTTTGTTTTCGGAAATCATGCGAGAAGCGGATTAGTTATTAATAATTGTTAACTAGCACATGTCTTACGCAGAGCCATATTGAATATCGATAACAATGTTAAACAACAAATTTTAACAATGTTTTATTTCAAACATTTTTTAAATAAAACAAGTAACATAAATTTTTTTTTATGTCAATTCCTACTTACAAGGAGAGAGCACGACTAAGGAAATTCATTTGGGATGAGGTTTTTGTACAGAGACTGCAGGGTAATTAAAACCCAATGAACCGCCCAATGGCCGTCAATTTCCGAAAACAGCGTGCGAAGTTCATACTAAGCTTATATACAAGTTATTTTCTCCATCATACAACGACGCCGTGGCATGATCGTCAGCGTATCGGAGTACTGTCCAATGCCGCGCGAGCACCAACTTCGTTTTTATTTTTTTCTCTCCAATTTATTTTATTCTTTATTTTCAGAATTAAATAAATTTATTTTTTAAAAAACATTATTTTTAAATGAACATATAATTATATAAAATTTTTTTTTTCACAAAAA
>BMAV01005748.1:91077-110913 GCA_019973955.1 Trichonephila inaurata madagascariensis | reverse complement strand
ATGGAGAGTGGATTTTATAAGGAGGCTCTTGAAAAGAGAGGAAAATGACTCAAAAAGTATACCCACTAAAAAAATTCATCTTTTTATCTAAAATCTCCCTTTATATATTCTGCCAAAAGTAAAAACATTCTCGAGTAAGAGAAGTAAGTTTTTCAATCCAACCGTATTTTAAATTTTTTGTTGAAAATAAATAATTATTATTTTAAGTGCAACCCATATTTTTTTACATTTTAGAAACCTTTTCAAACTTAAACTATAAACAAAAATAACAGAAAGAAACAAACTGCAGAATTCATATTAAATAAAAAAAAAATCTCCATTCAATCCTCTATACCAGCAATGCTTTGAATACATTACGAGGGACTTTTACCAATCTAAGTAATTCGCTCTATTTCTTACGATCATTTTCCCTCTATAATGTGTGTCTTTCATTGCGCATATAAAACTAATTTAATCAGCTTTTTTATTCCTGAAAAAGTTGGCACTCTAAAGATATACCAGCCACATTAAAAGAAAAGTATTTATAACAACCATAAGAATAAAAAACATATTTTAAGGTATCCGACTACGTTCGGAACCGTGATTTTAAAAAAGTGCATAAATGGATAATATTTATGATATTTAGTGTCACTTAGATTAGAAAATGTATATAAAATTGTTTTAAGAATAGTATTACAATAAAAAATTATTTAAGTACACTATTTTAACAAAAAATGAACATAGAATGACCCATTTTCAAAATAATCTCCTTTTGGAAAAAATGCTTCTATTATAATAATATTTTGCATGTATATAGCTCAGACCTCTGAACAGCGGCTCAACTAGAATTTTTGAAATATATAACTTAGAAGTGAGTTTATCCATGTTTTACAATAACAAAGGGGAAAAATTTTAAGAAAAAAACGCCGATCATTATTTTAATAGGTTGTAACTATGAAAATAATGTGAATTTTTCAAAACTCATAATTGAGCCTCTGTACAGAGGTTTGAGCTATATACAGGCAAAATATTATTATAAGAGAAGCATTTTTCATAAAAAGAGAACATTTTGATAAAAGGTTATTCTAAGTTAATTTTTTGCCGAAATATTGTATTTAAATAAATTTTTTTGTCAAAATGTCCTCAAAACAATTTTGTACATGTATTCGAATCTAAGTGACACTAAATATTACGAAAACTATCCATTTATGCGCTTTTTTAGAATCACGGTTCCGAACGTAGTCGGATACCTTAAAGGTGGCGTCTTCAGTTGATCTACATAAGCACTATGAAATCATATTAGAAACATCAATTTTCACCGAAGTTATGACTTACCGAATGAACGAAAGTTAAAGAAACTCTGATTTTTAAAATATTTAGTATCCAACTGCTTCTAGAGCAGGGGTGTGCACTAAGTCAAACGCGTTAGACCGGTGAACCACCAAGACATTTTGCGGTGATTGCCTAAAGATTAGCAGTAGGTAATTATATACCGAAATATCCAAGATTAGCTGACAGTATGCAGACTAAGTCTTCTGCTAACTATAACTGCGAGAACTACTTTTGAATAAAAATGTTTTATTTTTGATGTATTTTGAGATGTTTGATAATAAACGCATCACTTGATGTTATTATAGTTGTGACTATTATTATTATGTTTGTATCCCATGTGTTTTTTGCTTTAACCACGGTCTTAAAAGTGAAAGATTTTTTTATTGCAGTTATGCATGTAAGTACATATTCCGTATTTATTATTAAGTTATAATAAATATTATAGTTGTTTGTCTCAGCTCACCACACCTACGCCACAAGATGAACCACAATACCTTGAAAAAATTAGGAGTACCCTGTATCCTGGAAAAGTTTGCGCTCCCTTGTTCTAGAGCAATTGAATATTATTTAATGAGCACATAAAAGACAATACAACGTATCCGTTTTGTGTACCTTTCATATTCACATTTGAAAACAAAATTTGAATAAATTAAGTTTTAAAATATCAAACAAAACTTTTCAGGGACTTCTAATTCATCTATTCCAGGAAAAATCCTTTTTTCCAGAAAAAGACAAATAAATATGGAAGAAAAATGATTTCAGACTTTTCTTCTTTCTTTTTAAAATTTTTATTCGTATTTTATTCCAAGGATTTATAACTCACATCCCGAAAAACAATAAATTGGTAAGTAACCCCTCTTTATATAACCGTTTTCTAATTGGCAAGACATGCTAAGGGTCAAAGAATATTCTGTGGGAGGATTTGTGCGACATTAAATGTGTTGGTGTTCGAAAAATTCACGTTGCTGTGTTTGGATGGTGAACTGGGTTAAATTAAAGTATTAGATTAAAATGTTTTTAAGGTAGAAAATAAGGGGTGTGAATTCGAAGGTTACTTCAACAGGTTGTCATTCAAATGAAGTAATTTGCCGATTTATTATAAGTGCTTTAAATTAGTCATAGTAAATTAGTCATTAAAATAAAAAAAATGTTTTTTTTTAATAAATGGTACTCTTAAAAACTCATTTGATGCCCTGATATCAGTACAATTTTACGATACACCTTTTGTGAATATCTTAATATTTAATTCATATATAACCACAAGTAAAGCAGTTCAAATCTCGTAAACATGCAAGTCAAGTGTTCCGAAATATAATAAGATGTTTCTGTGCCTAAAAACCAAAAACGTTCTTGAAAATCTACTGTATTACGATATTGTACAAAACTCTTAACAGCTATTTAATTATCTTAACTGTCATTTAGTAATATTATAAATCAGTTTATTTAAGTTTATAATTTTTTTTTTATAAAAAATGAATAAGCAATCATCAAAATTAGAAATTCTAAGATCAATTATTTGTTGATTATATATATCTACCGTGTTACTACAATAATTATTGGCATCATATCGAAATTTGAAAACGGAAACATATACTTAAATTTTAAAAAAAAAATGTTTTTATAAAAAAATAATTATTTTAATGTAAGGTGGCTTCTCTAAAATGTGAACTCAATACGAAAAAATTTCAAAATATGGGTAAGTGGCGGGAAAAATTTGTAGTTTCTTTTGCAACAACTATAGTTAGATTATATGATACATTTACTTTGGAAGCTTGGATTTTAGTGAAAAAAATTAATAAAATCGTGTTGTTGTTTATCAAGGTGATTTTAGAAATTAAGTGTTTCTGATGTTCTCTTCATATATATATACATACTTCGCATTACTAATTTCAATTTAATCAATTAAATGTGATACATTTTATATATTTTTTCCTAAGCGTATTATTTTTAACACGTTTAAGTTTTTAAGGGTACAAGCCTTCTAAAAGATCATACTAATGAACTGTTGTTGAAATATATTGTTATTAATTGAAATTTGACTTTATGTTACACTTATTTCTGTGGAAAATTATTTCTCGTTGAAGTACTATATAGATCTCAATGAATAGTTAGAATAGTTTAATTATAGCTAGGTAATATCTTGGCCTGTAAAGATTTAATATTTTATGAGTCTACTACTTATTTAAAGAAGCAATAAGCAAAAGTAAGGTGATTTAAAAAATTTATTTGGCATTTTTTTATTTTTGTCTAAAAGGGGAGGAATAAAAAGTAAAATGCTAAAAAAAAAAAAGACAATTTACATGAAATGTATGGTGAAATATAAAAAAAATAACTAAATTTTAAATTTAATATAGATTTTTCTTGGTATTGTTGTTACATAGAATCATTATTTAGATAAAACAAATTCTTTGCATCAAATTCAATTGTTTTAATTCTTTAATAATTAAAGAAACCTTTGTTACATAAGTGAATATTCTTATACATTGTTCGAAAGGACCTACATTTTCAACAAACACATTTCTCTTCAAAAGCAGCCATAAAGCGTCCAAACCCAAGCGTTCCTGATATATAACCTTAATAGAAATTTAACATTAATCATTATTTGTAAGTTTACTTTTTTTCTGTTTTAATATTCTCTTAAATCAAAGCGGTTATCAGAAATTATAAGAAACTCTTAATATAAATGAAACTTTTATATAAATGAAATATGATCATATATAACTTAAATGTAACTAGAGTAATTGAGAATTTTTAAAATACTTTAAAAAAATTCGGTAAAATTTCATAACACTAAACAAGTTATTTAATTAGACAGGTATACATATATTTATTGTATCTTTTCCTTATCTTGTTGATTTGAAAAATAAAGTGTACTTTATCTAACTAAACTATATTAGAAAGTGATATTTCTGTGAAACTTCAACAAACATATTATTTTAAAGGTTATAAAGTAATTTTGTTCCCATATCTCTTTAGAATCGGATTTAGGAGTAAAAAATCAGCATTAAGTCCTTTTTTATGAAATTGTTCTACAATTCATAAATCTAAAATTTGAAAAAGAAATATGAACTTCTTACACCTCTGCGCATGTCTTTTTTTAAAATTATTTTTTGGTTATAAATATTGTAATCAATTCCACCAAATGTTTTAAATTCATTAAAAGATCGTTGGAAAAAAATAAGCTTTAGCATTTAAAAATCATTTAGAAATCAAGAAGAATAGTTTTAATTTGTTGATTTTTATACTCCATTACCGCAAAATCTACACCCTAAATTGCCCTGATATATTTTTTAATTTTAATTTACAAATATTTGTGTTAGTGTTAGTAATATGCATATGTTGTTATTTTGTATCAAAATATAAGGAAATAATATAACATTGGAATAGAAGAACAACAATAAATGAATCAGAAGCAAATGGAAGAGAAAGTCGAGTACTATTTCATGAGAATAATTAATTTGTGGATAATATGGCATTAGTGTCTATCCTTTGCATTAAGTAATATGTTTCTTTAATTTATTTCGCATCAAGGTATCCGACTACCCTAAATTCATGATGTTTTTCAAAAATTAACAGATTAATAAAAATACCAAGCTTTTTATTTTAAATTTACTAGAACAAAAACTACAAGTGTTTTAGCAAAAGTAGATGCCATAACTTTGCACAAGATATCAAACTTTAAAATGCGTTTTACTCGAAATGTGTTTTTTTTCGAAAAATTCAAACGGGGACAGCGATTCCTCAAAAAGTTTTTAAAATAATTTGCTGAAATGTTTTGTGTAGGTTCTGAATAACTTATTTTAATCTTCAGATTTATCAATCACTGTTTTATTTCAAAATTTGCAGTCCTTATATAATCATTATTTTTTTTCAGCAATTTCATATAATCACTAAGATAAAGTGCTCTAGCTTTCGTAAAAATTAAAATATATCTCATCCCCTCAAGGTCATTTCAAACATGAATAACAACGTAACACATCAAAATTGAAAATTTGTTCATAAAATTTTTGTACAGAGTGGGCCCCATTTATGTAATTTTTTGTACATTTTTACCAGTGTTTTCCCATTTTATCAATAATAATTTATTTTTCTGTTTTTAATTTTAGGATTTTTTTCTTTAAAATATACTAAATAAATCTAAAAATCACAAAAAAATCCCTATATCTCCATTTTTTCAAAAAAAAAAGTTGTCGCAAGTAGTGGGATACCTTAATAATTTATTATAATAAATATGAAATGCATACAACCAGGGATTAATATACAAATGGTAAATTCAAAAAGAAAAATTGGAAAAATGTAGGAATAGCCACATGAAAATATTATTTTTTGTGGTAAAACAGGAGTCAGCAGCCTTGCAGGCGTGGTGTGTCTAAGCAATTTACCAATATACTACATGACACCACATAGTAGCCAAAAAAATCTATGACTACTCTAAATAGAGAGAGAGACATGGCACAAACCTGTCCTCTCAGAATTGCCCTATTTAACTCCCAAAGATAATAAAGGACGTTTATGAATTTTAACTACATCGCGAGGTTTACTTAATCCATTTATTTTATGTATTTTGCCTAAATTTAAAAGTTTGTTGTAGAATTTTTAAGACAGCACCGTGTAATTTTCTTCAGTTATTTTAAGTCCTTCCATTACCGTTTGGGCTGGGCCCCGAAATAATTAAATTTCTGAATGTGGAAAATATTTTCGTGATCGTGTATAGAAATTTTTAAAATTATCCCCAAAATTTAGATACTGAGCATTCTGACCAATGTATTTAAGTTGAAAGCTTACGTAAACTGCACAAATTCAGTTTCAAAAACAAGTGGAGGATAAAGAATTGATATTTCTTCAAAATTATATACCCCCTCCTCTCTCAGTATTACGTGGCCACGGTAACCGAGTGGTATAGGTGTCGGATCGTGGCTTGCCTTGTCACGAGTTCGAGCCCAGTACCACTAAAGACCCGTCGTGTAGGGCAGCGATGCACGTTAAATCTGTCGAGAGCTAAAACGTCCTCCCGTTGGTGTGGTGTGGTGTGGTAGTTAGGAGAGGGAGGTGCCAGCTGAGGTGTCGTCCACGTCACTTAACCATCGCCAAAATCCCTCGTGTAGCTGAACAGTGCGACGTTAATATTCACTCACTCTCAGTATTACCATCCAAAATGGTCTGATGTTTAATTTGAGGATTTGTTTGCACACTTGAAATGCGACATTTTCGTGACATAACTCACATACAGCATGATATTTTTGTTGTGCGAAACCACATTCATTCGTCCAAGAGTCTTATAGATCGTGGACATCACGCCTTCCGTTTTTCGTGGCCCTTTCATTAAACGTATAGGGATATGAATTGTCACAATAATTAAGCAAATAAAAGTTTTCACAATGAAACTAAGAACGTCATAAAGTAAAAATTAACCTATAGTGCACGACGTGCATCAGATTGAATTCTACTTACAACTAGAAACGTACTCGTGCATCGCCAAGACTCCCCGGACGAAAGGAGAGAAATGCGTGAGACGCTAAGTTGAGCAGCGCCCTTAAGTTACAGTTGAAAGTATGCATACATTCCCTTTAGTGATAAAGTTCGTGTTGTTCAGAAACATCAATCTGAAGAAACTGTAATTTTCTAATGAAAATTCTCCTCATCACATGCATGTACATGCCTGTATAGGTGGACGGGTCGGCTAACGTGTTGTTAATAATGATACCATTCTCAATATTTTCCTACATAGTTCCTTGTCTGTCTTTAGTGCTGAAGTAACTGACATTCTTGTGGTACTTTAGCACATCTTAATTTCTGACTAAAATAATTTTTATGTAAACATTGACGGCATGAGTGCCTTAGAACCCTTTAACTCCTCTACATACCGTAGACACGCCACTGTGATGGAAATATTACTACTTCTACACAAATTAGAAACAAAAGGTTTTTAATATCATTTTTTGCTGTTTATCTGGACATATGGGTATACCCGGTAACGAACTGGCTGTTCAGGCTGCAAGATCCATGTTTGATCACATGCAGAAGTCTGTCAGTGACCAGGATTTGAAAGCTTCTTTACTGAGCTATATTCACCGTGCATGGCAAGAAACTTGGTATCAGCAAGTCATTAACAATCTACATTGAAATCATCCTTACATTACTCATTGGGCAGCAATACCTTTATGCAGACCTGTAGTTCACTTACATGTCGACTTATCATTGGACACACACGTCTAACGCATAAGCATTTATTGTTAGGAGAGAGACCTCCTGTAGATAACTTTTGCAAATGTGACCTCTCCAATTTACCTATTTTAATTGAATGTCCTCATTATTCATCCACAAGAAATATCTTTTTTAAAACAAATCTTTTAATTTTGATTGATTTGGTTGGGGAAAATCCCCATCCAAATGTATTTGCAATTTTTCGATCAATTGATATTTTACATCAAATGTAGTTTTATTTTATGGAATTTATTATATTATCTGATTTTTTATGTAGGATATTCTTCATTGATTGTGAGAACGTATCTATTGAATTATACATTTTAAACATTATCTGACTTTATCACATAGCCTTTAATTTAGAATCAGTTTTCAAAGACCTAGTACCTTTTAAATCATTGTTTGGTGCAGCTTAGCCGAATTTGGCTTTTGTGCCATAAAACTTATCAAATAATCAATACCTCATCAGAAATATCATAACCGTTACTTGTTCTGTTTTTAAACATTATGTTTTTCTCTTTTTATTTTAAGATTTTTTTGTTCCTCTTTCCCTCAGATTGTCCAGAAAACCATTACATTACTTTCAGCATTTTCAGCATATTTCTCACGTTCTGTACACCAGTTTTGAAACATTTTCTTCCAAGATGACAAAGTACAAACCCATCCCTTGGGAATAAAAGAAATACCAAGACTAGAATTAGTTTTAAACCTCCAAATCCATGCTACTATCAATCACTTTAAATCTCATATTATTTATTATATTCATTCAAATCCATTATAACATTAACAATGATCTGTGTTTCTTCATATGATGTGATAAATTCTCATTTAAATTTAGAGGTTTCCTTTGTTTAAGAGGTTTCCTTCTTAAAAAAGAAATTTAGAAATAAATAAGAATAAATTTTGAAAGTGGAAAAAATGCGAAATATTCAATAAGAAAATTTAAGAAGAGATTCAAAGACAAAAAGCTGGCAATGACCTTTTTTCGACTGCTTAAATATACGCGCTGCTTCCAATAATTTGGAAGTTCTTTTTCTTCAGGTATCATCTATTAAATTTAAAAGATCTCCTAAATTATAATTGTCTAAAGTGCAGCCTAAAAGTCTTTAAAATGCGGCCCAAACGCAAATTATGAAAATGTTTAAATGTATACATTTTTATTAAAAAAATAAATGTTTTCAATAATTCCCATATATAAGTGATTCATTGACAATTATTTTAAAATAAAAACCATTAACTTTAAAAGAGCAAAAGGACATAAACATGGAGAATTTCAATAGTTTTTTAAGGTAATGGGCACTGAATTTGCGTATGTTATTTATTATATTGAAGTGAGATGGCTCAGTAAGGGGAAAATGCTCAAAATATTTTATGATTTGAGAACTAAAATAAAAATATTAATAGAAATAAAAGAAAAATCTGTGACTGCATTTGAAGACGAAGATTAGGTTTTATATTTAGACTTTTTTAGAAGACTTAACAAAGTATTTGAATGATTTAAATTTGAGACTTCAAGGAAAAAATAAATTTATTAAAAATATGTTCCAAACAATAACAGCGTTTGGAAGAAAGTTGAAATTTTGGCACAATCAAATAAAAGTAAAAAATTTGACACATTTCATTACTTTGGCTGCTAATAAACCTGTGAGTTGCACAAAATATGCTGCATTAATTTTCGATTTAACTCAAGAGTTTGAAAGTAGATTTCAAGCTTTTCGAAAAAATTAAGATTATTTCAACACATATTCTTTACCCCCATTTTCTCTAGAAATAAATAAATTACCTTCAAATCTTCCCAAATGACTGAAAGAAAAAAAATTTCGGGATGTTTCTCTACTAGAGTTTTACAAAGAATACCTACCCCTCGATAAATATTCTAATTTTCCCAATTATGCTTTATTAATGTCTTTAGCTTTCGGTAGTACCTATGTTTATGAACAATTATTTTCAAGAATGAAGCAAACAAAAGTAGGACAAAGATCATTAACAAACATCTTGAAAATGGATTAAGAATTGCAACTTCTTCTATTGAACCCGAGATCGATTTGCCTGTTCAACAAAACCAAACTCATTACTCTCATTAATTTGAATTTGTTCCATATTTATGAAATCCAAAATAAATTAAACGAAACTTTTACAATGTTAAAATAAATATGTACCTATACACATCTAATTGAAATTTAAAAAAAAATTATAGTAAAAAGAAGTTAATTTATTTTAATAACTTATTTTAATGAAATTAGTCAGAAATTCGGCCATAGTTAAGGTATCCTACTACGTTCGGAACCGTGATTTTGCAAGAGCGTATACATGGATAATATTTATGATATTTAGTGACACTTAGATTAGAAAATGTATATAAAATTGTTTTAAGAATATTATTACAATAAAAAATTATTTAAATACAATATTTTGACAAAAAATGAACATAGAATGACCCATTTTCAAAATATTCTCCTTTTGTGAAAAATGCTTCTGTTATAATAATATTATTTTGCCTGTATTTAGCTCAGACCCCTGTACAGAGGCTCAACTAGAGAATTTTTGAAATATATAACTTAGAAGTGGGTTTATCCCTGTTTTACGACAACAGAGGGGAGAAATTTTAACAAATAAACGCCGATAATTATTTCTATTGGTGGTAACTCCGAAAATAATGTGAATTTTTCAAAAAAAAAAAAAAAATAGTCCAGACTCTCTGGAGAAGTCTTTTTTTTTATATAAGCAAAATATTATTATTTTAGAAGCATTTTTTATGAAAGGAGAACATTTTGAAAAAAGGTAATTCTAAGCTAATTTTTTGCCAAAATATTGTACTAAAAAAAATTTTATTTTGTCAAAATTTCCTTAAAACAATGTTATACATACATTCTAATCAAAGGGTCACTAAATATCATGAAAATTATCCATTTATGCGCTTTTTTAAAATCATGGTTCCGAACGTAGTCGGATACCTTAAAAAAATTGATTTTTAAAGCATCCGATTTTAAGATTAAAAATTTGTTCTTTACTTTTGAAGAATAAATATCACTTAAAATGTTCACCAAGAATAGTTCAGAGATTCATAGTTAACAGATCATTAATTAAGAAAACTTTAAAATGTCCACTAAAAAATGTAGCGGGTCTTGAAATTTAAATTTAAAGTAAAATGCTGCGAAACTTACGCAAGTGTTCACCATTTTAACGTCAACGTAATCTGAGAATTTTGTCGACATAACATGCCACGCGGCTTTATGACGTAAAATAAAAAAATAGATTTAAAAATTATTTCGTTTAATGTTTCACAAATCCAGTAACCATGCTAGTTCTCCGATTTCTTAGGAAAAGTTGCCATCTTATTTAGTCTCTTTTAAACTAACGGATCTTCAACCCGTGGCCCAATTAAGGCATTTTAGTGGTAGTTTATTTAAATCTATGACGATTTCAGTAAAAATTGCTTTGTTTGCTTACTATCGTAAAAACCCACCATCTTTTCTGTTATTCTTGATATTTAAAACATTTTATTGATTAGCTAGATATCAGTTTGAGATAAAATTTTATTAAAAATGCGAATTTTTCAAACATCTTCATTGTATCTAAAATAATTTTAAATATAAAAAATCTGATTATGCATAAAATCTCAGAAGATTTTAGAAGAAAAGTTGGACTTTTATATTTAAAAGCAAAGTATTTTAATTCATCTTCCATATTTAACGTTTTTGAAACCGATATATTTATACAGTTCTGTCTGTGTAATATAATCTCTTCCTTTCGAAAAATGGGTGTATTCTTGTAAAACAAACCTCCCTTTCTTGTTTAAGTTTCTTGTCTACATTATTTTTTTGACAGACGAATGTCCCTGATCTTTGTAAATGTATTGATGTAGCCCGTGGATCAATGGGTATTTTTTTATATGGCCCACGAACATTAAAGGTTGAAGACTCCCACTTTAAATTAATTTTGGTTTAACCCTCCAAGCGGTCTGCACGTAAAATTCCGCCATCCCAGAGATGCTTTTTCTGCCTTCAAGCAAGATTCCCAAAAGCGGCCGAGCCGCATTCTTAAAAATACGGCTCAACCGCTTTTGAGAACCCCACCTGAAAGCAAAAAAAAATATCTGCGGTGCATTTTTGAAGCATCTCCAGAATGGCAAGACTTTAAGTGCAAACCGCTTAGAGGGTTAAACAAGTCTTCTTTCGTTTTAAGAGGGTCTTAATTTCTACCTGTGCAACAATGAGAAACCGTGCACTGTTGGTAAACGGATCCAACATATCAAACTTTGTTTCAGTTTTCAAAAAGTGTTTGTTGTTTATCTAATAATGATCATTTAATCAACAGTTAAATACTTTTATTGTAACACATAAACTAAATTCATTGTTGAAATGCGTTCTTTTTTGTTTCAATTTTAGAAAGACAATATCACAACTTCAAACATTCAAGCTCAATATTCGCTACTTCACAAGAAGAATTATAGAACATTTTCTGTAAGTATTGTTTATTATACTTCTTCTTTATTCATTAAACTGAGATGCCAATTCATGAAATTTATGAATGATATATTAATATTCACTTATATTGTCAACTCTTGTCGTAACGAAATTTTTCCTTTAGTTTCGTCAGTATTAGATACTTAATTGATTTAAAAAAATCAGGGCTTCATTTTTGCTGATCGTGGTATACATTCCAATATATACCTAAATCTCTTTTATAATTAGGAAAGAATATAAATATTTTTAAATGGTTCAGCAGTAAAACCATTCATTTCTATACATAGTTTATTTTTGTATAGTTTAATTTTAGTTTATATTTACTCACCAAAATTAAAATTACTTAATACAATTATAAAATTCATATATTCACAACACGTTGTTATGTATGAGTGTATGTGAAGTTAAAATCTTTTTCAGTACTTAGAACTTACTGTTTTTTTCCCAGAAAGTGAATGATAAATTAAATGAGATTCAGAAAAGTAAATTACACAATCATATATAAGATTCACTTATAAAAAGGGCTCGTAGATTTGTTCTATAAAATTATCGTATTGGAATTTACGTGCGCTTTTAATTTCATTTTCAGTAAAAAAAATCAACATCAAGCTCAATAGCGAAACTTTAGTTTCAGATCAAGATAAATAGTAAAACTTAACACTCACAACCAGTTCAACAGCGAAACTTTAGTTTCATATCAAGCTAAAAAAGCGGTTCAAACTCACATCCATCTCAATAGCGAAAATTTCACTCACACCAAGATAGATCTCAAAACTTGAACTTCACAACCAGCTCAATACCAAATGTTTCCAATCCGACAAGGCTAAGAACAACGCATTTCATTTGAGTAAGTATTCACAATGCTTATTACATTCGTTTTTCATCATTAAAACTCAGAAACAAGTTCTTAATTTGTATGCAAAAAAATTATGATACATTATCTATGATCCCCTCGCCTAATTTATTTTCTCTCATTAGGTACACCATTATCTAATAATTCATTCAAAAACACAATCATATGTTTATAATCAATAACTGATCTTACTTTAAAAACTCATGATTAAATTATTTATTTTTTTATTTTAAAGAAATATTCAAAATAAGTTTATGCAATAAAATCCCTTCAACTATAAACACGCGATACTTCCTTTTCTTAAAGCCTGACAAGACTCCAGTTTCCAAAGATGTCGAGATGTCACCGCAGTCATTTCAACCGCCATCACTTGCAGAAGAATATGTAACGTTTTACAAACGCGGAGCTGGTAGATGTGCAGCTGATGTACATCGCAATTTATTTTACATAAACTGAATTGCGTCACAATTTGTATGAATATGGATCAAAACGAAGTAATAGGCAAAGTGAGAGTGGGCCACGCATTCCAACGCACAATGGTATCCAATACATTTTGTTCCCTTCATGGAACAAATTATGATGGATACCCTTTCAAGGAATGCCAGTACCAAGTTGAGAGTTCGAGTCACTTGTAGCCCTATTACCTCGTAATGATCCAAATTCACGCAAATTAGCAAACATCGGGCGGTTTCATTGCATCTCTTTGTGGGTTCATTTTGCAATACAATCTTTATGTTCAACGTACATGTCTTTCTGCCAATCCATAAGTCAGGTGCACATTTACCAGCTCGAGGTTGGTAAAACATTCCAAACTCCTCTAGGAGCAAAGACAGTTGAAATGACTACGAAAATGCAAGTCTGTTCACTTAAGTGCTAATGTGAACAATGACATCTAGCATTGAACGAAGGCGTTTCCAACCAGGCATTGCTATGCGAATCTGAATCCTGAACATGCACCCTACCACCCCTTAAACATTGTGCCAATGAACCTGCAATACCCTGTAAATTTGTGTCTTAACAATCTTTGCAACAATATCTATAAAGTAGCAGACTACTTTGTGCTATTAAAAATAGTTTCTCCCCCCAATCTTTCCCCTTTTGTTGATAGTACAGTGAAAAATCAGAAGAATGTAATGGAAAGATATTCGGAACTATTATTATTACGAAAATGTAGATACTAAATAAAAGTATTCGAAATGTTTAGATCAGTGTTGAAATCAAAGAGAAACGAATCAATCTAAATACAAATAAAATTCTTCAATAGACGAGGCCTATTTATAGAAAATTTGTTAATTTTGGATTATAACTAAATTAAACAAATATACATTCTAACACTAAAACAAAATTACAACGTTAAGAATAATATTTGGATGTTAATCTATACAAAAATAATGATAAACTAAGTCAGCGCTTCTCAAACTTTCAATACTGGCGACCCACTTTTCAATCATATTTTTTATCGCGCCCCCCTTATACAATAGTAATGTATTGAATGCAATAATAATGCACTTTGACACTAAAGCTACAATATGATCTTAATTATAAACCGTACAAATTAATAAGATAAGTATATATTAAATTTTTTTATGTCACTTTTAAGTAATATATATTTTATTTTTCTTTCTCGAATTTTTAAATTGTAACAATTTCAAAATGCGGTGGCTGCTTCGAAGACAAAATATAGATATCAGCCAAATATAGAAAAAGTACTCAGAGTGTCAATTTCGAATCGTAAACCTTCCTTTGAAAAACTTTCCTCTGTAAGACAAGCCCATGGAAGTCGCTAATACTTATTAAACGCTCTTAGTTTAGTATTAATAAATTAGTTATAAAACACCTTGTGTAGCATTAATACACTAAAAGTATGCTGTCTGAAGTACCCACTCTTCGCACGAGCTCATTTTTATAAAACGCCAAAACATTCTTGATATAATGGCTGAACTGTCAGGAGAGTAAACTCAAATGCGCGACAATGTTTACGAAAATGTAAAATGATATTTTAAAATGAATGCTCATATTATAATTAGTTCTAAGCGAATTGTAGTTTTAAGCCTCACAGAATGAGCATTTAGAATTAATGTTAAATAACGAAAAATAATATAAAATTCCGATGAGGAATAATTGTGTTATCTTTAATATTTAAAGCGAGAAGAGTTCAAAATGTTCTATTCCGGGAGCAGGCACACACTCGATACTAACGTTAATGGTCTCGCGGGGTGGTTGAGTCACCCCAATCCTTTTTTTTTATATAATTATTTTTATAGTACACGATACAAATAGTAATTTTAGGGAATAATTAAATTAAGAGAAAGTAAACTTACCTACTTTCAAGGACTTTTCAATTTTTCTTTGGTAACAAATAAACAGTTTTGCCAGAGTTAACGATTTCGTGATTTGCGTGCCCCGCGCAACCACTTCCGGGTTAAAAGTGTATTCAATATAATTTGTGGATGTTACTGCTAAGAAAATTGTGTAAAACGTTTTTCATTATGCTTTATATGTTTGAGAGTACTCAAAGATAAATATTGGCCTTGTAATCCTTCAAAGTGCTCTCTGTGGTTTTCCAAATATCATAAAACTCTTTTACATGGACCCCCCCCCTTCCAAAGAAATACATTATTTACAACTTCCCTATATGAGAAGCAAACATATAAGAGAGGGGATCATAAATAACTGTACCAATAACTTAGAAGGTTCAACAGATGTTGAGTAAATATGTTCTGCTGCCTACAGCTAGTATTTCAAAAAGAATACTAGTGATGAATTTTTCATATTCCTAAATTTTTTGATTCTGGGTCTGGGTTTTGGTTTTTTCTCTGAAAGAGTAATATTTTAGGTTTAAAGAGAAAACATAATAAAAAATCTCTATTCATAGGATTACAGCAAATCAAATGAAAGTTTTTTATGTGGTTATAGGATCAAAGATAGCTAATTAGGTATTGAAGACGTTTTTAGTTTTGATGACACCAGATGATGTTGTAAATAATATCAGAGTAAAAGTGTATTCTGAAAGTATTTTGTTTTAATTCATTCCAGTAAATTAATTATTTTTGAAATCTTTTGTTTTCGATATTCTCACGCCCTTCCCAGGGAGGCGCGCCCCACAGTTTGAGAAACGCTAAACTAAGTATATGCTTTGAAATACATAATTTCCGCGAAATACATATATGTATATTTAAAATATGAAATAGGGCTATTAAAAGTAAGATCATGTTTAATATTCATTTCTGTAAACGTTTTGTAACTTTGCGTTTGCCTAAACGTTTTGTAATTTTCTCAAAGATATCATAATTTTAAGTCTTTATCCTTTTTATTTCTTTTTCAGAGAAGCAATATCTGAATCAGCAGTTGAAAACACAGAAAAGGAAGAAAAATAACAACAACCCTATCATAACTCGAAGTACAAACCATGATGACTTCAACACATATTTGGACCTGGAACAACTGTCTGTTCAGTCCTCCAGCCAATCATCGAACTCACCAAAGCCTAAAAAAATTAAAATCTGGCTGGAGGAAACTGAAAAAGACAGTTTCAAAATTTACCAAATCAGTCAAATAAAAAAAAAAACAGCAATAGAACATAAAAATAAATTCTTAATCAAAATTTTCAATAGTTTAAACAAACAACGAATTCAGTAGAAATAAGACACGTAATTGAATCTTTTTCAATCATGATGAGTGTTTGCCGTGAAAAATTAGGCCAAAATCACTGACATTGTCGGAGACACTGCTGGGTTCCCTCCTGGAAAAGAATCTGCTCTTCCATATTGCACGTGAGAAAGGAATGACAGAAAGGGGGTCCTTTCGGGGTGGGAAGAAGAGAAAGGAGACACTGCTGGAAAGAACGATTTGAAAAGGAAAAGCGAAGGAATACTCAAACACACATCAAGAAAAGGAATGCAGGAGGGAACGAAGAGACAACAGTCAATTTTGTAATATCTTGGTGTCTTTTTATTTCAGACCCCATTTCAAATTTTTCTTCTTAAATTCTTAATTACTTTGTCATAACTCAAAATTTTATAAACAGAACTTTTTTTTAAAGGTACTTGATGGTTACCTTATTTTTCATTTCAACGAAGGTAGTAAAATTCCTTACACTTTTCTTAAAGGTATTCCAAAGTACCTCGCTATTCATATTGAAGGTATTAATTTACCTTCTTTTTTTTTTTTTTTTACAATACATTTTTATTTCCATTAATTATCCAGTCTCACAATATATCAAAATTCTTTTCACAAAATTTTACATTCTTATTTCCCCTGTAATATCAGGATATTGCAAAATTCACTCGTGTCCCTCCGTTCCCTCCTGTCTTTCTTTTCTGAGTGGGTGTCCGAGTGTTCCCTCGCTCTCTCCCTCTCAACTCGTTCACTGGAACAGCGTCTCCCCTCTCTCCTCTCTCTCTACCCCGCGATGACCTCTCTTCCGCCACTCCCTCCTCACGCGTCATATGGAAGAGTAGAAGTCTTTCCATCTAGGAATTCTACATTGTTTTCGGGAACGTCATTGATTTTGGTTTTCTTAAACATGGCTAATACTCATCATGATTGAAAATCAGTTACCTTTAGGTTTCAAGATTTAAGTGTTTTATTTCTATTGAATTCGCGAAAATCTCTTCTTTCATTATAAAAACTTTACAATATACAATATGCAATAGCAAACCCATCAATAACCAGTCAATAGCTCATATTCAGGTCATCATGGTTTGTACTAAGAGTATTTTAAAATATTAATAAAATTTGCAATTTATTTAAAACTATTTTCAAAATTTTAAATTTATTTTAAAAAACCAGTTTACCGTTCTTCAGATGTATTCTACATAATGTAATTTCAAATTTCATATCGAATAAATTGTTCATTGTGGTTATGTTATGTGTGTGTGTCTATTGTTATTATTATTGTTATATTTTTATTATTATTATTTGAAATGGATGTTTATCAGTTATCCTAATCTTAGCTCTAGCTCAATGAAAACGATATGAAATATGTGTTTCTATTTCACATGGATATTTAAATCGTTAAGAATGTAATAATATAAAAAAATAAGAGCTAAAATAGGCATAAGTTGTTTTGATAAAAAGGGAATCAGTGTTAAAAACTTAATTTCTAGTGAAACCAATACGAAGCAAAAGTAATTAGTAATCATCAACCTAGCCATTTTTCTTATTGATTTAAATAAGGTGTTTAGTTAAATGAGATTATTACTAAAAATGAAGTACAACGCAGACCAGCTTCAATCAAAGATTTTTTTTTTGGATTTAATGGAAAAAATATTGCCTATAATTTTCTGAAATTTATAAATTTTTGCATAAGACTATCAACATACTTTGCTCCATTTGATCATCTTCATAAGAAAGGAAGCAATCACTTGCATCAGAAACAAAGTCAATGCACTCTTAAATAGATTATTTTATCTACTTTAATGTGTTCTTGGAGTATATCAGTCTTGGCTGTTTTCACATATCAGACTCTATTGTTTCTGTTACCCATGTGACGTCTGGGAAAATGGATGGGTAGTGTGAGAGTTAGGAAATTAAAAATTTGTTTTATTTCGTCGACAGTTATTGATTACAATATGTACATTTGGTTACTATTTATTCTGTCTATTGACTACTTCCAAACAAGAATATTCTATTTGGGAAGGAAGAGGCAACACAACCTTTCTTCCGAGTTTTTCAAAATGGACTGTCTCTCCACACTCTAGGGGCGGGGGAGGTCACTTCTTACACCTCGAATAACACTGGTGTTTCAGGCTCGCAGGTGGAGTGGAGTTTTTCTTATGGTCATCGGTTGCCGGGGTGATGTTAAATGAAAGGATCACTACGTGATTTTTTAGGGGTGCACCTGTATATATGGATGACGTAATGCTATCTACATACAGAAGCCAATCTTTCAGCTGCAATACGTTAAAACGGTACACCCAAAATTATCCGGTGAATCAGAACCTTGCGTCTACCCCATAAATATGATGGACGACCAATAATAACAAAGGGGAAGCCAAAACGTTTGTACACCCTGGGGAGTAACGAAAAATTGCCAAATGAATGATTTATTGAGAGTGGGCTTAATTCATTTGACATCAGAGTCACATGATAACGACAATTTTGTGTGTCCAGCTAATCAGAGCATGCTCTTTTCTTTTTCATGTCATTTGCTTCTTGTGGAAACTTTCTTTTAAAAAGTACATATTTATCAACAATATTAATGAATATAGTTAAACAAAATGCCCTCGTCTTAAAATAATAATGCACATACTTTTTAATTTTGTAAGACTATAAACATTTTTTGAAGTATTTTAAAATTGAATGACCCTACAAAATTTACTTTTTAAAAATGGTATCTAAATTGTACAAGTTGAACAACAAGTACAATTCTAATGTCAAATTGTTTTGATTTCAATGGAGAACGCAGTCTTGAATTTAACCCATTGCAAAATGAATGAATTGCTGAGTAATAAATGCTTTCATACTGTCTTGTTGAAAAGTTCTGAACAAATTTCCATGAAGGTATTAAACGCCAACAAACTCCATAACTTTGGATATTCTGCATGAAAAACTATTCTTTGGTGAGATCAGTATTACTAGAAAAAAGTGATAAATAATTAAGCTTAGTATTTGTCATTGCTGTCCTATATTTGTTTTCTATAAAGGACATTTTACAGAACGCACGCTCCGCTTCACAACTAGTAATAGGGAGTGTTAGAAAAAATCTTTAAAATGGTATACAAATTTGGAAAAACGTCAAAAAGTTAGTTTTCAAAAATTTAATTGAACATAACCCTACAAGTATAGGACTCTAGCTCAGTTTTTTTTATTGTTTGATAAACTTTGAATTGAACACCTTCTAGTCTACGTCATGTGAATAGTAATCAATAGCGCGTACACTCTCCAGGCCAACGTTCTTCTTATTTGGTGTTGCAAATCCACATCAAAAATTTTAATTTCTTACTATATCCTGCATATATATATATATATATATATATATATATATATATATATATATAT
>BMAV01005748.1:75009-90977 GCA_019973955.1 Trichonephila inaurata madagascariensis | reverse complement strand
TATTTGGTTTTTTCCATTTAAATCAAGGATTAAGAGTTATCTAAAGTAACAATAAGCGTGTCTGATTTAAATTTTTCTGTCCCATAAACAGCTTTTTCTGTGGATTTATCTGTAATTTTTGAAATAAATCGTTATCGCTATATTCTTGACCACATCGCCATATTCTATTCCTACTCTAGGACTTAATGTTTTGGCTGAGTATTGATATTCCTTTAGTTTTTTTATCTCTGACTCATATCTTACACTGCTTATAAACATTTTTAATGACATATATATAATTAACTTATTCCCTTCACAACTGTTCAAACCAGGAGTCTGTAATTTTTTTTTGTTAGTTGAATTATAAATCTTTCTAAAATTTCTTCCCAAAATATAGTTAAGATGACAGTTTCAAGTTTTGTTAATTTATTAAATAAATTTACTGCCTCTCTTTTCGAAAATCAATTTTCTCATTTTCATTGTCATTATAAATGTCTTAAGAATATTCATGATATTACTGAAGGAGATTAGAACTCGGCACCTTCGACTCCGTAAGCACGCAACTTAACCACTACACTAAAATGATCACTTAAGTCTAGAGGCTGTTACTGGATTATATAGATACCACCGCCACATTACCATAATTATCTTTTAAGGCTTCAACAACATCGTAGTTACAAGACCATCTGTGGTCTGACTTTTAAGGTAAATTTCAGTTTAATTTCACGATTTAGAAGTTTCCACCTATGGGTCGAAGCAGAAAAGAAAACATACGTGTTGCACTAAACCAAAGAGGTTCACTATTTCAATTGTAACCTTAACTTATTCTGCACCAACCAGATTAAGAGAATGTGCAGCACACGGCGCGTAATTAGTGAATTTATTATTTTTCTTTAAAAAGAGTTTGCACACCCTTATATCGACCAGACGTATTAGCAGCGTTGAAAAATGACTGTCCCCTACAATTATCCCATTTGTTTCTAAAAATTCTTGTAGAGAATTAAGTAAGCATAAGCCAGTGTGACTGCTAATCTTAATTAATGAGACTCGTCTTTCATACACTTTTCCCCGAAAACAATTTCGGGGAATAGTACAATAGGAAGTTGGTCATTATGGAACAAATCTGGTGTTTAATCTGTCACTTTGTGTGTCATCGATATTTATTTGAGTTGTAGTTGTTTTAATGATTTGCTAGTCCATGATCTCAATTATTTGCTCATATATTGTTTTTGATACGTACGATATTAACGATTTTGGTCGTAATTCTCGCTGTTCAATATGTTCATGAACGAATAAATGGGTCGAACTCTGCTAACAATTCCAGGGTACCCATAACACTACCACTATGAGAAGAACCAAAAAACTTCCTCTGTACCCCTCTAATTGATAATATACTCTATACTATATAATCTAATATACTATATCCAAATACTTTACTACCGAAATAACCCGTTTGAGGGCATTGTGGTAATATTCTATATCTTTTCTTAGTGCTCCTGTAACTGTCTATCTAAAGCAGACTTGTTTTCTTTTCGAGTCAACCAAACTAACATTGATTTTTTATGTTCAATAGAATTTTTATGATTTTCTTAACAACTGTTTCCAATCACTCTTACATGTTTCCAGTCAGAAAAGCCGGTTGTGTATTATTTGTTTTAGAAAAAAGTTTGGAGGTCAAACAAAAAATCCTACCAGTACTAGTAGAATAAACTAACCAAGATCTTTCCGCAGCACTTGGTCATTTTTATGTTTTTTAATTAAATGACTATTCGAAAAGGATCTCTTTTTTTTTTCTTTGTATTCTCTTACCGAAACAGAACATTGTTTGGATCTTTATTTTGAAAATAACTCACATTATGTGAAAGGATATAATCAATAAAATTATTACTTAGAGATTTAGGCCACGAACCCACGTCAACGCATAATTCTGAAACTCATACCCAAAATTTTCTGAATACTTTTTGGTCGGGGCATTACTGATGTCCTCCGGCTGAACAATATCTTTTTCAGAAGGCTGCTGGTCAACGTAATCTTGCATATTTTCATCATTAATATTTGCTTGTTGTGTTTCTCCGTTTTCTTTGGCTAGGTTCCTTTCCCTTTCGCTTGTTAATGTCTGCGTTTGTTATATTCTTGTTACTTTGTTCCGTTGTAAAAAAAAGTTAAATTTTTCCTTTTTCTCAATTTAACAGTAGTTTTTGTTTTTCAGCTACACTTTTATATTTTCTGCCAGACATATTTATATTGTTAACTAAGTACTTGATTTTTCTAAAAATCAGTTTAAAAATTTAGGTCCTAAAATTACGATAACACAATCACTGTGTTTAATAAACTAAAAACATTCTAAGAAATTTTTACAAAATAATATAGTATATTTCTAAGATAATTGAAAAAAAAAAGTACCTAGTTATTTTTAAAAAATAAAAAATCCTTGTCTAACTCTCTAAAACCTAAAACGCTGATTATTATTATTTATTAGCCATCAGTTTAAAGGGGATTTTATAAAAATAAACTTTAGAATTATTTGCCCCACTTTAAATAAATATTGTTTTTCCGCTGGCATCCATTATTTGCTGTTGCTACCTATACTTAAAAAAGCTGACTTATTACGAAAATCAAGACTATTTTACATTTATCCATAATATTCGCGGTGAATCTCCATAACCCAGATAAACTTATTGTTATTTTTTATATCCTATAGAGAAGTAATTAAGTTAACACAAACTTTAAGACAACATACATATTTATGGGAAATTCTGATGTTTTCAATCTTTGAAAAATTGAAATTACAGAAAATACTTAATCATTACTTCAATATCTTCCTACTTAAATAATTTAGAAATGCGTATCGGCACTTGCTTTTTACTTGAATGAACAGGTGCCTATGCTTTAATTGCAGGTAGTATGCACAAGACACAGCACCAAATCAGTATTTTCTTGTAAATTAGAATTATTATTGCACAAAATAAATGGCTACAGAAATAATGCCACTACATTTGTATAAATGCTTGATGCTCGCCGGTGTAGCTCTATGATAGAGCCTCTGTCTATTAATTATTAATTTCTGCGTATTCGGTGGTAGGGTGGACGAACAAAAGAGTAAATTACTCTTGCTCTTGAAAATGATATATTTAATGATAAATATAAATTATCCATTTAATTTTTAATTTTATTTATAATGATATGTATTTTATTAACGATTGAAAATTCCACGAAGATAAATAAATAAATAAATAAAAAGTGTGATCTAATAGTAGGAATTGTAAAAACACAGCACATACACACAAAAGCATTTTAGATTTTATTCTTCAATAGAATAATTTCAATACATTCTTAACACTGATAATCATTTCGTACACATTTTTTTCCTTTTACCTCAAACAAATTTTTATTACAAACACTTAATCATGATAATAAGCAATATATACGCCTGTATTTTCTTTATTTTTGAAAAATATTATGTAATTAAAATTTCATAATATAATATATATTCAGTTTGTGGTGGATTGCCTCTCACATACATCAGTTTTCGGCAGTTAGAATGAAGATTAGCCATACCCAGAACAAATATAACTTATTAATAAATCTCAACAACCCAGGTTAGGAAATGCAACTACAAATAAATATTGGAGCAAAAGCAAGGTAAACGAGATAACTAATATTTAATTTTGAATTGAATCACTTTCTCTTAGAACGTCTTGACAATACACGTTCCAAAGATTACAAGATTCCGTTCTAAGCTATTCTACCTCAAGCCGCACTATGCCAATTTAAATATCTGATTGACCAAATCATCAACTATCAATTTTAAATAATAAGCAATAAATTAACGAGTCACTTTCGAATAGCTTTCTAATACTTTACGGTAATCTCTAACTTCTGTCATCTAGCTCCTAACATCTCTCTTTCTCGAACCTAAAAGTTAATGCTTAAATATAAGCCTTGATTTACATAAATCGCATCTTCTTCGGAAGAAAGTTTTCGATAGAATAATATTTAAAGAAGCAGTTTGTCCCCAAGAGGATTAGTAGGAGGCTCGCGAATAGACCAGTTACAAGTTCATCTTCACCCATCCGGTATAGTGATTAGCGATGCTTACTGCTATGCCGTTGGGTCTGGGTTCGAATCCCACAGAAGGCATGGATGTTTGCAAATGTATAGTGCCTTCGCGGCATGGGGGTTACTTTAAATAGCCGTCGAGCCGCAAGTCTTCTCGTGAGGTTGGTGGAAGGGGGAAAGAGGTGGGAAGCCTTTGGCCATCCCAGGGTGTTTTCCCTCAAAATTGGGGTGAAACCGATCTAAATCGTTCTATCACCTGTATGGTGCTCAAAGCTACGGCTAACGATAGGCGTCACTCTGCCCTTTGCCATGATGAATTTCGCGGGCCTTGATCTGGGCTTTGCTGATTAGGTGGCATTGGTAACAACAACTCAAGTTCAGTCAGTAATTTTGTTTTATATCCTATAATTTAATTAAAACAAAACAAAAAAAGATGCCGATAAATAATTTTATATTTAAATATAATTTTTTTGTCTGTTTGATTAATTTAATTCACTTAATTACCTAATATCGTTCCTAAATCTTTTAAAGAATTAAATTAATTTTGCTTACTACATATAATTTTTTTTTCTTTTGAAAATTTGCCTTTTAACTTTTCAATCGCAACATTATCATTTTCAAGTTTTATAAGCGTATTTTATAAGCATTTGATCACTATTCATAATCGAATCACATTTAGACAGAATTTTTTACAACATCAAGTTTGAAAAAGGTACTCATAATACATGCTCATAAACAGAAGATAATATCATACCTATTTACACCTATTTCTTGTGCACAAATTCTTCTTTCTTTTTGAATATTTATACTTGCTTTTTTTTTCGAACGGAAATGAAAAAAAAAAAATTTTTTTAAAGAATAAAAATATTTTTTTTTAATAAAAAATATAGCACATCGAAGCATTTAGTTAGCTCATCTATTATTCACGTTATCGGTAAATTTCAAATATCACCTGCATATATACACAATACATTATATTTAAATAATATCATGCTTAAACTTTTTTTGGCTTAACCATGTTACCAAATAAATATGCGCATGTTCTCAATAAAGGGGCTAATTTCATTTTCTGACCTATAATTTTACAATCCCTCTTTGTTATCTTTTTCAAATTTACCACGATTTTTTTTTTTTCCTTCTTCTTCTTTCTGTAACATTGAAGTTAAATTAGAATTGACAGTTTAATTTCTGAAAATTTAGTCAGATATCATAATATATTTCGAAAAATCTATTTACCTTTCTCAGATTTATGTTTGAATCTTGAAATCTTATCCGAAATCACACGGCAAAATCAAACATTTCCCAACCCTAGACAAGTTAAAAGTGTTTCAGAAATTGAACGATAGAGGGCAGCACAACCAAATTAATTGTATCGCGTTTGTTCCGATTGCTTGTTTATATCAGACTGCTAACAATGCCAATATGGCTCGCAGTTTTCAGCCTTGGTCAAATAATGAGAGATCGACAAAGTTATTTACAACCCATCTCTTGTAATTTTTTCCTCTTGGAAAAATAAAAACAATATATTCAGCCGAATAGTTTTATAATTTATACGAGAAAAATAAATAAATAAATAAAATAAAAATATTATAATTTGAAACATTAGATAAATTATAATCGCTACATTAATATGTAAGTATGTGTGAAACGTTTTATAGCATTAAAATTGTTTCTGAACACTTTAAAAAATATTATTTTTTCTATAAGTACCAATCCTGTTTCAAAGACAGTTGACTTGGCAATGCGATTGGAACAATTTGCAAACGGTAAATGAAAACAAAAATAAATATATGAATATTTAAATAATTTTTTAAAAATAATAATTACGCGTATTCAGAGAATTAAACTGTGATAGTGTTAGATTAATTATGGTTAATGGTCCTTTTTTTATAATAAAAAATCATGCATTTGAAGAAACGAAAACAAATTTTTATTTTTGCGTACGTTGAATACAAGCGGATAAAAAATATCAAAATTTGAATTTTTTTTTCAAATAATTGCATTTTTTTTTCTATCCATTCGTATTTTAAACTGCAAAACAGAGTTCAAATTAGCAGCATATATTGTGTGTGTGTGCCTCCCTTTTTGCTCTGAAATGAACCTAAATTATTTTCAATTTAGTACAACTAGTGATATTATGAAATAACACGACAGTGTTAATTTGGAAAACTTTTTTTTTATGTATCCTATTAATGTAATAGGATTCTTTAAAAATTTATTTCTTAATGAATTACTTTTTCCTTTAATAAATTAATAGTTATTGTTGTGTATTCGTTTTTTAAGTGTTGCTATAGCAATTGTACGAATTTTTTACCGTTATGGTCAAAAGATGTTGATTCATTTCTATTTTTTAAAAGGGAAAAGAAGAGCACTCCCAAAGGAATGAGAATTTTTCCTCTTCCTCTTTCTAGATTTCATTTTATGCATTTTCACAGCTGAATACCTCCTCTTATATCTCGAAGAAACATTCTAATCGAGATATGGGATATATTTAATTTTGGAAAGTAAACAAAATAATAAATAAATAAAAGGAAAATATCAGGCAATACGCCTCGTAGCCCGAAAAATAATTCGAATAAAAAAGAAATTCGAAACCATTGATATTTATTAAATAAAATATAAATTCAGATATTAAAATTATATTGAAATGCTTATAATTCGAATTTACGTTTCGTAGGTTCAAAGGAATAGCAGCTTTAGAAAAGAAAAATTCCAATATTTTATCGAGTGAAAAAGTATTTTAAAAAGTCGATATTTCCTTTGAAATTCAAAACTTTAGCGTTGTTGGATACCTCTAGTAACCTCATCTTAATGAACATTAAATGCAATACTCTCAGAGGAGAAATAATTTCCTTAATGATATCTCTAAATTACTGCACATCACACAAATCAAGAAAATTTTGTTTGTAAAAATGGTGTCTTATTTATTACCATACAAAATATAGGACCACTTGGTAACAATGGGCTAAATTCATGTGACGTCATAATCTCACGGTAACGATAATCACGTGCTTCCAGCCAATCAATTCATGTGCTCCACTGTTGCCAACTTTTATTTTTTTGCAGAAATTTTTATTTCAAAATGTGCATTTGTCAACCATAAATACACACATAAGGTAACAAAATATTGTTCGTATTAGAATTTATTTTTAATTTTGAAAAAGTATTTTGTAGAACCTTAACACTTGAACATCTTTTTTCCAATCACCAATATTGAAATTTTATTTAAATTTTACAAGTAGAACAGCAAGTCTAATGTCAGTTTTGAATTCAATGGAAGACCCTTAATTGCATTTATTAAGTGATTGTCCTGAATTTAGTCCATTGTTACCGGCCCAGTGCTGGTTTAATCCGTCACCAATGCAGATGCCAAATTTGCGAAGTCACACTTTTTATTAAGTGACTTTATCTGTCATCATTAGGATTAGAAGGAACATTTTTTCGTGACTTGAGAAACTGCTTTACGGAATAGTTCGTTCTTTTTTACATCTCTTCTTTACACATATAATGAAATCTGTTCTATTTACTCTTAATGCACATTACCTTTATCACAAACATATGCTGTAAGTTTAGCTTCTTTAATCATTTGTTATAATTAACTTTCCTAAAAATTGTGTTTGAGCCTCATCAGTTACATTGGTCGAGTTACTTTTTTGTTTTGAAAAAGAATAACTTTAATTTGTAAGCCAATTTTACTTCTTTTTCTTCATTTTTTTATTTACATTTAATTATTTATTTACATTCATGATGAATAAAGTATAAGTCAATAACGTTCCGATCAGTGCTAGAATAGTGCTTTTTCTGAAAGATATTACTTGCCATCCGGAAAGTACCAAATTTGGTTCGTTGAATAAGTCCAGCTTGAGCAGCAGCTCTTCCCAGTTACAGAAGCAAAGCAATCTTTGATGAGTTTTTTGGTGAAATGTTTCTTTAAATCTATCCAACTCGATAGGCACGCTTCCAGCCACACAGATAATGGACATCGTGCACAAAAAAGCGTTGATTCCAAAATATATCGATTCTATTTTCCACAAATAATCTGAATCGCTCCAACTTTTCAGCATATGCCACCCAGCTATACTGCTGCATATCATGATGTTTGCAACGATAATGAAGAAAGCCGGCAAGGAGAATATGTCTTGGATTCTCAACAGCGAATCGAAAATTTTTGCTTTCTTCTTGAGAATGTTCCGTTGAAAGGAGAGATCGAAGGACCTAAATGGGCATTCGGCAATTCTCTCGCTCAGATACTTAAGATAAGTAATGCAATAAAGACACACATAAACATAAAACAAAGCTAAAGTGTTAGTGTATGTAGGATACATTGAAAAACTAATAAATATTCTTGTACTTACGATGGCAGTTTTTGCCCACACATTATCTATGTCATACCCGTAAGTGTAAAAAAAAGAATTTTGAATCTTCTCGTTGTTGATCCCCAATATAACAGAAACAACCAAAGAAATGCTAAAATTTATAAGAGCTAAAGAATTTATTACCTTTACGAATGGTGGTGAGCCTATTCTTTTAATTTTCAGCAATAAATTACCAATCTGTTTCCTTTTCCACCATGTAGAATACCATACCGCAACTGTTAACGCGTAGCTACTTATATAGGCTATGCTAACCTTCAAAAATTCATCGTCCTGATCCTCTACGCTAGTAAACAACAGGTCTAAGATAGTGAAATGTAGTGAAATAATGAAAAAAACAGATGCAGCGCGTTTTGTCTTACTTATCAGATGTCTATTTACGAATCCAGTACAGTATAGAAAACCGAGAAGTATATGTGGCACTGGTGAATCTGAAATTCGACTGCAAAATCTTAATTGAAATCTGTTTCGTACTTGAGGATAAAAATTTGATGAATTTGACTTCGGCGCTGTTCCATTAAACAAAAAAATTTGCTTCAGAGATTTGATTCGAGGAAATAATTTGTCCATCATTACACTTTTTTTTCACTGCCCTGTAAACAAATTTTAGTAACTTATTTGCAAAGCTAGTCTATTTAGAAAATCATATGTGGTAATATACAAAAATCCTTCTTTAACTCGATCTTGATAACATCAGTAAAGAAATTTTTACATGAGAAATAAAGATTCCGATATTTGACGCAAGAGTTCTGCAAATGTTGCTTCTTTGTTACCACAGTATCCTTTAAAAGAATCGATTGTGTGAGTTAATGGCGCAAGAGCCATTCAAAAGAGTTGAAATTTCCTTTCAAATCCATCTACGGGCCATCAGCTACTATTACAGTGAATAGTTAGTTATGCCACAAGTCTGTTTTCTTCTCAGGTTTTCAATTAATGTTATTAATACAAGAATTTTTACGGAAAAAAAAAAGCAAATATTTTAGCAAAAGCTAATACTTGGAAAAAAGAGTCTAGTTTCTCTTCTGTATTCAACTCACAAAAGAAAGTTTTTGCTATTATTCCATCACATGGCACAAATTGTTCATTTCTGTGCGTCTGTTAATATTCTTTTTTTTTAACTATATAAATGCATATTACTGTATAAAATAATACAAAAAAAAAAAAAATGAGCTGGAACGACACAATAAAAGAATTCAATTAGATTAAAATATTTTATTGACTTTCGTAAATTTAAAAGCTTTGAATCAATAATTCTCGAATAAACGTAGTAAAAGAAAAGTAAAATTCTCCCCCTGCAAAATAAAGAATGATCTAAAAGAAAATTTAGTTCTTGGAGGCTGGATGTCTTTATTTGCACTAAGGCCATATTCGGCTCTGCAGCACCGAATTTTTTAGAGTACGAAAGAATTCTAAATGCGAAAAAAAGGAAGGGTAGTGGTTAAGCGTCAAATATTCGAAATAGATAAAAATTGCAAGGACATCAGGCGACTTATTACCCATAATTTCCAAAGACATCAAAATCTATCTGAAGAACGATGAGGTCCTTTAATCGTTAATCTATGCGTATCTCTTAACCCTTTACAGACCTTTTTTTTTCAGTGATGGTATTTTGAGACTGAGATTGATACCAGGAAATTCCCGTAGCTTATAAGGTAGTTCAAATTCTCAAGGAAATTAGATATAAAGCAGTATTTAGATATTTCTAAAATTTAAATGCTAGCTTTCTCATTCCAATACAGTGGATATGCCACAGTGGGATATAATGTACAAAAACTTTTATCCTTTTAATGATATTTAATATAAAATTCTCAAGGGCTACTAAACTAAATACTGAATAGTTTGTCCTTATTTTTTTTTTTTTTTCTTCTCTCTCTCCTTTCATATTAGCTTATTAGAAAATAGTTCTTTTATCATAGCTTTCACTTTAGATTGCTCAATTTTGTATGATGAAAATTAAAAAAAAAAGCAAATATCAATCTAATATTCATAAAAAATGGGAAAAAGAGAATAAAAGGGAAAATCTTTATTTACACACAAAAAAGAAATTTCAAAGTGAGTTTAATATACTACTGGCACACACCAACTTCTAAGATGTTTAATGGATCCTATTAGCTACTTTAAATCAGAGATAATTAAGAAATTCATTGAACAGATAAAGAAATAAAAATATAACTACAACTTCAACTCTAGCTAGCTACTCTTGAATACAGACAACATCTAAGTCAAACACGATTGCAGGTAACACAACACTTTAAAAAGTTATATTCCTCTTTCTTTGAAGATATATTTTTAAAGGCTTTTCTAATTGTTTTTCTGAAATTGTAGTCCAAGTTTATTGTTAATTTATTAAAAGACCCCATTACTATTGCGTATGGACTTAATAATTTTTAACCACAATCACACAAGTGGAAAGGACAACATCTTAACTGAAACTTTACTTTCAAAATTTCCACTCCTTCCAATATGAGATAGTGTATCATTCTTGACATATTTTACACAGCAATATTTGCCAGAAATGCTCGCCATGAGATCATGTCTGTGACCAGCCACAAGTAAGGGTGGCATTCCACAACATAAATTGAAATTTTCAACACATCTTCATAATCATTTACCTTTCATATCTAAAAAATTATATATCTTTATATATAAAAATCTTCTGTGCATGTGTATGTGACCGACTCCTCTTAAACAGCTGTCCCGATTTTGATGACATTTTTTGTGTAGGTTCAAGTGGAATCGAGAATGATTTAGATTCACCATTTGGTACAATATCACAATTAGTTAAAAAGATATTAATTAAAAACCTTAAAACGTATAATTGTTTTACCTCTGTGTACTGTTTATTCTGCTGTGTGGCAAGAAAAAAAAGAAAGAAGAGTGGAGAATTTTTTGCCTTTTCTAAAATTGCAATCTAATTTTTCTCTCAAAATTAAACAAAAAATAATTACAGTATCAGAAAGATTATGCATTTCGCCACAATATGGCATATATCTTTATATATATAATTCTTCTGTGCGTGTGTATGTGACTGAACTCCTCCTAGACGGCTGGACAGATTTGAATGATATTTTTTGTGTGGGTTCAAGTGGACTTGAGAATGATTTAGATTCACAATTCCGTCCAATATCGCTATTAGTTAAAAATGTGCCAAAATTATGTAAGGGCGCATGATTGTGCATAAAAAAATCGTGGGCAATATTCTTGAAGCAACTATTTTGAGCAGCAAACTTCAAGGTGAAGTTGTACTTCTATCACAGATCTCAATGACTCTTTCAGACTCACCTACCCATTCAAATGTTTGCAATTTCCATTTCACTTGGTTTTTGACCATTAATAAGTCACAAGGTCAAACAATGACAATTTGTGGCTTAGATTTAGAAAAACCCTTGCTTTTCATATGGCTAATTATATGTTGCATGTCCAAGGTTTGGCAAACCATTGCATTTGTTTGTTTATATCCCTCAAAGATTAACCAAAAACATTGTACATTCAATGAGATAACGATAAATTTATTTTTCGCGCATTAAAAAAATAAACCTGTTATGAAAATAACTCGAGTTTTATCTTTTTTACCCTTTAATCAAAACAAGTTTAAGTTTCTATTCAGAATAGGTTCCATATTCAACTTAGTTCATAGTAAACACATACTCACATGCAATCGATAGGTCGAATTGTGGTAACGGTACATGTGATGATGTCAGGTATTGTAATAACTTTCTTTATAAAAAATTTCATCAAAACAGTCCAGATTGTTACAAATTCAAAAAAGTTTAATTTTCGGATTTAAGGCGTGTGTTCAGGACAACGTCTGTCGGGACCGCTAGTATATATGTATATACACACATATATGATATAACTGTTTTAATGATTATAGACAATTTTGTGTAGTAAACTAACAGCATCATAATTGATAAAAGATACAAATGGATTTAAAATAAACATCTCAGCTTCTTATGTCTGATTGTAAAAACAATTCTTCCGATTAAGTTTCAAAAAAAATTAACAACAAAAAATTTTTTTTTTCACAAATTCAAAATTGATTTTTATTGTGTAAATAACACAAGAAATAAGATTCTTTTCATATTTCAAGGATAGATATAATTTTTGAAAGATTTTTTTTTTGCATTACAAATTATTATTACATAATTACAAACATTATTAAAATATAAAAACAGAATAAATGCATATACAATCATATGTTGATAAAATATAAGCAAATACAGATAATACTAAGCTCTTCTGAAAAAATCAGATTTTATGGTTATATTCAAAAGTGAAAGACAAATGAAAAATATCAATCATTGTTATTCGAATTATTATTAACAAAGAATTGTTATAAAATAGCTATATTTTTTAAATTTTAAACATATCTGTATTAACTAGACCTTTGGCAACAACAAACTAAAATATATTAATACCTAATTTGCTTTTCTTAAATGTAGTTTCTATCAATAAAATATACTAATACTGATGTACAAACAAAAATATAATTCATTTAATAAACTTTTCAACAACACAAAATTTTTAATTCCAAATTTTTTTTTAAAAAAAAATGCTGCTCATAACAAACACAATGTAATAAATTTTATATTTCTACATAACAATAAAAAAAANAAAAAAAAGTAAGCAACAATTCTTGCATATTACTAAATATTTATATTTTTCTAAGAAATAATTACACTCATCCCACATATAGAAGAGGAGTAAAATGAGAAACAATTTGATCCATCCAAAAAAAAAAAAAAATTCAGATAGATAATCCTTTTTGAATTTCAAGAAATGTGATGCACATTTTCTTTATACATACTTTTACTTGAATGTAAGCTGCCCTTTATTTAATTTTAATGCTACTGAATAATTAGCCATGGCTTAGAATCGAAGGAAGAAAAATTCATTGGATGGGGCAATCAGAGCAATTACAGGTTCATGTATGTAATTAAAAGTTTATAATACTCTAATAAAATAACGAGTTATTTACTTCCAATTAGTTCTCATTTTAAATTTATTTTAATTCTGTAAAATTGGACATCAATGAAACCATTTTACACTATTTTTCATTTTTCACAAAAATGTACTGCGAATTTGGGGTGCAGCTTAGGATTGAATAAACCCAGTATATGTTTTATGATCTGAATAATATTAAGAAATTATAAGAATAGTTTTTAAGCTATCAACTCTTATCTTTTTAAAAAATAAATTTTAAAAAATCATTACTTTTTTTCTTAAAGATTAAAAATTATTTTTTTGTTACATAAAAAAATTAAAAAGAACTATTTCTATATAAAAACATACCACAAATAGTTCTCATTAATTACTACAATAACAATCCTAATTGTATATATTTCTCTATCAAAATTAAATACTTTTAATATAGTATCAATTTATTTATGCTTTAATAAATTGCAGAAGATCTCCTAAGTGAGGTAAATAATAATCAGGTACAAGAAGTTGATCATTTGTATCAGAACTTTTCTCCAATTTACGCACATCTTCAATAGAATTATGACCTGTTCCCACAAACAAGGTTTTTAGTCCATGCCTAGTACCTAGAAGGATATCTGTATTCAACCTGTAATTAAAACCAAAATTATATTAAAATATTCAAAATTCATAATTTAAAGAAATTTTAAACACTACAATATCAAAAAAAAAACAGAAAACCATTGCTTAATATAGCTTCATTAAGTGCAGACCCCACTATAGTATAGATTGTAATTTGAGTAATAAATTTCAATTAGCACTGATAAATTTACTACTAAGTAGTTTGGGAAAATTTTGCATCAAATGAACAGTAGTGATTAGTCAAAGTGAAAGCAGCTGGTCATCCTAATAGACTTTCTGATATTTTTGTAATACTGCCAGAATTAATTCTCTTTAAACAAATACTACCGTCGTACTCGAACCCATGGATCCAGGAGCTAATTATAAGGGAACTTTATTTGAAATAGATGCTCTTTCAGAGGTTCTTTTGGTGATTCAGAGGTTTCTCTTTGGTGAAAATGCACTATCTTTGATAAAATAATATCCAAAAAGTTATTGAGAATATTGAATACAATGAAGTGAATAAAAATAATATGAAAACTGCATAAAAATATGTGGTACTTCAATGCATTGACGGTTTTTGTAGTTTTGAAATCTACAATCACAACAGACATTGTGAAACTAGGACATGATTTAGGCTTTCATTTGCTAAATGCTGCCAATGTCATGCAAAGGCATTTAAACAGACTAACTTTTTGATGACAAATCTGTAATCAGCATGGGAAAATGAGCTTATGAAGAAGAATGATAAAGTGAAGAAAATTTGCAAAAAGGAAAAATATGCACATTGGATAATTTAGAAGAGTTATTAATAGAACATACAAATAGATAGAAGAAAATGATCCAAAAAAGATGCTTTAGAACAAGGTGATACTAAGGAAATAATATTCAATGTTATGGCATGATGCATAAAGGAAAAAAAGAAAAGAAACTTGGTGCAAAGGACTTAAGCTGATTTTCTAGTAAAAAAATATTTTCCTTATTCCTTATGCAAACATTCATTAATAAAAGTGCCCAATTATTTTTACTTTTCATTACTTTATTATTTCTCATTAGTTTTAGGTAAATACATACATATTTCTGTTTCAACAAAATTTGATTGGATTGAATTACTTATTTTACTATAGAAATAATTTTTTTTTATTCAATGCAGATTCACTTGGTGTTGTACTTTGAAGAACTAATTATAGGTACTAAGTAATTCTTGTTTATGCAAACTGAATTACAGAGTGAAAAAAAGTTTTAGATATTCAGAAAAATATTTGGATACATAAATAAAAACCAGCAAATAATTCACACTTTCAAAAAGTAAAAATTTAGAATTCATGAAAATAAACAATAGCTAAAGAAGCATCAACATACCTACATATTAACCTCATGCCATTGGTAACCTTTCATGAATTTCAAAACATTTTTGTTTGCACTACAAAATGTTAAGCTTTTCTTCTGTAATAACTCATAAAAGCTTTGGCAGTTAATATCTTGCAAAAAAAAAGTTGACAATGCAAAACATAAACTTTCCTTTTTGTTAAACTTTGCTTCAAAATTGGATTATTGGTGCAATAAGATTAAATTTTTTAAAAAAATATTTGCCCCTTAAGTGTCGTGGGCGTTTATACACATCCTGCTCAGCTGGTGCATTTAGTGCCCCGGATGTGTACACACGTCCTTCCAAAGGACAACATTTTCATTGTGCTGTTCTGTTTAAAACTAGTCCCACAGCTTTGGAATACAATAAAATGACATTGACAGTGCTTCTTAAAAATTTGCTTATTTCAGAGAAGAGGTAGGGAAAGGATTTGAAAGGGTATATTCCTGGAATGAAGAAATTCATAGATAAGCAGTTTTTCAATACTGTTAATGTCTTCTAAGAAAAGTGTGATGTGAAAATGTGTTGTTTGTGGAAGGAAAAATATACACCATAAACCTCAATATCAATGCACTGCATATGATGGTTTATGTGTTCAACCATGTTTCAGGATATATCACATAACAGATACGTTATAAATTTTTTTT
>BMAV01005748.1:61469-71987 GCA_019973955.1 Trichonephila inaurata madagascariensis | reverse complement strand
AGTTGTTTTCAAGACATAAGTGTATTCTTTTAATATAGGACTTTTAACTTCTGTTTTATTTTTGTACTGTATAAAATGTACTTTAAAAAAATTATGTACAATTGTTGCTTTATTACATAGTTTTAAATTTAAATGTGTTAGAAAAAAAATCTCTTCGTGTATTTTGAGAGTTTTTCCTACCCTCTTGATAATTCGAAGTTTTTCATTGGTCCCTCCAACTTCGAATTATCGAGAGTCAACTGTATATATAAGGATTATCTAATGATAAAGTTCAAAAACAATTTTTTAGAGTATAAAATCCCCCCCCCCCCCATGTTACAATTTATATTTTATTTTCCATTTGAATAAAGATATTAACAGATCCTTTTACATTATCCATTCATATTGCAATCAATCAAGTTTTCTTGTGCATGAACTTGTTATTTTTAATCCTTATTGGAATTCCTAGAAAGATTTTAAAAGAATCAATGTAAACTTTTACTGTGTTATTCTAACCTAGGCATTACTAACCAAATTTTACTAGGCTGTAATATTAGCAAAAGCAATCATGATGACACAAAAATACTAAAATGATATAAAACTGACCTATCACCAATCATTATACATCGGGAAAAATCAATGTCTGGATGATTCATTTTAATACAGTCCAACATAAATCTTTCTGGTTTTCCTACAGCAGTGGCCTTTCTTTGAGAAACTACTTCCACAGAAATTACAAATGTTCCAGCACCTGTAAATGGTATGTATAAGGTATATTTAAAGATGGAAATAATGAGCTATTTTTCAAAAACGCTGATAAATGATAAAAACTTTTAAGGATGAAAATTTTAAAATTTTCATACAACTTTTACATTAAATTTTATACTATTGACAAGTGTGACAGTACAATTAGCATTTTAAATCAAGTTACCGAAAATAGCAAAAAAGTATAGATATTCATAAAGTGTACGATTTGAGATGTATTGAAATTTGAATTTTGATTCATTAGGGCTGACCATTATGGATAAATCTATAATAATTTTAAAATTCAATCTTCTTTAACACTTGTAAATATTCAAATTTGATTAAAATATATTTTATATTTGTAATTAGCATTATGAAAGTATAAAAGTCACATTATAACTTTTCCTTTATTATATTTAGGATTGCACTTTTTTTCCTTTAGAATTTCTTTTTTTATTTAATGATGATATACATAATTATTTTGAACATTAAAAAGCTTTCCAAAAAATATATTGATTAAACTCTTACAGATATTTCTAGCACAAAATCATAAATAACGTTTTTAGACAAAAGTAATAAGTATGGAGGTGAAATTATAACTAACTAGGTATATAAAGAAAATTTATGATAAAGAGAGTCAATGAATTTTTTTTTTTTTTTTCATTTTGATGATATGACAACCCTCACTCAAAAATATTATAAACTGCAAAGGACAAGAATAAAAGCTTTTAATGACTGAACCAAGTAGAGAGTTTCTATTTATTCTAGTCATCTGTTGCATGCAAAATGCAAGTCTCCACTTTTAAAAGTGGGCAATTTAAATCAGCCTGCCCAAAAGCATCAGCCAAAGCTGGCCAATCACTTAGCAGCATGTGCCAAAGTGGTGACTTGGAAATTGAACACTAGATGGCAGAACAACCTAGAACTACTGATTATGTACATACTACATGGAAAGTGTAACAAAGACATTCCCAATAATTTTCAATAAATAATGCAAAAGCAGTAACTGACCAGCCATCTCAATTTAAGATTCCTTATGTGGTCAGTGGAAAACATTCCAAAACATGCTCAATCCCATTGGGGATGCCTAGCAATTGCA
The DNA here is from genome assembly GCA_019973955.1 of Trichonephila inaurata madagascariensis. Classification (NCBI taxonomy): domain Eukaryota; kingdom Metazoa; phylum Arthropoda; class Arachnida; order Araneae; family Nephilidae; genus Trichonephila; species Trichonephila inaurata. Next base: position 70,165 of record BMAV01005748.1, on the reverse strand, counting down.
GTAGAGGCTGGAAAACAACTTTCTATACATCATTCAGAAAGTCTGAACAGCAAAAAGGTTTTCTATTCTAGGAGGTTTTCTATTCCTACTACTAAAAGCTATCTGTGGCCCAATCAGGGATTCAGATTTGTTTCAGCCGTCTAATGGCTACACGGCATGCTTTCTAACTAACAGGTTGACGATTCAAATAAAACACTCATGGCAAAGTTAAGAGCTTGTAACCATAATAATTTTAAATCTATAGAATTATAGTAATACTGATTTTATAAATGAGTAATACTCTTTCAAATGCATCCAGCTTTTTTTTACACAATGTAAGAAAAAGCTACATTTTTTTTTTAATATAACTGATTCATAGTAATATAATTTAGGATCACTGATTATCACAGTGAAAAATGACGGCAAAATTCATTAATTAGTTGCTCCTCCAATTTTTGAGAGCATTAAAACTTTGTACAATCAACAAAAACAATTTTTAAGCGCTGATTCAAATATAGAGCATCACCTGAAATTCCAATAAGATCATATGATTTGTTTAGCAATACATACAGAAAATTATTTAAAGATTGTGCAACATAAAAAGCACAAAACAAATTTTTTGATAAAAAAGTCAATACTGCAAAATGTTCTAGAAGGCAGTTCATCTTTTCAGATCCTTAATGAATGAAAATATTCAAAAGATTCAAACATAGTGGATATGGTAGAGTTAGGATAGTGATTTCAATTCATCTTGGTGAAAACAAGTACTCTTATAAGCTAGCAACAATGAAAAAATAATTAATGGCTTTTTAATATTTTTATTACAGTTTCTATCTTTTTGTTTGAGGTAATATATACTCTTAATTTCAATGCAGCTATTAAATGAGACATATAAATTTCTTTGTCAAATGTATAAGTGTGTGTGTTTAATGTAAACATATAATAATGTTATTTTTTGATATTTAATGTACAAATGTTAAATATATTTTGTAAAGATGCATAACAACTGATTTTTATCACTTAACACCGCTTTTTAAATTAAATAATGTTACATATTTCATCTTATATGATTTGGAGATAGCATGGAACACATTCGACTTTATATAAAACAAATGATTTTTTTTAAAACAAATTTTAAGGAATGTATTCAATGGATAAGGTGTATTAAATACACCAACATGGATATGGAATAAATACATTATTTATAACAGAAATTTTTTTTAAAAAAATTGTAAAATGCCTTTAAGAGCTGCAATTACACAATTTTTGAATAGAATAAAACAAAACTCATGAAATACATATGAAACAGACAATATCATGGCAGATGTCAATCAAAACTTTTGTGATATCAAGAATACTATCCAAGATACATACATAAATATTTTTTTTACAACAGCAAAATTTACTTTCATCATCCGATTACAAAATAAAAGTAGCTGAACATAAATATTTACCAGGTATAACAAGATCACCATCAGCTGGAAATTGTTCATCTCGATTTGTAGCAATAAATAATGTGTCAGGATTCTTTAAATAACTGGAAGCCTTTATCAGTTTTGGATAACTGACATGATGGTCAAAACCTACAATAACAGCACCAACCTATATATAAAAAATATGAACAGTAATCAGGTTATATTTAGTTTTTACTTCACATTTATAACAAAAATTAAAACTGAGAAAAGTATAAGCTTTTAATAAAGGATTAACTAATTATTTATTACTGTCACACACTTTTAAGCTACATTTGGATTATTAGCAATGGATTTCCTTAGTCAAAAGAAGGGTTGATGCTTGATCTGGCACCCTACTCTATAAAGTTCCACAAACTATGTTAACCTCTTACCTGCCAAGGAAAACTTGCACAATTTGCTTACCAGTGCTACCATTTTTCACACAGGAACATGTATTTATGCAGAGCCCTGGGGGAAAAGAAAAGGGAAAAATCCTTTGCAAACACTGTCTGGGTAATTTTATTAGATACCAAAGTCTTTGGAATAGTTTCACTAAAAGCCACTCAATGAAAAAGATTGTACTTCGAAAAAGAATATATATACAGTTGAGATCATCTAACCCCTTCAGGTCAACTGTCACGTATATATGCTATCATGAAAGTTCCCGAATGTCGCATATGCATACCAGCACATTTCTCCTTCCAAGGCCGATCATCACATATCCGTGCCACTGGCTCGGATTATTTTAAACCTCAGTTTTTTTGGCAATAGATGACATTAAATGTTCACAAGATTTGAGATACTTGTAGATCTGACCTTCTACTTGAAATGAAAGAACTATTACTCACATGCATGTGGATTTTGATTTAAAATCATTAAGGGAATAGAATGTTTCTGAATTGAATGCATTATGACTGTCCTTGAAATGAACATGTTATTTTTGTTAATAGTTTCATTTTTGCTAAAGCATTTTATTTGGGTTTGCAGTCTTAATTTTTAATAGATTTACTATTACAAGGTCAACTTTTACAAATACTGACAATAAAATGTTTAAAAAATTGTACTTAAACCGAAATTGACTGAAATAAATATAATATATTAATACGAAACATATAAAGCATATCCCTTTTGTATAATAGACAGAACAATATTGAACAATGCATTTATATATCGGTATTTTTATGGATTTAGGATCAACTACAATAAACCCTCTAGCCAATGAGTGACACTCACGAAAGAAACATCCAGCCCTAGCGGTGCGCATGTGTTTATGTCCTTCGTCCTGAAAGGGTTAACATGAAACTAAGGGGACTGAAATAATTTTTCGTATTAAAGGATATATTCAACAAAACTAAGTTTATTAGAGTAAATTTTATCTACATAGATATGTGTACATGCATCTATTTAATAAAAACTGTTCAAACATTTATGTAATTTTTTCATTTTATAATTGTTGAATAAGTAGAGTTAGCAATACCAAAATCTGTACAGATTTCTACTTTTGTTTTTGATCAACAGCCTCAAGCAGCTCCATCTTCATTTATAGCAAAATAGCAATTTGCTTTCCCCCTGAGCTTTTTGCCACTGTGCTTGCAAAAAAAAAAATTCTTTTTAAATAGAAAAATAAAGCAAACGAAACTCACTGATTTCTTCTCACACTGCAATGTATTCTTCACCGAATTTCAAAGCTAGCTGAAAAGAGATGAAATGTTTTTGTGTGGTATTTGAATGGGATGGAGAGTGAAAACAGCTTAGATAAACAAAATTGACTCATGTCACAGGCTATACTGAATGTATTTCAAAGCCAAGTTAGCCACTTTTCTATGAATTGTGTGAAACCTTCACACCCCTCTTAAATCTAGCCTGTGCAGCTGGTATTTTCCATATTTTGTTCATTCCCAGAAGGGAAATCTTTTCGCGTTTAATGATTTTTGTTTTGTGTTAAGAGAAAAATGAAAATACATAATAGTTTGTCAGGACTATTGTATTATTTTGTATAAATCGATATTTTGTCTTAAGTGTTTTTGCGTTAAACATATTTCACTACATATCAGGAGCAGTTAACATACTGGCTGAGCAAGGCAATTATATGCATATATATATATCGCTATGGCAGTCAAGTGATTGATGTGACGACTTTGACCTTTGAGAAATTTAACATGCACCTGCCCCTCTACTCATAATCACTTTAGTAACATCAAGACTTGAAACCACAACTCAACAGAAAAAATGCTAGCCAAAAGTTCCTGACCATGACTTCTCTACTAATCATCACCTTTTAATAAAGGAAATAAAAAAATTCATTACCTCAGGATCCAATTTAACTTCACTCAGCCATGGGATCCAATTATCACCAACAGGGTCAGGCTGCAAGAAAAAGAATAAAGAGAAAAAATAGTTTTAATTAACTAATTCTATTTAAAATTAAAACTATTTATTTGTTTTTAGAAATAATTTGTACATAGTAATTCAAATTCACTTTTACCCTGAAAGACTAAAAAAATTTTTTAAATGAAAATCTAATGTTATTCTACAAATGTATTTTTAATCTGATTTTTTTCTTCTTTATTATTAAAACATACTTGTGCAAGTATCTCAAATTAAGCTTCCATTTTTACGAAAATGTTTTGGGATAACAACACTAAAAAATAACAAATATAAACATTTCTTACTTTATGAATAATCAAATGCAACTAAACACAATTTCTACACGCGTGAAATATAAATTTCAGAAATATTTTTATATCATAAAATCCCTATAACCCTCACCTATACTTTTAAGCCGCATCTTTTTAATTTATAGGTATATCCACTATATAACGTACGATCCCTTTATTATGAAGAATACTGAAGTGAACTTTTGCAATGCTCTTATGATTTGAAGTCATTTATTTGATGTACTATCCCAGGCTTTTGAAAAAATAGTATATTTCTAGAACTATGATTTTTTTTAAGATCATAAGGCATGCTATTTCTTTTAAATAAACAGTTATTTTAATGTATGTAGAAGTCTAATTTTTTAATGCTCATCTCTTTTTAATTTTTATATAAAGTGTGTACCCACCACCATCCCTCCTAAAAACTTTGATTTTATTTTTTGTGTTAACAATGCACATTACGCACTGGATTTTAAAATAAACATCATACAGAATTGCACAAATTTTTACAACTTAAGAATGATTTATACATAAAAGAATGTAGTATATTTCTGTCCATCAAAGGAACTATTGTGAAAAATTACATTTAATAGTTAGATATTTTTCTTGCTAAATAATTTAGATTCTCAATGAAAATATTCATTTAAAATATATACTTAGTAAAAGGAACATTACTCACACCTATTGGTAAATGTTGTATATTAACTTTTTCTAGTTCTAAAGTAATACCAGAACTTCCAAAAACATACACTTTTTTCTTGAAATTTAAAGACTGTAAATAGGCAGCAGCACAGTATGAAGTAGAAATAATATCATCCTAAATATGAAAGAATAACACTAAACAAAATATGAAGAACAATAACAGAACATTTAAAAAGGTTATTAGTGTAACTTCAAGGTATTAAAAATTACAATATGCATACAACAAAATTTTTACATAAGAAAACAGTTTTTCCTTGTTATAATTATATTTTTTAAATTATGATATTAAAATTTTAGCAGTATCAAAAATAAATAATTAATCAGTTTTATTTGTAATCATGATTATGAAAATTTTTTAATTCATCGAAACTATTACAATTTTAACATTTTACACATTTTCTGCAAAAAAATAACTTTAGTCCCTCTGTATTAATTAAGGAATTTCAATACAAAATGTGGGTCAAAAAGAAATAATTCAATTTATATATACAAAGAAAGAATTATATAAACACAATTATTTCTTTAATATTTGATTTCAAAGAAAGATTAAGAATACCTTAATCCTTTATTCTGAATATTAACATCTAACATTAGACATAATAATTTATTTTTAAACACTTTAATTTATTAACCATTAAAATGAATGGAAAGCTATGCTAAACAATCACAACCTTGATGTAGTTTTCTTTGATACTTAAGTACTACACAGTCAACCAATTTCAAAAAGACATCACCAATTCAAAAAATGTAGCCAAATGCTGTCATTGTTATTGTGTTTGAAGATGCACAGAAAAAGATTTTCCAATATTGGCTGCTTATTGCAGCATGTAGCTAAGCTTTTTAGTTTGATGAAATTAGTTGACAGTATAAAATGTCTTTTTTTTTTGCTCTTTTCAGTAGCAGAATAAATTAGACCAACTGCAACAACATATATTGTATCAGTTATAAATATCAGCCTTTAAAACATATAAAATGTTTTAAGCTAATTTTGTTTATTAAAATTCATAATATATGCAGATCAACTTTGAAACATGAAAAAGTTAGAAATATTTATCAGCTACACTGATATCTAGATATTTCATGACCCAAGTATTTTCCCATAAATAATTTTTACAAATGTAAAAACTACAAATTTTTCATGATGGATTGTACAGTTAAAGTTTTAATGTAGCGAATTATAAGATTTGTTTAATACTGCATTAGAAATAATAACACAGATAAAGTGTACTTAATAGTAAATTGCCTCAAAATCAAAGCCTCCTTTTAATTTGTGAAAAACTGTTGGTAATGAAACTGATCTCTGATGTACAAAAGGATAAATGATCATTGATTTAAAGCACAAGCAAATAAAAAATGTAAATCAACAACAAATAAAAACAATAATTTTTCAATTAATAGAATAAAAGTCTAATGTTTTAAAAACAAAAGTGAAATAAGAAAATAACATTAATTTCTTAGTTGAAATTGTTGTTATATATATACAGCTTATAATAAAAGAAAGTATTTTTAACATATATACAGAAATTCTAAGAATATTGCGATTTTATGAATAAGCATTGCCCTTTATTTTTAAAAATTAAGAAAAATAGACTAACTTTTTTTCATCATTTATTTCTAATCTGTTTCTTAAAAATATTCACAAATTTATTTTAAATGTTAAAAAACAACACATAACTCTACCCATGTGATTATCCTAAAATGATTAAAAAAGAAGAAAAAGAGCAATTATTAAATTTAATTTTACAATCTAAAAAATGTAGAAATATTTTACAAAACCAAAAATACATACATAAGTTACTGGAAATCCAAGTCCTTCACATTTTTTTACATAGTCATCTCGAGATTTAGTACTGTTATTCGTGACATAAATAATATGTTTACCCTAACAGAATAAAGAAAGAAAATGAATTAAAAACTCACAGATCATAAAAAGTCCTTTTACAAAGTAATTGGCTTGAAAACCAAAATATATAAATAACCAACTTACTGCATTTTTTAATGCTTTTATAGTTTCGACAGCACCAGGTATAGGATCATTTCCCATCCACAAAACTCCTGTAATGGAAGAAAAGAAGAAGAGTTACATATATAAACATAACAATCTAGAACATGATCAATTTATCTATTCTATATTTAATCTTTGTTAATCCCTTTCACAAATAAGTTGAAATAGAGAACATGCCCCTCAGTTTTCACAGTTCAACTTTGTTCTGGCACATTTTTTTTTTATTTTGGTAGCCGTTATACAACAAAATAAGTAATTATTCTGAAAATTTTCACATGCGTTTGATTGATATCCATCTTAAATCAGCTGTTTTTTGAGAATTAAAAAAAAAAACATTCTCTAAGGGAAAAAACCACTTCATTATTTGGTACTTATGCACTTTCACAAACAATACTAATGTTCAACATAACTCGCCAAGTTGGCAATCCTAATTTTACATATATCAAACACAGTGAGTTGGCAACCATGATATTTGTTTCATATAATATCGCCAATGTGTGGTTGCGATAATACATAACTCCAAATACCCATAACTTTCAATGAAAAATTTTGAATTTGACTTTTTTTCATAGCATTTACTAGAGAGCATGACTAAATCTCTGATGGAATGTTTCTTTGGTCAGTTATTCCCAAAAATATAAATCAGAAGCATATAATGTATTATTCTTTTATGGAAGAGTGTCTGTAGTACAATAATGCATTGTTAAAGATTTTATTCTTAATAATATTGAATGCTCAGTTTGCACTTGAATGAATGCTCTAGAGAATAAATTTATTTGAAAAATCCCTAGGAAACAAAAAATGCTAAGTGGTTTATGAAAAAAGAGCAGTTGAACTAAAGAAGACAAATTAAGTATAAATTTAGTACTTTATGATGAAATACATAGGCTTCAAAGGTCAACTGTGATTTCATTTTTTTTTTCAGATTTATGTGGTTTGGAGAGATACATCACAAAGGACACTTTCTAGGAGTACAAGAAAACTAAATTGCTTTATGTGAGGATTAATTTTATTCCAAATTCTCAAAGTTCTAATGAAAAGTACGCATAAAATCAATATGAGTGATTTGGCATCTTTCTCAGTGTGATTTTTTTAAAAATTCTCTCTTCAGAACGTTTTTTTTTAAAATTTATATTTGTCATTGGGTTCAAGTGTAGTATAGGGGGGCCACTTCGGATTTGGCTATTTTTCTTAGGATTTGGCGATTTTTATCTTCATGTTATGGTGAGATATCGAATTCATTATAAAATAAATAATAAATAATTCCGAAAAAAGTACCTTGGCGACCACTTTTAGTCGCCAAAAAAATGGACTGCGCCAAGTGGCCCCCCTATACTACACTTGAACCTTGTCATTGTTAGAAAATGTTTGGTTTAGATATTTTGCTAATTTCGGATAAATACAAGTAGTATGGCGATTTAAGGTGTCAAAAAATCAAGGATACTTCATTTTAAGTGCAATAAAAAGAAAGTATAATAAGGAGTTGATCTATTTTAAAGTTAGCGGGTAAAAATGTCTTAAGAATATAAAAATGGAGTAATTCTTTTTACCATCACAGTCAGTTAACACATAGTCAAATGAGTCGAAAAATCCCGAGGAAATTATAGAATTATCAATTTGCACACAATTTCTAGGAGCCATAGATTTGAAATTAAAGTTACGTATTAAAAATTTGCTATTCACAAACTTTCTGGAACAAAGAATAAATAAATGATAACAAAATTTCGAATTGACCAAAATGTTCGGTAAACTTTTACAAAATAATGATAGCTCAACCAAAGTTATGATTCCCCCAGCATGTGAAAGGAGGAAGGAAACAATGTCGATAAACAAACGATGAAAGTTACAGTTAAAAGCTGGTGACACTAAGAATAACTAAATTAACGATAAAATAGCGCT
>BMAV01005748.1:40532-52201 GCA_019973955.1 Trichonephila inaurata madagascariensis | reverse complement strand
TTTCATGAGGAAAAAGAAAGGGAAAAAAAGAATTAAGTTTACGGTTCCACCACAAAAAAGCGCTTTGCACCACCGATCAGTGGGAGTGTTATTCGTATTTTTCAAGGTCAAGATAAATAAATGGCTCAAAACAAACGAAATAATTACTTGGAATAATTTTTTTTAAAGTAAAAAAAAAACTTAATTTTTCCGATGGTTCAGTAATTTTGGTCCAAACATGAGGTTGTTGTATGATAGATGTCTCATTAAAACAGTTAAACTGTGAGCGCCACCACTCAAAGAAACCATATTTTAGAGAAAATTGCTGCTTTTTTTTTCCTTCATGGATCATTAAATTCTTTAGATTCTGGTCTGATTACTTCGCGTTACTCTCACACGTAAGAAAGTTATGCAGAAAATGTAATTTAGATCGGAAGGATAGGTTTTTCTCTCTTTTCCAAAGGTAAAAGAGTGAACTGTGTTTTTCATGATTCGCACGATCTATTCGTGGAAACAGAGGAGATGCATTAATGAGGATGAAGTTTTTGTTTTTATTTTCTCCATCAATACACTAGAAAAATTTTTTCTGCTTGGTTTACTGCTTCGATTCTTTGTTAGGTTTAATCTAGCACAATAAATCTCAATTTTTTTCTCGCAACATTAGGGCAATGTTCTCCTGGTTTTGCGCGAGCTTGTTTTTCCCAAGTTTGAGCCTTTGTGTGGAAAAACTCCTTAAATATTGGCTTGGTTGATGCTGAACTCATTTTTCTCCTACTAGTGGTTTTCAATGATGATTTTTGGTTGTTTTAATGGACAAAATTAAATTTGTTTCATAAGTTGGACTGAAATAGCATTATATATATTTTGCTTCGTGGTTGATCCTTTACAGTAGCGCACACAAAAGTTTTTCAAGGGGGGGGGGGGGTCCCCGGGGCGAAAGGCCAACATTTTGGTATCATGCTCCAATTCGCCGCCCAACATATTCTTTTGATTTTATCGATTTTGGGGAACAAAAGCAATACAAAATTAATTATTGAATAAATAATTAACATTAATTAGTAAAATTAATTATTAATAACAAATGCATAATTAAATTTTACGTAGTATATACATAGGATTATAACTAATCGAAAAAAATCAAGAGCTATGGGGGGTGTCCGGACCCCTAGGACACCCCCCCTTGTGCACGCCACTGATCCTCTATGAACTGTAGGAAAGATCCTCGCAATTAACAGGCAGGCTCTTTAGGAGTAAATCATTATTTGTTCTGAAACTTTCCCAGATAGCGACTTGTGAAATTTCTTGCTACATTATTTTCAGTTGTCGGACAAAAATGGTTGTTACTGTAAAAGTGATAATAGATTCTGGTATTATACTGCTGGTGCGTGTGTGGTGTTATTCAAATAATTCAATGAAGTTGGTCTTTTCCTGTGGATTTATTGATAACATTCGATAAACTTCAACAAAGTAAAACTTAATAATTTAAATTACCAAGTTAGAAAATATTAGACTGAAAATATATTCTAGTAAACAACGGCACTCCTAGATACGCCGAAGCCAAGATCAAGATTACAAAAATATCCGAGAAAAACCACTGTACCTGGTAATGATGAAGTCAATTCAAGATTACCACTGAGGCAGAGAATCCGTTACATACGGTTTTCATCGAGAAGATGCATCACGTAGGGTCTGAGCGTTGTGACAGCCACTCTGTACCCATTCTGATCAGTTGGTAATTCACAACAACTATATTCAGAAATGGCTGAAGGTACATTCATAGCAGATCCAAAATGTGTTCTATGGGAGATGGATCAGGCAATTTAATTGACCAAGAAAACATATGTCAAGATTGAAAAAAAATCATCAGCAAGCCATCTAATATTTGGCCGCAAAGTACATTGTTGAAAACAGTTAGGAATGTCACAAAAAGAATGTCAGCACAATGGAGTCGGATAATTTTGTGTACATTACACTGTAGTGTGCGAATCAATGGTTTAAATTCATGACGGTTACATGAAAAATACAATCACGTGTTGTTCTTTGAATTCAAAACTGACATAAGACTTATATTTGTTGTTCTAATAGTATAATTTAGATAGAATTTGAATTTTAAAAATTCTTACTTTTGAACTTAAAGATTCTTCAAAAATATTTTCAAAATAAAAAAAAAATAGTTTTATTTAACGTGTATTTTTAAATCAAGTGCATTTTATTTACTCATGTATGTTATTACTTTGGTCAAATATGTACATTTTAAAAGAAAGTTTCTCTAAAAAGTAAAAGAGTTGGCTACAGCGAAGGGCATGAACTGTTTGGTGAAAACATGTGATTGCATTTATCATTTGACTAGAACATCAAATAAATTTATAAGCTGATTTGCTGCAAACACTTATTTTTGTAGCTATCATGTGACTTTGACGTCTCATGAATTTAGACCATCGCCGAATACCTTGAAATGAACATACATGAACGATTCAGTACATTCTTTTCAAACCTTAAATAGTTAAATGTATCAATCCATACAATAATCATGTACTAAAAATGTTCGGAATATCCTCAAAATTTCAAATCTAACGCTAGAATTTTTAAAATTAATTATATAATTGAAATACGCGCGCGCGCGAAACGCTTTTTAATTTTCCAGATACGTTAAATATTTTTGTTTAGGGATATACGAAAGTAAATATCTTTTTTTTGGGAGGGGGAGGAATTATCTGATGATGTTTTGGATTATTTATTATTTCTGAGAAATATTTGGATGACTTCATTTTCAAATATTATAAGTCTTCTAAGGTAACCTAAACTTTCTTCTAACATTATTGCTGTAATTAATGGCCGAAATATTAAAATAAAATAAATTACTCAATTACGTATTCCTTGCGATTAATATATGTCATGTAATTGAGATAATTATTATTGTGACTGAAATAATATGCATTTGAGATAAATGTTAAATATTTTGTGCTATTATATAATTTGAAATTAAATTTAAACGTCAAAGTAGATCAAATTTACTAGTAAACTTTTTAAAGTGGCCAAAAAAAGAAAACTAGTTTAATATACTTATAAAACGCAATAGAAACTTTAAAAAGTAGTTTTTTTAAAAAAATACATTTGTGAAAATATCAATAACTGTCTATGTAACTGCATTCCTTGTTGTTATTTTTTTTCAACTTAGAAATAAAAATAAGTAAATATATCAATATTTTTTGCATATTTTTTTTAAGGTTGGGCACCATTTTTGTACAAGCGAAACTTTTTAATTCGATTTCTGTATGAATTTTCATTACTACTTTTACAAAAGTAAAAGATGTTTAAAATTCTACAGAAATGTTTAAATATGCAAAAGAATAACATAAAATCGCATGATTTTCATAACATTGTATTTGAAATATTTGTGTTACTGTCTAAAAATCTACAAAACCTGAAAAGAAATTTTGGGAAAGTCGCATCTAATCCACCAACCGTAATTTACCCATCAACGTTTAATAAAATCTTTTTGTTAATATATCCTTTGTATCAGGATATAAAAATTATAAAAGACCCATTCGATCCCCCCCCCCAAACAAATTAAAGATATATATTAACCCTATATTACCAGAGATTTAACGACAAAGATTAATCCCTGAAGATTTTGAGTTGATACTATCCTAAAAGAACACACTTTCTTTAATTTGCTGAAATTCACCAACGGGGGACAATGACATGAGATATATACGTAAATACCAATATCATTTTATTGAAATTATTGGGAAATATAGAGGCAATTCTAAGATTAAATTACTCCCATGAGCATCAAATTATACTTTACAGATCATATCCGGCACAATAAAGCACAAACAGTATAATGATTATTTGAGTGAAACTATTAGAGTTAATAATAGTATAAATTATTGAACATATACTTAATTTTGAGGATTTTATAGACAAGATGTATTCCAAATTCATTTTTTTATCAATAGCAAAACAAAATTAAGAATTATGAATATTTTGAAATATAAGTATATGTAAAAAATGTTTATGCAATTTTAGCCACTATTTTAATATTCAGAAATAACTCTTTTTCCCCTCTTATTTTTATAAAAAGACAGCGGTGAAATTATTATGAGTTAGTATGTGACAAAAATGCAGATTATTTTTTCTTCCCTGAATACTTAGAATATGAATAAACTGATACCAAATTTCATCATATATCCTCGAAATATATTAAAACGATCGAAAAAACTACTTATTATGAAATATCAAAGGCCATTTTTTTTACTCAATCAAAACTTATTGTTTGTGTATAATAATAATCTCACTAATACGTGAAATAAATAACAATTATTTCTCAAAATCAATGAAATGTCCATGGAATGGTCAGTTTCAATGGTCAATCTCAAATTCTGTTCCGATTCGTTGATTGAATTCCAATTGCTTCAGGCAAACAGCAGTTGGAAAAAACATTTCCCAAGAGTTGTCTGGAGAATTTAAGAAAAATTGTTGATATAATCTGTTAATTTAAATACGTTATCGAATACGAAAAAAATCATTAAAGTTTTTTAACTTATATTTATCTTTCCAAACTTTCTGTAGACATTAACTTTATACCCAGTAATTTTTTTTAAGATACTTGCAAAAAGTGTGCACCCGACAAAATGCACATGCTCGCAAACATTGATATGAGAGGGAGACATTTTATTATGATAAATATAAGAACCCAGAAGTTTTTTTTTTTTTGTAGATGTGTTTTTATGATTTATTTACACACATTTATCGCATAAAAAATCCTTTAACTTAAACAATTGTATTTTGCATTAAGCAATTGTAAAAGTAATAAGTAATTGTATTCAGTATTAGTTATAAAAAAAATCGGGAAAACATACCAATCCCTTCTTCTAGACCAGTGATTCTCAATCTTTTTTTGTTGCGGTACACTTTTAACAATTTCAAAATTTAGCGGCACACTAACAATAAAAAAAAATTGCAAGAATTTTACTTATTTATAAATTATAGTTTAAAAAAACAACTAAAAAACACGCTTTTATAGTGAATCGAACTAAAAAGTAAAAAAATAATTCTTTATATAAGAATGTAATGATTAACGAGAAAATTAATGTCATTGGGGTAAAAGCGAGGGGTGCTCTATATTAATTGTTATAATTTCTTACTAATTCTATTCCGAAATGCTGAGTTAGTTTAAAAATGTAATACAAAACACACCCGACGCTTTTTCCCCAATGACATTAATTTTCTCGTTAATCATTTTATTCTTATATTATGAATTATTTTTTTACTTTTGAGTTCGATTCACTATAAAAGCGTGTTTTTTAGTTTTTTTTTATACACTATACTTTATTTTTCATTTTCTAGTTCGATGTACAATAAAAGCGTAATTTTTTAGTTTTAAAATCATTTATTCTTTGTTGAATTTATCCTTGAGTTTGATATTTGGAGCCAGAATTATGTGGCCACACTGGAATTAGTCTTTGCTCTTCAATGGATGTTAATTAATGGATCTGAAGGGTATTTATTCTCTCCGTTTACGGGGCCTCGGATGAGTCTCATATCGTTATATTTTAAAGATTCCGTCTCTTTAGATACAGGTCTAACTAATAAAAGTGTGTTAAGAAGAAATATTATATATAAATGTCAATCGTATTATCATCTTTTAAAAGTATTGCTATAATGTTAATTCGTATCATCACTTCTAAACATATTGCTTTATCAAAATAAAAAAAATATTTAGGAAAATTGGAAATGGTATATGCAAATTTGGAAATGGCATACGCAATTTGTAGTCAAATCTGAAAACGTTTTAATGAATTAGTCGACAAATCTCGAAATCCTTAAAATCGTTATTTTTGACGATCCTGATCAGGACAATGAAACTAAATTTTGAAATTATTGTAATTGGTCCTTGACAAGTGTGCAAAATTTCGAATTATCTGACCTTTTAAAGTGGGAAAAAAATCGAGTCCAAAGATTCCATTACATACAAGTGAAACTTATAAAAGCGTGTTAATAATACACTTTCATCTAATCACGAAAGGATAAATATACCACTAATACCCTTAGTTTATTTCTGTAAAACGACCGAATGATTCGGTTCCAGATATTCATTTTCTTCTCAGAGAATAATTAATAATTAAAAAAAAAATTGCCATCGCATTTCAAGAATTTGGTGGCACACAAAAGTGCCGCGGCATAGTGGTTGTGAAAATCACTGCTCTAGAGACAATTAGAAATCCCTTAAGAGTGATTTCTTTTTTTTTTAAATATAAAAGGATTAAATAAATATGTTTTTGTAAAATGTGTTACCATATAGTCTAGAAATAAACCTCTCAAGGTTATAATTAGTCGAAAAGCTTCAAATTTGGAAAGATTCTGGAAATACGTACTGCAACCAGATTATGTTTGGAAGCTTTAATATATTAAATAATAGAAAAATATTATTTCTTTAAGAAAAAACGTAACTTACTAATAAAGATTAATGAATTTCAGATGAAAAAAAAATATTCTTCTCTCACCTAAAAGAAGAAAAAGGGTTGCATAACATAAATAATCAAAATACACCAGAAGTAAAATCCCGAATTGAATGTAAAAATAAGAATATGGAAATAGTAACATATTTTTAAGATTAAAGATGAATTTAAAATCAAAAACATTACTGGAAAGGTAGGTCTTGGTAGGCATTTGAAATAAATTAAATGAAGCTTACTCTTCTAAGCCATGGTTTCTCTAAGTAATTAGATAGAGTTGTACGGGAAATATGTATAATCATGAACTTAATATAAAACTATACATTCTATGTATCATTGGAAAACTGTTTGTTCCAAAATGAAAACAACGTATTTGTCCTAAGTATTTCTCTATGCTCTCCATGTATATGATAATATAAAGCTACTAGTTACAGAGCATTTTGAACTTTTGCCCATGTTCATGATGAAATAAATGAATCAATTTTTAAGAACTAGAAGAAATAAAGTTTTTAAATAATTACTTAAAATCATTCGTAAAAAAGGTATTTAACAAACAGACATAAAGTTAATTTTTTCAATTCCTACTATTAGCTCACACTCTCTATATATTTATTTATTTATTTATCTTGGTGGAATTTTCAATCGTTAATAAAATACACTTTAAAGCACTCAATTGAGTTGAAATTTTATATTCATGATTGTTTTGGATGGCAATACAGTAATTTAATTATAATTAATATATATTAATTGATTAAAACTAATTATTCAAAGAATTACAAATACAGCCACTTTGGCATCATTTTTGGCGACTTAGAGACCATTTTGGCGACTTGTGTCAAAACTTGATAAGGTTTTTTTCTCACATTTTAAAGCACTCATTTGAGCTGAAATTTTTTATACACGATTGTTTTGGGTGATATTTCGATAATTTAATTATAATTAATTAAAATTAATTGACTGAAACTAATTATTTAAAAAATTACAGGTACAGAGCCGCGAGTTGGTTTCATTTTTAGTGACTTGGGTCAAAACTTTAAGATTTTTTTTCTCGCTCCTTAAAGCATTCAGTTGAATTGAAATTTTATATATACGATTCTTTAATGATAATTAATAAAAATTAATTACCACTTAATGTTGTGATTCTGTCATATGCATATACATATTTATATTAATTATAACTATTTAATAAAAAGTATCTAAATTAAAATTTTTCTTTGTTGATCTAAGTAGGAATTGACTTAAATTTTTTTTTATATATAAATTACTTGTTTTCAGTATAAATGAATTATTGAAAAAGCTGAAAAATAAGTATAGCTGAATTAAACGAAAATGTTTTTTTTTTTGTTGTTGTTGTTGAAAAAACGTAAAATAATAATTATAAAAATTTTATAATTGCACAGGGTTTTGAACAAAAATTAATGTTAGAGATCCAAGACGATTCCATTAGTTTTTTCATCTTATAATAATATAAATTTTATGCGTGAGTCTCAAATTCATAGAATTTTATGATTGAATTTAAATCGATGTTTTTTTCTTTCACACACACACTCGAATTAAAAATTTCATTTGTCATGTTTATTTTATTATCATGTACTGCTATTAGATTATTTATGGAACTATCTTTAGTTCCATAATTATTTTCACTAAATCATGGTTATTTAAATATATATGATATTCTATGAACATTGAAATTACCTCTTATATGTCTGTTTTGAATGTGTAAGTGAAAATATATTTATCATGAAAGATATTTCAAATATTAAAAAATACATGTCGGGAGAAAAATATGAAAGTTACAGTTCAGCCATTTTCGATTTCCAGAATATAGTCCGATAATACAAATCAATTCAGATAAGTCCGATGTGTGGGTTGAGAAAACCATGACCTACTACTTCATTTGGTCTTAGAGAATATAAATCACTCACACACACACACACACACACAAGTATTTCAAGTACTTTTTAGATCTTTGAAGATACATTAATTTAGATAGTTAAGTCTTTACTACTACTTAAATTTTTTTCTTTGTTTGTCAACTAAAATAATAAGTCTAGATATGGTACCAGTGTATAGATGTTACCATGGTAGAAATTATTTGTATGCGCAGATTTCGAAGGAGGACATATTTGTGTCCTTTCTAAAACGATCATATTTTGAGAACAGAACGTTAACTTTTAAGGAGTGACGTAAAGTTTTTTAACAATGTTTAAGGTTTAGAAATTGTCACGATGGCGCACAGTGTGACATAGTGAGTGGGATTGAATGTTGTCAATGAAAACTGTACATTAGTCAATAGATCTTATGCATTTTTCTGCAAGAACTTCACAACATATATAAAATATACTTGTTTGTGGTCGCTTTTTTAAACTCACAATTAAGTGCTAGTTTGCAAAATTTTTAACTCATTAGAAGGATATCTTAAAGCTATTTACACTAATTTATTTGCATATTAATGTTGTTAAAGCTTCCAAAAGAAAATCTAAGCTAATTTTCTTAGCTTTCAAAAATACTATCAGGACACTAAATCAGCTTTTCCACACTGCTAAATCGAAGTAAGTTTAATTAAAACTCTAGCAACGGTGGTTAGAAATTTGATATAAAAGAGATAAATAATTTCGAAGACCACCGATCAAAAAACGAATTTTATTCAGAAACATAAACAATCGAACAGAGCACCAGTGTTGCATTAGCAAAAATACA
This sequence comes from Trichonephila inaurata madagascariensis, assembly GCA_019973955.1. Taxonomy (NCBI): domain Eukaryota; kingdom Metazoa; phylum Arthropoda; class Arachnida; order Araneae; family Nephilidae; genus Trichonephila; species Trichonephila inaurata. Next base: position 43,061 of record BMAV01005748.1, on the reverse strand, counting down.
AAAAGTAAATGGAAAAGAATAATACAATTTTATTACTAATGTTGCCATCTGAAATTTAAAGTTTATAATATGTAATTAAAATAAAAATAAATAAATAATACATTTTCAACAAATTTCCTAACATAGATAGTAAATTAAGCTTGTTGCTTTTGCAATCTGAAATGTATATTGAAATAACAGCTTAAATGAGAAATGCATTCATGCAAATAATGTCCGGGAACTGTAATAACTATATCCACCATAAATGATAATGTTTATTTTCGAGAATGTCCTCCCTATTTTCTCTATAGATGTATTGCTATGGAATAGATTTAGCCTTGGCTTTTAAAAAACCACATGACAAAATATTTTGTGTTGATTGGATATATTTGAAATAGTAACCAGCTCTTGGTCTCTGGATGCACCGGTTAAGGACCGAAATAATATCTATAAGCCTTAAGATGTAGTGCGTCCTTGTTTGAGGTCAGTGGAGTTCCAATATCTTACAGATTAAGTCTTGAATTTACCCTAATAGCTTATGAACAGCAAGCGCTATTGAATCTTCCTTTAAGGTATCCGACTACGTTCGGAACCGTGATTTTGCAAAAGCGTATAAATGGATAATATTTATGATATTTAGTGTCACTTAGATTAGAAAATGTATATAAAATTGTTTTAAGAATACTATTACAAAAAAAAAAAAATGATTTAAGTACAATATTTTGACAAAAATGAACATAGAATGACCCATTTTCAAAATATTCTCCTTTTGTGAAAAATACTTCTAATTCAATAATATTTCGCCTGTATATAGCTCAGACCTCTGTACAGAGGCTCAACTAGAATTTTTGAAATATATGACTTAGAAGTGATTTATCCATGTTTTACGACAACAGAGGGGAGAAATTTTAAGAAAAAAAACGCCGATAATTATTTTAATGGGTTGTAACTCTACAAATAATGTGAATTTTTCAAAAATCATGAGCCTCTGTACAGAGGTTTGAGCTATTTACAGGCAAAATATTATTATAATAGAAGCCTTTTTCACAAAAGGAGAATATTTGGAAAAAGTGTTATTCTAAGTTAATTTTTTGAAATATTGTATTTAAATAATTTTTTTTGTCAAAATGTCCTAAAACCAATTTTATACGTGTATTTTAATCTAAATGACACAAAATATCATGAAAATTATCCATTTATGTGCTTTTGCAAAATCACGGTTACCTTAATAGATCGATTGCTTAGCCTCTTTGTGAGAACTTAAACAAGAAATTTACTAAGTAGTGATTTTTAGTGTGGTTTGTCTAACGCAAAATTTGTACAATGAATTATTAGTGATGCATGGACACTAGATCGTTTTAGAATATTTTTATATTATCATATAAATAGAGCAATTTCGTATCTCTTGAAATATTGGTACTTATATTACGCACCGTAGTTTTGATTTATGAATTGATTATTTTTTAACGACACTCTACGGAGTTATATGTGGGCTTTCGTTAGTAGACCTCATAATCAGGGCCAAGTGCGTGTGAAGAGGATAACTCCTCTGAACTCTCTCCCCCTCCAATGATTCAAACTTCCACACAGTCAGTAGGATAATGAGGCTCGACAGATTTGATGTACATCAGCACCTCCTCCACACGTCGGGTCTACGTACTATGAAGAGGAAATGTATTTCTTTTGGTAGGAATATTTTTAATTAATGGATCTCAAAATGTTTAGATTTTTAAAAATGAAAATCTAGTCTAAAAATCGTTGGCTCGATTAAATGCTTCTCAAAACGAAGAATTTTCAATTTCGCTACTTTTTGGATGAATGTAGCATGATTTAATTAAGAGGAAAGTATGTCTGTTACCCAATCTGAATAACGCTCTTGCATAATTTTCATTATGATACGAATAAATTACTGAATAATAATACAGGGCGTAGTAAAATAAACTTTACTCGTGTTTTTCAAATCGTACTACTGTCAGGTATTGCATAATTATTTTAAAACATATTCAGTGAGGAAAAGGCAAAACAAAACTTATTCTCTAACTCGTGTGAAAAACAATTATCATTTTTTTACACTCACAGGTTTGTCTTATGTCATTATTACAGCATTATTGCATAACTTACCACAATCTTTGAGTCAATTTTCCTATTTTGAATTTCTAAGTTCATTGAAAAAATTGCAAAGACATATAAATAAATAAATTCGAATAGTTTTTTCATTTTGTTATGTACCGAATAAGTGAATAATTTCCTATTTTCCATAATTTTGTAAAATTTAATTTTAAAATTAACCGTCTACCTGCCATTCTGACTTCGTGAATCTATTATCAATCCAAAAGGGGGCTATTCTGCTTCCTCAAACATGGAGTATTGCATCGATTTGATTGCAATTAAGTGAATCCGATGGGACAACAATGCAGTCCTGTGGAACTACATTTTTCTCTCCGATACTTGAAAATATTCTAGATATTTCTTAAAGGTATGAACAACAGTAAATGAGTTGCTAAAATAAAGACTTAAAATTATTCGTAGGTATCGGAAAACGAAATTTGA
>BMAV01005748.1:1638-40464 GCA_019973955.1 Trichonephila inaurata madagascariensis | reverse complement strand
TTTAAGAATAGATCTGAGAAGGAAAGTAAAAGCATCACACAATTAAAATTATCTTGGTTGTCAGTTGAAAATAACTGATAAATGGGAAAATTAAGGAAGGATTTTGGTATCTTTACTTTGTTAACATTCGTTAAATAGTTTTAAAAATCTATAATTTCTTTAACTTTCAGTTAATGTTGTTTAATCACTTATTACCGTTGGTGTTTCGGTTTGAGATCTCTTGAATCTTCATAATAGTTACAGGGAAAAAAAGAATATATCTAGTAATAAATAATTGTATACATTAATAATATCGTGCACACACACACACAATAAATTACAAACTTATGTAATTCTATACAATAACATTATATATATATAATTTTATTTGTAAAAATTTTACATTTTTTTTTTCAAATGAAATTATTGAACGATGTGATTTGAAATTTCAAAACATCACAAACTATAATCTAAATCGCTACACTTATCTTCAAGCACGTTCACAAAAAATCTAGTTATTGTTAACAGTTAATACAGATTAAATTAATACCACTGTCTCTTCTAAATAAATATAAATGTATTTAATATTCAGACATTTATACATCTGAATTTTAAAAAACATCTATATTTTGATATTGCGTACTTACATTTTTGAATTTATTCCTTATTTTAAGCATGGATAAGTAATACTTATACTATTCTTATACTATTACAAATAATTTGTTCTTTCCTTTAATGATAGCAGAAATTATATATATATATATATATATATTAACCCTAATTCGCTGGCCTAATTCAGCGACAGCTTTAGATTTTTATTTTTGAAATATACTTAATTGCGCTTTATGGTAAGTAATATACAGCTTCTTTATCCAGTAAATTGTCTAGTTCACTTAGAAATATATTTTTCAAACAGGAAAATAAATTCATTGGGAATGATTTAATTTGTACTCAAACATATTTTAAATATTTTTTCGCCTTTTACAATTCTTTGTGATTTTGTTTGAGTTGAAGTTTGGATAACGTTAAAACTGTTGTTAACAAATCCTGTTTTAAATATAGATATCTGAATAACATTTCTTCTCGCGAGCTCACTAATATTTTTCTCCTTCAGTATTAATTTTCATTAGTTTAGTATTGAAGAATTTAGTATATGCATGTCTCAACATCATGTGTGCCTGTTTTTAAAAATGATGAACTTAATTTTCAAAAGTACAATAATGAAAAAAATTTATCTAAAGAGTTAGTTTGAGGAGCAATTTGCATTAAAATAAGTAATTTTAACTTGGTTGGTCTTACATTTTATTAATTCAATTTATTTTTTAATATTTTTATAATTTTTAAGGCAATTGTGAGACCACCGTGTTATTCTTGAAGCTTTCAAATGACTTTTGTTTAAAATTAATTTTTTCAATTCCATATGTAATCTATATCGGTGGAGTAGTTGTAAAAGCGCGGTTATTGTTAAATAAGTTTAATTAATTACTTTAATCTAACTGTATATTAAAATATTGAAAACTAATTAAATTTTGTACAATTGTGGGATAATAAATTGGTAAGGAATAGATTGTTCTGATTTGATGTAACCTATCATTTATCTTTTTTGGTAAAAAAGAATAAGTAGAGATGCCAAAAGTCGTTTAAACTGTTCGATAATTTATATTTCTATCTCTCGAATCAAAATTTTACAAAAATAATATATTCCTCGCTGATTATTTCTGCTGGTTATTAAAGAATTTTATTTATTATATTTAATCTATTCTGTTGCTTGCTTGTGGCAACACTTGGCAAAACAAAAATATAACCCAGAATAAATCATTAAAAATACTGTGATCCATCTAAAAAAGTTATACCCAATGTCACCATGACTTCTGTGCTTTATCTCTGATCAAAAACTTACTATAACATTAATTCAAAGTCAAGTCCTTGTTAATTCAAGCGATGATAACTTGCTTAAAAACCAGGTTTAATTTGTTTTTCCTCCATTTCCAGCTGAGTTATTTCCCAAGTAATTTCCGAATGCCAAATTCATTTATTCGATATCATTCTTTATACCAATTTTCCTCAACTTCTACAGCGAGGCTTCTTCCGAATGAAGGACACCAACATAAACATCTTCCGCGGAATATGTTTAACACAAAAACCGATGGAAACATTTATTTATCCTTCGCTGATGTAGCGGTAGCTTCTGAGTCAGAGAACCAACTCATCCCAGTGTTGGTGGGAGTTATTAAGAAAACCACTAGTGTGTTTGTTTTCGCCATTTTTTCCCCAACAATTTGATGACAATGGCCCAAAGTCTTCGGGTCAAGGCGAAGAGAAAGTTGTATAGGGTTGGTGAAGACAGCAGAGATGGAGGTTTGGCGTGAAGATCGTTTGCGGTGGGAGGGTTGAAAGCGATTCTTCTTTTTTTAATTAAAAGGATGAAGCCATTTCTCTTCGTTGGTGTGGTTGAGCCATCAAATTCATTAATAAGTAAATACAAAAACCAAGCTGGAGGTAGCGGAAGCTTGTATTGGACAGATTTTGCAATTTGTTGACCACACAGAAAGAATTTGTTCATCATATTGTAGAAAATTTGTTAACTTCCTCTTTTTTTCCCTTCGTTTTTTTTTTTTTTTCTTCTGAAAATGAACAACTAGAGAGAATGTAGAACACACGTGGTGAATAGTGTACGAAATAATGATGGATTAATTCAGCTAGTTTGTTACAAAAATGATTAATATAGTTCTTGTGAAACTTTAGATTTAATTATCGGGGATATCAAGTATTTCGCTACTTTTTTTAAATTACAAAACGATATAAGTGGTTATGGAAATTATTAAATTCTGATAAAACTATTTTTATATCATCGCAAATCTATTTTTCAAAGTGATGTGAATTAAAAAAATTTTATAGAGAATTTTTTTCTACATAAAACTAAAATGTGTGAATTGGATGAAGTATGTATATATAAAGTTTTAATAATGTCGACTACTAGAGAGACAAAAATTATTTTAACACTAAAGGTAAAAGAATCTAAACAGACATTGGGCCCTAAGAACATGAATGCTGGTTTAATTATAGACAATGCTGACATAGGACAACTCTTAATAATTTATTTAGAAGTGGGGCTTAACCAGTATTGCGGGTAGCCAACTTTTTCCCTTTCTCTTTATTATACTGAGCAAAATTTTATTGAAAATAATGGACAGAAAGTCTAAATCTATTACAAGTAAAAGTTAACATACCTAAAGCTGCATTAAAAAATGGAAAAAATCACGATGAATCAGAGAACGATACAGTTATTGTCAGATTCTGGATACAAGTACAGATTCAAGGATATAATATATTTGGCCGAATTTTAGCATAGTAATAAGTATAAAAATCATTTGTAGTAAAATATTTATAAACTTAGTAAATTTAGTTAAGTACTACACACAAACATTTATAGGAGTAACACTAAGAATAGTATTTGCCTACACCATAATATTAATATATAGTAAAAAATATTTCCTAATAATACTATATTATTATATTAACAATCTGTTTATTAATTTTACAAAAATTAATTTTAAAATGATCTATAATGCTAGATACTCTATTTATAACAAAAATATTACAAAAAGATGGTAATGTTATAATAACTATCTGGCATAACAATATTTTTAAATTATATTTTTTCTGAAGTTTTTATTTAAAAATTATTTAAATATGTTAGATTACACATGTTTTTTTGAAACTTACCCAATTTTCTTAAAACTTTTTAAACTTAACCCGAATCTTCTGTACATTAAGGCTTAATTTGAGACTCTATAACTTGAATAAAATAACATATTAAAATAATATCGTAACTTTTTTTCATTCCAATCCTCTGCCTCCATCTCTTTTTTTTATCTTTTTTGGATATAAGACACTTTCCTTCTTATATAAAATCTGAAACATTCATTTCAACCTAAACAATTCCCAACTCACTTATTTCAGCCACACGTTTAGTTCAGGCAATTTGACGGAACTCAATACCTACCGAAGAAAATTTCATTTTTTTTTATTACCGACTATTTAAGGATTAGACTCCTGATAATTGAAGAGATTACATGAACCATCAAATGATACATTATCCTTTTAGTGACTTGTAGTACCTTTTCGAAGAACAAAATCCTTCTTACATCTCCGGCTGAGTTGTCGGTCTTCCTTCTGAGTCATATCGGATTGAAGCTCTGAAAAGCAGCTTAATTATTGAGTTAGAGGCTTAAAAGAAGTCGCCAGCGAACACGTAATAGATATGGAAGTAAAGAAAAACTGTTGAATGTGTTTTTTTTTTATTATGTGAAGTGATGGTTTTGACGTTAATAACGCCGTATGGTAGATTAAGTCGAAGAGTTATGTTCGCGCCACGTGATAGAATTGTAGAATTCTTCTGAAAAACTTCGAAAAAATCCAAACGATATTTTCAACGAAAAGTTATCGAATTATTACGATACTTAAACGAGTAAAAATCGATATGTCAAAAGAAAAATTATCGTTTGCAATGATATTTAAAGGAGTATAAAATCGCAAACGATATTTTCAAGAGTATAAATAAAGAATTTAAAGATTTATTTATTATTATTATTATGTTTAGAACACTTGGAATGCAGTTCAGTGCAAGATTGATTAAAGAAAAAAGAAAGACACAACATACAAAATATATGATTAATATATCCAATTCTTAAAATATGATTTTTATATTGGGAAAAGTTGATTCATAGTTACTATTGGACAACAAGTTAACACTGAAATTTAAACTATTTGCTCTATATCCACTATTAGGTTACTGAAATCCATTTAAAACTTCTAATAATAAAATTTCTATTGTATTATTGTCACGAATTTGTTTCAAAAGAAAATAAAAAGAAAAGAAATGAACATTATATTTGTTTTGATGCTATTTTGCATTTGATTTACGATTTATTGCAGTGTTTTCTGACACGAAATTTCAAGAACTAGAGTTTTATTTTTTACTCGTATTATGTGCTAATATTTATCCTTGATGACTTTACACATTTGACCGCATTTGCTAAATTATTAGCTTTCTCCTCTTTATTATTTTTATAGTACATATACAGAGATTAAAAGCACAAGCAGAACATGTTTACAAGAAGCAAGGTTACATATGTATTACAATAGATACATTAACAAAAATTAAATACAGCAATAATAATAGATCTAAAAAAGGCGAAACTACGAATATAATGTCTTTTTTTTAAAAAGAAAAACCACTTGAATGGAACTGAAAATTAAACCTCAGTTATGCTATATTGTTTCTTGACTGCGATTTATTCGATAAATTATTACGAAATCTTTCCGTACCGTTTTAGTCCTTTATTAAAAAACTTAATGGATAGGCGATAAAAATCCTTTAACAAAATATTACTGATTACTTTTAACGGCAATATTTATCAATTCTTGATTTATGAATGTATTTCTCTATTGAGTTTTCTCATTTTAACAAATGGTCGCTCTAACCTAGTGGTCATGACCACGGATTCGTGGCCGGAGTGTCACGAGTTCAAGCATAAAGCCATTGAAGACCCATCATGTAGAGGGGGCCATTGCACGTTAAATCTGTCGAGGCTCAAAGTCTTTTCGAAAGCGTGGTGTGGAAGTTCGAGGAGGGATATGCAAGCTTGGGTGTTGTCTTCGTCATTTGACCAGGGTTCAGAATTAGGCGATCCATCACCAATAACTCCCGTGTTGGCTTATAGTGAGAGTAATCACACCATTCTCTCATTCACACTTACTCATTTAAACAACTCTTTCACAATTTAAACGTTTACAAAAACAAAAAAACAAGCAAACAAAACACTAGTAAGTAAAAATACTTTTAGCAATTAAATGAATCTATTTTTGCAGCATTTGAATATTAAATCACATCGAAATAAATAAAAGCATTGATTTATTAGTGGTGATTGATGCTAAAATTATATTAACGGTTATAAAACTATTTGAATAGAGTTGTGCCCAAAATTTATCGTATTTTATTATAACCGCATATTTAAAAATATAATTGCAATTTAACGATGACGGCAAATTCTTCAAATTTATAACGAATAGAAGATTTTATTAATCAGAGTTTTTCCAAAGTGAACTGACCACATACAACCTACGTCAGCAACCCTAGTCAATAAAACCGATTTGCCACCGGGTATTTGACCCATCATCGTAGGAAGACTCCGTACTTACTTTTTTTAAAGCCCAAACCCTTTCTTTGATTTCCTGCCGCCCTTTCTCTTCGAGTGCAACCACCTGTTTTTATAATCTGCTGATTTCTGTCAGAGTTATTGCTATGGCCCACACCTGATGGGAGGGTCTAGACAACCAGCGCTATCTCGAAATGCGATTCTCACCTTCATGAATAATTCAACGAGAGAAATCGCGCCCACTTGTGTGTTTTGGGGTTGGGTAAACTTTCCATTTTAGTTCAATCGATCTTGCAAGTGGCAATCGTTCTTTATTACAAGATTCTCTTTATCGTTCCGAGATACAGCCGGTGCTGGGTTGAGCAGAAACAATATAAATGAAATGATTTTGTTATGTCGAGAACTACGATTGTGCCAAAGGACTATTTTAATCATTAGGTTTTCTGAAATGAAGCTATTTTGAAATATTTGACATCAGTATCCAATATTTTTTTTTAAAATTATATATTATATTATTTGTCTATTGTCGCTAAGATGCATCAAACGGTGAATTCGAAGCAAAAAATGTCCATAAGAGGAGACGAAGCTATTTTCATAAAAAATATCAACCTTGACTCATCTTTTCAATAGTTCCTTGAAGAATAAAACGAAAACATTTCATAAAACAGAAATTTTGCAACACCTTTTCATATATTTTAAAGTTTTAAGGGAAAAATAAACTTTTTATTTTTTTATTTTAAAGTGCAATAATAGGGTTAGAATATTGATTATTTAAAATTTCCTGAAAGAGAAAGAGAGAGAAGCTGCATAAGAGCTCTAATTTATTAAACGTATGAATTGATTAAAACTATCATTCTTCTTAACTTAAACTAAGTTTGATTTATTGATTGCTTGTTTACGTCATACTTCGAAGGAACACCGTAGCCATGGTAGCCTAGTTATCATGGTCATGGAATCATAGCCGGCGTATCATGTGTTCGAACCTAGTTTGTACCATTGAAGACCCGCCATGCAGAGGGGCTGAAGAACGTTAAATCCGTAGAGGCTGTGGCCTGATGTGGAAATTTGGAGAGAGGCATGTTTGCTCAGTTGTCGTCTTCGTCACTTCCTCGAGAGGTTCAAGATTATGAAATCCGTCGCCAATAGTGTTCATGTTGTTTATATAGTGAGACGTAATAAACACTCATTCGTAGCAACGCTAGGACTATTGCCAATGGGTTTCATAAGTTTGAACCATGGTCAGGTGGTGAGGATGAGACCCCACTTTTCAAACTGCCACACCACGTAAACGATTTTAAGCACTTATAAATTCAGCATCATTCACTACTCGGTGAGTCTTTAGTGATACCAAAAGGCGAACAAACGATTCTACAAAAAAAACTAGGATCACTCATAGTGAGGCTACTGAACTATATTCGAGCAAACTTCTTCACTTTGTCGATTTTTCCTGATAAAAATCAAACATCATATTCGTTTTTGTAAGATTTAGAAAAGTTTGATTAGAAAATTAAAATATTTCACATTTATTCATAAACTCAGAAATTATTAAAATATACACACAGATCATATGGAATATGAATAACACTCGAATAACACTTTGCAAACGTATAAATAATCAATAAAAAGACCCTTAAGAACATGTTTTACATTCTTAATATTGATGTTCGGGCTAAACTTTTTTTTCAATTTTATTCTTTTCATGTTGTCATTTTTATTTTTTTAACTGAAAATATTAATAAGCATCTTATACTTAAACATTTACGTCATCAAATCATTATGAAATACTGCAGATTTATTTTAAAGATGATACGGTGAAGCAAATATGCAGTTGGTGGTTCCAAATATTCGCGAAAACGCTTGAAACCTAATACCGTGCGAATAGCAAAAAAATTACCATAATTGCTTTATTTACATTTTTTTTAAACCCGTTCACATCTTGCCTTATTCGGTTCTGAATAAACAAACGAAAATCAGTATGCCAAATAAACCCATTCGATCCAAAACACGTTCTTATCGTTTTTGCAACAACTAATCATAAAAAAAGTCCAATCATTTAAATAAAAAATAGCTGGAAAAATTATCCATTGAGCAAGTTAATTGTTTGTGTTTACTATTTAGAACATCTTCCGTCAACAAAAAACCCTGAACTGTACGCTCCCACTTTTAAAAAAGACACGAGAGAGGTCCCTGGCTTCTCGATGCATGTTAAAACAATTTACTAGAAGAGGAAACTGGAAATTCCTTGACAGTCAACTCGCCGATTATTGAAAGTTGTTCTCCTGAAGGATTTCATCTACCTGTTTTGCATACGGACTTAAATCTTCGCATTGTCAACGGTATAGATAACTTTACTTTTTTTTTCTTTCAAAACCACTTGAAGAACAGGATGTAAATAATTAGACCTACGTACTATCAGTGGCATAAAATGTATTCTAATTCTTGGAATATGTTTTATGAAGGACTAAGGAAATATATACATTTACGTTATCATAATAATGAGAGTTATTTAGATCGTTGTATCATCTTTTACAAAGAAACAAGTAATGTATATAAAAAATTTTGAAGTCAGTTCCTACTAAGGTCAATAAAGAAAATTTTTATTTTAGTTAAATTTAATTAATGAATCAATATTTTAGAAAACCATATTAACTACAAGTTTAAAAAATGTATTTGAACTTCAGAGGATGAATAAAAAGTATTTTCTTAACGATTGAAAATTCGAACAAGATATATATATATATATATATATATATATATATATACATGTTTTTCTTTTATATTTTTATTACACGTTATTTCTTGTTATGTTTTTTATTTACTACTATTACTATTACTATTTCTACACTACTATTACTATTACTTGTTAATATTTCTTGTTTTTGATATATTAAATAAATTTCTTCCATATCAGTATATATATATATATATATATATATATATAGAGAGAGAGAGAGAGAGAGAGAGAGAGAGAGAGAGAGAACTAATATAGGAATTGAAAAACACTATACAGTATTACAACATAAAGGAAGTATGAAGATAATCTCAAAACGCATGATAAATGAAATTAAGTTTAAATCAAATTTTAAAATTTCCAATTTTTTCATTTGTTTTTGAAGACGTAAAATATCAGACTATTTTTAATTGCACAATGTTATGTAGCAATGTTGATAAACTATATTGCGCAATTAAAAAATTATGTAAACATTTTTACGAATAAAATGTAGTACTTTTTACAGAGAGAGATATTTTCAAATTTCTTTTACTGATTGCATATTTAGTTATATAACATCTAAGATGATGCATAACTTTATAATTTCATAAAAAAATGCATGCAATAAGATAGTTAAGGTTAAATTTGCATAGAAATTAAAAATTTTCTTTTTAATGGCAGTCTATTCCGATGTATTTGGAGCCCCTTTACTTTTAAACTGCAATTTTTGTGATGTTTAGGTATATTCGCCAAATAATGCGCTCTATTTTCTTACGAAGAAAAATGTCTTAACATAGTGCGTGAGGGGATAATTAAAGTATTAATTGAAAATAAACTTACATGATTAAAAAGTAATATAAAAAATTTTTTAATCAATTCCTACTTAAATCAACAAAGAAAATTTTTATTTTAGCTACTTTTTATTAAATAGTTACAATTAATATAAATATGTATATACATATGACAGAATCACAACACTAAGTGGTAAGTAATTTTTATTAATTAGCATTAAAGTATCGTATTGTCATCCAAAGCAATCGTGTCTATAAAATTTCAGTTCAACTGAATGCTTTAAAACGTAAGAAAAAAAAACCGTTTCAAGGTTTGACACAAGTCGCCAAAATGGTCGCTAAGTCGCCAAAAAGGATGCCAACGTGGCTGTATTTGTAATTCTTTAAATAATTAGTTTTAATCAATTAATTTTTATTAATGTTTTTAAATGATTGTATTGTCATCCAAAATAATCCTGTATATAAAATTTCAGCTCAATTGAACGCTTCAAAATGTATTTTATGAACGATTGAAAATTCCACGAAGATAAATAAATAAATATATAGAGAGTGTGAGCTAATAGTAGGAAATGAAAAAAAATGAAATTGAATTCGATGAGATGCCTGAAGATGTAACGGATGACGAATACGGCCATTTTTTTTCATGTTATCCACCAATTAAAGTTAAGATCATAAGGTGTGTTATTTCTTTTAAATAAACAGTAATTAGATACATATAGAAATCTACTTTTTGATGCTAATCTTGCTTCTATTTTTAAAGCTATCTTTTTTATATTTGGCGTATAATGAGCATCCGTAAATTTCGATCTTATTTTTTGTGTTAAATGTGCGAGTTATTCCTAGAATATGATTTTTGAGCATCTCTGTTTGACGTTTTTAATCCTTTTCGTATAAATCATAGAAAAAGGGATATACCCATATTTAATCCCTATAATTTTTCATTACATTTAAATTATTAAAATATTAAAAAAAAAAAAAAAAAACAGTAATTCTTTTTTAAACTCGTCTATAAAAAAAGTTTTCCAAAAAATGAAATGTTGGGCCAAGTACTTTAAGTAGTTTATTTTTATTAAAGGTACATTTTCAGAAATGTAGATTGTTTTCTTTTAAGTTTTTCACTTTTTTGAATAAACATATATTCAGAAATAAAATCAGATATCATTATATATATATATATATATATATATATATATATATATATATGTAATTTCTTTGTATGTACATCAAAAAAAGATTCTAAAAATAGACTTTTATTAAAAATATTTTTTCCATAGTTTTGAATCAATTGTAAAATATTTTTAATATTCCTTTAACCTAGAGTGATATATACCATGCATTGTCTGTACCATAATTTGAATTCTAATAGGATCAAATAATTCTAAATTTTAATACAATTTAAGGTCACCATTTTTGTCTCGAGACCTTCACGCTTATTTTCTCAAAATTTGGCTTCCTTCTTGGTGTATTTTAGGTCAAGCTTTTTACTATTTCAAGGAATTTCCATTGCTTTGTACCCATTTTATTTTTAAAAATTATTTTATCCATTCGATACAATATATTTGAATACAAAAAAGACAAAATAAACATTTTTGGCTGTTTTTTTTAAAAACAAATACACATCTTAAGAAATAATTCAATTAAATATTAACAAACCGATAAAAATGATTCTTCTACAAAATAGTGTTAAAATTTAACTTTTACTTTTTAATATGTTCATTGGTAAAGAATATGGATAAATTCTGTTAAGAAATTTGAGTTATTTAATCGCATAGCACAATTTTACCAAAAAATATTCTAATCCCGGATGTTTCAGCCAATTGTAAATAAACAAACATTTGAAAGTATATAAAAAAGATAGGGCAATGTTCCAATCATACACGACTCAATGTCAGCTTGTGAAAATGGTCCGAATCCGGTTTGGGTATCAAGGTTGCCAAAAGCTTTGTAAAAATGAATCATAACCTGCCACCTTAACAGCTTTTACTATCCACGAATCTATTTGTCATGAACTTCGGTGCATTAATTAGGAAAAATGAATGATTAATAACAACTCAACACGAATATTAACACCTAAAGTACAGTTTAAATAAATGGTTAAGTTTTTAAGTACTGAATATTGAAACGTGAGATCATTTGTCATCTAAATGAGATGTTACAGTGTCATGAAAAATAGTTAGATCTAGTTAATTTTGTAAAATTTGAAATAAAAAAAAGAGCCTTAATATTTATGAATTTTACATCATAATTTAAAATAAATCCTGAATTTACATCTTAAAATATATATATACATTGGCATCTCATTCCTTATTACCTTTCTTGAAATATGTTAAAAAATCTATATTAATTAGCAGTTTTTTCCCCCTATATATTTCATTCTCTACAATGAAATTTAAAGCAACTATTAACATGGGGCTGTGGTTAGGTACATTTACACTATTTACGCCAATTTAATGGGCTCAATTCATGACGGTCATATGATAAAAACAACAGCCGTGTTATCCATTGTTCAAAACAGACATCATACTAATTCTATTTGTTGATCTATTTGTAAGACTTGGGTAAAATTTAAAATTTTATAACTGTTTTAAAAACGTTCAAGTGTTATAAAAAAAAGATTTCTTCAAAAAATTTTAAAATTAAAAAAAAATCTTATTTTATGTATGTACTTTTAAATAAAATGCATTTTGTCTATCATGTGCCTTATTGTTGTTGACAAAAATGTATTTTTTAAGAGAAATTTTCTGAAAAGATCGAAAGTTGGCAACAACGAAGTGCATGAACTGATTAGCTGGAAGCACTTGATTGTTTTTATCGTGTGACTATGACTTCATAAGAGTTTTTGAACTGATTGGCTAAAAACAGGTGGTTATAATTATCACGTGACTATGACGTCACACGAATTGAACCCATTATACATTGATGCTATAATACATATTATACATTAATTATAATACATTTTAAGTAAAAATATTATCGATGTTAGTTGCACTTACAGTGAGCAATGTAAATTGATATTAAAGTTTAAGTGCTACTTTCACTCTTGAAGGCAATGTCCGTGGAGAGTTGTTACTTTGTTCACATAGTCTGCGTATGACCATTTTCGTAAATATCAGTTATATTCTCTTCAAACTCCATACTACATAATATTTTATGTCAATTAGCTACAGTTGAAATAATAATAGACAGTTGAATAATACAGTATTGGTCTTTAGACCCCCCCCCTCCTCGATTGGGAAAAGAAATAACACATGTAGTCCAAGAGATCTAGGTATCCTAAGTTTTCAACATCCATACTATCAAGTCTTGAACTTACTCTCAAAATATGGGAGTCACGATTGTCACACACACATCTTCTGGATCAGCCATTTAGCCAAATGTAAAATGAACCGCACAGGAAATAAGTTATTAACTTGTTGAGCCGAGTTGAGTTGAGTTTGGTGTTTTATGGTGCAAGAGCCAGTTTTGGCTATACTGCGCCAAACATTCATAGGTCTGTGGTCTGGACGGGAAAAGAAGAAAAGAAGAAATTGGATGACAAGATGCAGGGTCGAAAATAGAGAAGGATCACTGTGGTACCCCGGGGTCGTGACACCCGTGTTTACCAAAGATAGTAAACCCTTTGGGAAAAGGAAAAGATCAGTAGGGTACTCGGGATTGTGACACCCGTACCCACCTAAAGAAGGTGAGCCCCCTGAGGGGGTTATTAAATTGTGGTTCACCGCATTGGTATTAAAATATGGGAAATGTAAATACATTTTATATGTATTTTAAAATATGTCTCTAAATCTGCCTTTCAAATTCTCCTCACAGACGGGGTCAAGAAGTTGAGAATCGGGTACCGAATTTCATTTTCGTCACTTGACTGTGGGCAGATCAAAATTATGAGATCTCTCGTGTTCCGTGTTACACTTATGTACCTTAAAATGTTGATTCCCACATACCACTGAAAAGTTACATTTTGATTAATTTCAGATACCAAAACTTTATTCTCCTTTTTCATTTAATTTGATTTCAAAACCTACCTTTCTCATTTTCGCTAAGATACGCCTTTTTTTACATCATTGAAGGATATAGTGGCTATATATACCTCAGTTAGAGTTATGAATGATAATTCGATTGTGATTTTCAAAGAGCAGATTCTAAGCTCTCACCCAAGCTAAATTTCCAACAACTTTTTCGCCAAGATGAAGAACCAAAGCCACTCCTCCCGGATCCCATCGATCGACCAATCAAAAACTCCACTTTCGTCATGTCCAACATTGCAGACTACTCAGACATGGGATTGAGGACTGTTTTACAGTCTGGATGCCTCAAAAGTAACGCCTATTCATGAATGATAATTCCTTTTGAACATTCGTATTTATTTCTTTAAAAAACTAGAAAATTGAAAGAATTAAAAATTTCATTATAAGAAATTATTTTGGAAAAGGTTTACTGTGGAAGTAAAACTTTTTTGTTTGTATCGTTTGTACATAAAAATTAAACTTAATACAAGTAAATGGCATTTTTATAGTGTTTAGTAATAAACTGTGAAATGTACCTTTATTTTTCTCGTAAAAGTTTTAAATCGGGATAAAAATATAGTTTTATATTAAATTTCTTAGAATTTCTTACGGATGCAACTTTTTAGTAACTTTGTCTTACATTTGTTATACTTCGGAACTTTTATATGAATGTACATGAAATAACCTTGGCCTGTTTTCTTCAAATATATGTTTAAATAGTTTCACATACGAAGCCGTAAATTAGATCCTCAAAACAATCCCATTTGTAAAGCGTGAAATAAAATGTTTGTTTTTAAAACGAAAAACCATTAAATTTTATGACGTAATTTATGTTTTAAAGTAAAAGCTGTGATATAAAGTCATAAAATTTGTCAACTAAGGTATCATCCGCAGTAAAAACTACGTGAACTGAAAATCAAAGAGTTTCGTGAGATTATTTAATGACATAAATTGTATCAGAACGTGTCGTCTTTAGGATAAAAGTGTATAAAGCTCATTACTACAGTATACTTTTAATCAGTAAAAAAAAATTGTAGGAAGAATTTTTAAAGTTCATTAAAGAAAAAATGTGCAGAAGGAATTTAAAAATACTAATTATTTAAACTCAGTTATTGAAGCTTTAAATTAGAGTACAAAGTACTAAATAATTTGATGTTTTCAATATCAAGTCAGTGCGTTACACGTCAATCCAAAATTCATTGAAATCAAACTTATTGGAATAAAAAAATATAAAAAAATAATAAGATAGGTAGAGTGCATAAAATAAAATTTAAAAATAAATTGAATACATTCATTCAAATTCATCAAAAATCAATTTAACGCATTAAAGGAAATTTAAAAAATTGATACACTTAGCCAATTATTAATAGATTCAAACTGATGATTTGAAGGTATTTAAAACTTGTAACAATTTCTGAAACTAATAGTAAATTAATAATTATATAAATTGCTTCTTTTTTACTGATACCCTATAAATATATATAAATATATGTATGTATCCATCTATCCATCTATGTATGTATCTGTCTATCTATGTGTGTATCTGTCTATCTATGTATGTATCTATCTGTCTGTCTATCTATCTATCTATCTATCTATCCATATATATATATATATATATATATATATATACACTACTGGCCATTAAAATTATTGCTACACCAAGAAGGCGACGTGTTACAGACATGAAATTTAAACGACAGGAAGAAGATGCTATGATATGCAAATGATTATCTTTTCAGCGCATTCACAGATAAAGCAACACCTACAATGTGTTTAAATGAGGAAATTGTTCAACTGGTTTCTCATACACGAATTGCATTTGAATGTTGTTACCTGGTGAAAAATTGTTGTGATGCCTCGTAAGAAGCAGAAAGCCTGGAATCGACGGGTTCAGGACGGTAATATGGAACGCCGTGCTGGATCTCAACGACCCCCTATCACTAGCAGCCGAGAAGACAGGCATGTTACCAGCATGACCTTAATGGATCATGCAGCCACATCACGAGCCCTGAGTCAAGAATTGGGGTCGTTTGCAAGACAACAAGTGCCTGCATGAACAGTTCGACGACGTTTGCTGCAGCATAGACTCTCAGCTCGGAAACCATAGCTGCGGCCACCCTTGACGCTGCATCACAGACAGGAGCATCTTCAATGGTATGATAAACGACAAACCAAGTACACGAATGGCGAGACGTCATTTTTTACAGATTAATCCAGGTTCTGTTTATAGCATAAAGATGTTCGCATCCGTGTTCGGTGGCATCGTGGTGAACGCACATTGGCAGCGCGCATTCGTCATCGTCATACTGACCCACCACCTGGTATGATGAATGGGATGCTATTGGATACAAGCCTGGATCTTTTCTGGTTCGCATTGACGGTACTTTGAACAGTGCACATTACATTTTTGGTGTGTTACGACTCGTGGCTTTACCCTTTATTCGATTCTTGCAAAACCCTACATTTAATCAGGATAGGGCTCAAGCGCATGTTGTCGGTATTACGGACCTTCCTTGATACGGAAAATGTTCGACTGTTGCCTTGGCCTGCCCATTCACCAGATTTTTCACCAATAGAAAACGTCTGGTCTATGGTTGCCGAGCGACTAGCTCGTTACCATATGCCAGTCACTACAGTTGATGAGCTGTGGTATCGTGTTGAAGCTGCATGATCATCTGTACCTGTACATGCCATCCAATCACTGTTTGACTCAATACCCAGGTGTATAAGTGCTGTTATTACTGCAAAATGTGGTTGTTTTTGGTACTGATTTTTCAGGATCTATGCACCCAAATTTCTAGAAAACTTAATCACTTGTTATTTCTAGTACAATATACTTTTGTGCAATAAATATCATTTTCTTACCTGCAATTCTTTCTGGTGTAGCAATTTTAGTGGACAGCAGTGTATATAGCGCTGTGGATAATAGTATGATTTCTTGTAATTAATTAATTATTGCCATTCCGCCGAGAAGGGAAGTGAGTGTAGAAGATGTTGAATTGACGAGGGATCCACTTTTATTTCTCATTCAGACACATAAGCGACACACACATAAACTCAAATAGAAGCGACATGACACAAATAAACAACAGCCATTAAAGGAACATGGTAACAAATACAAGGCACGGTGTGAATTTTTCACAGAATCTCAGTTTTAAAATGAAATTCTGTCCAGAGAATTTCCAAAACTCTCATGACCCCCGTGGACAGATCTTACGATTAGTGGATAAATATCGTACGAAAGAAGTGATTACATAAGGAATAATTGAAAAAAACGTCGATACATAATTTTGCAGTTGAAAGTTACGATGACATTCCGTTAGGCGGGTAAGCTAACAGTTAATTATTTACCTAAAAGTCCAGGAGGGGGCCAGGACTATTACAATTTAAAAAGATTTTAAGATGAAATTAAAGTGAATTTATTACATATATATATATATAGAGTCAAATCTTCTTTCACTGAGCTAAGTAATTGATGATCATAACAACTATTACGATTAAGTATATGAAGGAGAAATGTATCTGAAGTAAAATCTACCATTCAGAACAGCTTTATATGACTATATTTTACGGTTATAGAATAATATATCAGTATGAAAACTTTTTCCACACCTTTCTGAAAATTCGATGATTTTAAGTCCTTTACAAAGATTCTTTAATTGCTTTTTTTAAAATTCTAAAAATTTACAAATATCTATAAACTTTTTTCTAATTAATATGCGTACTTAATTTTTAAAGCTAACGGTATACTTCTCCTGCTAAAACGACTCTATTGTTCTTAGAATTTAAATTAAAATACATTCCTTTTTATTTTAGTAAATTATGTAATTAGTTATAGCAATAAGTCTTCTGTAGAAAAGACTTCAGCT
Source organism: Trichonephila inaurata madagascariensis (assembly GCA_019973955.1). Lineage (NCBI taxonomy): Eukaryota > Metazoa > Arthropoda > Arachnida > Araneae > Nephilidae > Trichonephila > Trichonephila inaurata. Next base: position 22,947 of record BMAV01005748.1, on the reverse strand, counting down.
AATCACAAAGTCTCATGCTAACAATACGACAATACAGCAGCATTTTACATCAGAAATCAGGAACAATACTTCGTGGCAGAGAGGTTTGTGAACTGTTTCGATAAACAAATCCATCTTGGTACTTCCTTTCAAGTGAAATTTGATGCGCCCGAAAGCTACTCTTACAGGAAGAAAGTCGTGTCTCGAAGCGTTGCGTGCTTTGTTGTTTTACTTATTTCAATAAGACAATTAATCGGTTCCTTATGGGTACTTCATAAAGTGTTTTCCTGAACGTAAAGTGAATTAATTTCCTGATAGTATTTATCACCAGTTGCTGTGTTCTTGTTTATCAATGGGTTATTGTTTAATTTTAGAACCGAGAGGTGACGTGGTTGCACGTGATGATGCAACGAAAAAGGAAGTATCGGTTCGCAAATAGATCATCGGAATGCATCCCCTACGGTTTGGGTAAACGTGACGCAGGTGGAAATTATTAGCCCTTTTTATATGGAAAACAAAAAGGAAATTAGTCATTTATAAATCTTGGAAAGAGGCAATAAAAAAAAGCACAGAAGAAACATTGAAAAATACATCAGTGGTTTCCGAAAGGGGAGGAATAGATTAGAAAAGTGGTCTTCAACCCGTGGTCGCGCGGGCCACTCATGGCTTGCAGAAGGCATTTTAGTGGCCCTATATTTGAATTTGAAGAAATTTCAAAAAAAAATCACGTTGACAGCTTTTTTAATACCCTTTTATAAGTTTCAGTTGTATGTTACGGGATGTTTGAACTCAATTTTTACCCACTTTAAGGTATCCGACTACGTTCGGAACCATGATTTTAAAAAAGCACATAAATGTATAATTTTAATGATATTTAGTGTCACTTGGATTAGAATACATACGTAAAATTGTTTGGACATTATGACAAAAAAATATTTATTTAAATACAATATTTTGTCAAAAAATTAACTTAGAATAACCCTTTTTCCAAATGTTCTCCTTTTGTAAAAAATGCTTCTATTGTATTAATATTTTGCCTGTATATAGCTCAGACCTCTGTATAGAGGCTCAACCATGATTTTTGAAAAATTCACATTATTTTCAGAGTTACAACCATTTGAAATAATTATCGGCGTATTTTCTTAAAATGTCTCCCCTCTGCTGTCGTAAAACATGGATAAACCGAGTTCCGAGTTATGCATTTCAAAAATTCTAGTTGAGCCTCTGTACAGAGGTCTGAGCTATATACAGGCAAAATATTAATACACAATAGAAACATTTTTTACAAAAGGAGAACATTTGGAAAAAAGGTTATTCTAAGTTAATTTTTTGTCAAAATATTGTACTTAAATAATGTTTTATTGTAATACTATTCTTAATCCAATTTTATATACATTGTCTAATCTAAGTGACGCTAAATATCATAAATATTATCCATTTACACGTTTTTGCAAAATCACGGTTCCGAACGTAGTCGGATACCTTAAAAGGTCAAATTAATTCAAAATTTTGCTCACTTGTCCAGAACCGAGGATAATGCAATAATTTAATAATTTTGTTCCATTGTCCCGATTAGGATCATCAGGACTAATGATTTCCCATTTTCGGATCCATTCCGCATCTGGTGACTAATTTCAGATCCAATTTCCAGATTTCCCGACTAAAAGATTAAGTTACGCAATTTATTCGATTAACTATAAAAGGGTGTTTTTTAGTTTTTTTTTAAACTGTAATTTATTTTATTGTCATAAATTTTTTCCCTATTCTTGATATTTAAAACTTCCCATATATATGTTTGATATCCATTTGAGAAAAAATGTTTTGAGAATGACGAATTTTTCAAACATTTCACTGTATTGTAAATATTTTCAAAAACTTCCAAACTTTTCCACTTTTTTGAAGACAACATATATAAACACAAATCTCTAATAGAGAGAGAGAGAGAGAGCGGCTATTAACTTAGAATCAATTATAGTCAAGCAAAACAAGCTCTCCTTTTTACATAAATTTTCTGATTACTCTATTTTTTGACAGACGTGTGGCAGGCGGATTTTTGAGAATTTTTTGATGTGGCCCTTGGGCGTAAAATGTTGAAGACCTCCCCCCCGATTAGAATAAAGAAAGAATGGGAAGGTTGTGCAAAAATGTAATATTCTTCAATAAGCATGCATAAATAAAACTTTTATTTTAATAGAAAGTGCTTTAAACTCTATTAATGAATTTTATTTAAAAAAAGCCATAAAAATGTGTAAAAATGTTTTTTTTTAATTCTAAAATTGTATACTTTCGGAAATTAGGTGATACCTCCAGGGAGGTACAAAATTTAGACTTTAAAAGAAGAGAAAAACATAAAGTATGGAAGAAAAACCAACGTAATTTATCTTATAATCGCGTGAGTTTTACTAAAAATTTGGGTAGAGGTAATGTTGTAGTTACATGATAGCGAGATAGATAATTGTCGAGTGGCGACAAGCAACCGGCGTGTCCTAAGATAGATTCCTGGTGCCACTGAAGACCCACCTTGTAGAAGGGGCGGATGCACTTTAAATCTGTCCTGCTCAAAGAGTTCCTGTTGGCATGGTGCGTTTGGAGAAGAGGTGCCAGCTGAGGAGTCGTTCTCGTCACTTGACTGAGGCTCAAAATTACGAGGTTTGTTTCCAAAAGTCCACGTGTTACTTTATAGTCCGATGTCAATGTAACTTTACGTGGGGAGATAGAGTTTGAGTTTTGATACAGAAGACAGTCACGTGGAATATTTTGTGGGTGGCTAAGCATGAATTTTAAATTCAAGTTCTCACATGGTTTGGAACAGAAATAAGGACTAACTGAAATATGGCTTCGTTATTCGACTATGATTTTATATTAAATACTCATTGTATTATTAATATTTTTTGTTGCTACATTAAGGTATCCAACTACGTTCGGAACCGGGATTTTAAAGAAGCGCATAAATGGATAATTTTCATGATATTTAGTGTCACTTGGATTAGAATACATATATAAAATTGTTTTAATGACATTTTGGCAAAAAAAAAAAAAAATTATTTAAATACAATATTTCGGCAAAAAATTAACTTAGAATAACTTTTTTTCAAAATGCTTCTATTATAATAATATTTTGCCTGTATATAGCTCAGACCTCTCTACAGAGGCTCAACTATGTGATTTATGAAAAATTCATATTATTTTCAGAGTTACAACCATTTGAAATAATTATCGGCGTTTTTTCCTTAGAATTTCTCCCCTCTGTTGTCGTAAAACATGGATAAACCCACTTCTAAGTTATATATTTCAAAAATTCTAGTTGAGCCTCTGTACAGAGATCTGAGCTATATACAGGCAAAATATTATTATAATAGAAGCATTTTTCCCAAAAGGAGTATATTTTGAAAATGGTTCATTCTACATTCATTTTTTGTCAAAATATAGTACTTAAATAATTTTTTATTGTAATACTATTCTTAAAACAATTTTCTATGCATTTTCTAATCTAAGTGACACTAAATATCATAAATATTATCCATTTATACGCTTTTGCAAACCCTTTATCTACCGACTGTACTTTTAAGTACCACTCACTTTAATATTACATAGAATAACCATTTTTACGAATACTTTGACGATACTTAGCAGGGATATTCTTTTAAATTCTCTCTTCCAAGATAAATGGCAGCGCGGGTTCTATGATGAGTATTTTGGCGGGAAAGGCGAATAGTTTTATAGCAGAAATTGCGTTTACAGCGTATTGCGAAGATTGTTATTTTTGTTCCGAAAAAGTAGTTAATGTCAAAAGTTAAATGTCTTATTTTTTTTGTATGTTAATGAAGACCTTAGGAAACGTCTTGACTATTTGTTTTAAGTGAATAATGTTTATAATTAGTTTTACAGTTGAATATCTTTAATTAATTAGCTCTAACGGATTAAATTTCTCAAAGTTGAGTATTTTTTTATTTATATCGCTTAATTTTCAATGTAGTGATTCAAAAAAAATATTGCATGAAAAAAACTGTAGTAAATCATAATGCGGTAGATAAAGGGTTAAAGTAATCGCTATGCGATCACTTTAAAAAGGTGCAGCATCTCAGAAAGGTATACATTTTGAAGGTATAAATAAACATTTGCATCTCAGAAAAGGTATAAAATATACCATATAAGAATCAATAAATTTTAGTTAAATAAAACAGTGGCAGGTTTTTCAATTTATTTGTTGAACTCATAGATGTGCTCATAGCTCATTTGTTGTTATTCATAGTTGCAAGCACATTAAGATTTAGAGCCAAATTAATGAGACAAATGAACCCTAAGAGTCTTTTCTGCAATTTCTTCAAGAGCGGGTTTCCTTGCTGAAATTCTCTTCATAATCTGCACTTTAATGTCAACCAATTTGCATTTATATTTACTCTTGTTGATCTTCATGCAAGAAAACTTCACTCACAAACATATGTCGACCCAAATATAGAGAAAATTTTCTCCATATTTGGCTTTCTGACTTTCTTGGCGGGCTGCAAAGAAACTCTTTTTGGGCTGTATGTTGTAAGCCGGACTTATTTGTCCACCTCTGCCTTAAGGTGTATATGTATTTAGTGTCGCCCAACAGGTATAGAGGTTAGCGAAGCTGACTGCGGTGCCGTAGAGACTAGGTTCGAATCCCGGAGAAGACAGGAATGTTTATAAATGTATAGTGCCTTTGCGGCATGGGTGTACTTTAAATAGCCGTCGAGCCTCAAGTCCTCTCGTGTGGTTGGTGGAAGGGAAGAGAGGTGGGAGGCCCATGGACACTCCCAGGGGTTTCTCCCTCTAAATTGGGGAGGAATCGAGCAAAATCGTACTGTCACTTGCATGGTGCTCAAAGCCAAGGCTAACGGCAGTTGTAAGAATTCTAGCCCTTAGCGCGATGAATTTCGCGGGCCTCAATCTGACTTCGTCAGGCAGGTGGTATTAATCACAATAACAGGTATTTGGTAGAATTGCATTGCTAAGCATTGCCAGTATAGTTTTTCTCGATAAAATATGTATAATAATATAATTTATGAGCTCTTTTGTTGATTCCTACAACCTTATCACTTACCATGTTCAAAAGTGGTCACGCGATTGAAAATGCTTAAAATTTAAGGACGATTGTGTCGGGAAGTTTTCAACCTAATGACCATATCAACCAGCTAGTTTTATGTCCATATAATTATGAATCTAGATATCAATATTTCTTGCACTTTTCATCAAATATAAAAGTGTAACTAATTTTTTTAATGGTATAATACTCTTGATCAATTACACAATCGAAGTAATATTAATAAATGAAATGCATCATTAATAATTTTATGAAATTAACTCTTTAGAAACAGGTTTTGTCACACCCAAATCAAGCTCCACATTTGAATTTTGCAATGAGCTTTCGCATCGTTAAAGCTCAAAACCCTCATTAAAATGAATGAATTTAGTGTTATAATAATGATTAATGATTATTAAAATGATCGTGTTATTTATGCTACGTTTATAGCGTACCAGCAGCATCGAATGCTATTCTGGACATAGAAAAGCTATTTAAATTTTGTGTGCACTACAGATCATCTGTTTCTAATTAAAGTCAATGAAGTTTTTAGAACTAGCTATTATTGGTAAATTTTTACGCAAATATCTTTCAGACGAAATTTGTTCTTTTAGTTATTTTGGAAGCATACAACTATAATTGGATGTTATCTACTTAATTACTGAAATTATGAAATCTGATTTTGATTCGAATCATACGTCCGTGATGAAAAAAGCAGTATCAATGGAATATAAGTAATACAAAAAAAAAATTTTTTTTTTAAATAAGTTCCTACTTAGATCAACAAAGAAAATTTTTATTTAATAAATGAACTAATGTTTGAAAAAACTGTATTAACATCGTGTTATCCATTACAAGTTTAAAAGAAAATATATTTGAAATTGAGTTTCACCATCTGTTGCAGTTAATTGTAACTTCGTCAGAAATATCGCAGAATAAATTTAAACTTAAAAAATGAAACTTAAATAATGAATTAATATTTGAAGAAACTGTATTAACATCAAGTGTCATTCACTACAAGTTTGAAAAAATGTATTTGAACTTCAGTGGAAGAATAAAAAGTATTTTGTTGACGATTGAAAATTTGATCAAGATACATATATAGGGAGAGTGTGAACTAATAGTAGGAATTGAATAAAAAGAAGAAAATAACAAAATGAAATAATTAGAGATAAGTGTAGAACCTTACACTACACCATATAGAAATATATCGAAATTTGAAAATAAAAGTAATAATTAAAAATATTAGAGGATTATGATAAGTTAAAGCCCGGGTGTGGAGGAAATTATTGGTCCACGTAAGAAAAAGAGAGGGTAATATAAAAATACATATTAACTAAATTTTTAATGCGTTTTATATTTTAATAGAGCTACACACAATGCTGTTTCATATTTAATTGCCATATTTTATTTATAATAGATAAACGTATAAAGTTGGAATTTTGAGAAGTCCTTCAAAAATCAGGGGAGATGCGCTCAAAATTAATCTGCACTGTTCTTATTGGCGTCTCTCTTTGGAACATTTTTAATGGTATTTCGAGGATATAAGAAGGTTTAGTCTCATCAATGGGTACGTACCTTTATTGTCTTTTTTATGATAATAATTGAAATATATGTAAAATATGTTTTTTTACAGTGACACTTACATAGACTACTTTTATAATTTTTATTTTAGCTACATTTTTATTTTAATTTAAAAAAAAAAACACATAGATAAACGCTCCGAGACATAATCTTTTTGTAAAAATTAAAAATATCTTTTTGTATGAGATAGGTTTGAATATCTTCAAACCGCATCTTTGAGTATGTCACAGATGTTTTATTTACAGGTTTGATTAAGTGATTAATAACTTTAATAAATGTTAGAATTCGGCTTCATGGCATTTTTAATTTTGTTAGAGAATCAGGCATTAGGACAGCGTTTCTCAAACTGTGGGGCGTCCCCCCCCTAGAGGTGCATAATAACTCTATAAGGGGGGCGTGAGCATATTGAAAAGTCGAAAACAAAAGATTATTTAAAAAGATAATTAATTTACTGAAAGTAAACAAACAAAATACATTTTGACTTAATAAGAAATAAAACACACATTTGCATTGATATAATACACTTATAAATCTATCAGTACTGCACAATGTATTTTATAATTAATTTAACAGTACTGTGTTAAAAACAAGTTTAATAATTACCAGTGACCACATGGGTTTGTCATAAATAAAATTATGTGCAAAAAGTAATAATAATTTGTATGGTTTATAGTTAATCCCTTAACTATCGATTAAAAGTTACGCGATTCGCTCCCCAATGCCACCGTTTTCCACACGTATGTGATGCATTGAGGGAGGGAAGAAAAACACGTAAGCAAATCCCCTGAAATAAGGAAATCCTTCGCAAAACACTGCTAAGGTCTTTTTATTCCATTCCAAAGCCTTCGGAATAATTTTATGGATGCAGTGTGTAGAAAAGATCAAACTTCAGAAAGACGTATATATACGTCCGGGCAATTAACGCTTTAGCTGAGCAAGACGTTTATATACGCCGGTGACACTTAAGAGGATAAAGTTGTAATGTAGCTTTAGCGTTAAAGTGTAGTATTTTTGAATTCAGTACATTGTTATTGTATGGAGGGGAGTCGCGATGAAAATAATGATTGAATATTGGGTCGCAAATATTGAAAGCTTGAGAAACACTGCATTAGGAATATCTCATCTTATGAATATGCTCGAATGGCTTTTTGGTGTGGCGTAGAAGTTAGGAAAGGGAAGGGGGGCAGTTCAGATTTTGTTCTCGTCACTTGACCATGGTTCAAAATTACGAGGCCCATCGCCAAAAGTCATTGAATAGTTGAATAGTGCGACATTTTAATATTCTAACACTCGAATGGCTTTAATGATTTTACAATACTTCTGTTTTAACCCTTTATCTACCGCATTATGATTTACTGCAGTTTTTTCATGCAATATTTTTTTTTTAATCACTTCTTTGAAAATTAAGGGATATACATAAATAAAATACTCAACTTTGGAAAATTTAATCCGTTAGAGCTAAGTAATTAATTAAAGATATTCAACTATAAAATTAATTATACACACTGTTTACTTAAAATAAGTAGTCAAATCGTTTTCTCAAGTTTTCATTAACATACAAAAAAAAAAAAAAGGCACTTACCATTTCAAATTAACTACTTTTTTGGAACAAAAATGACAATCTTCGTAATCCGATCAAAATGTCAGCTGAAAGTGCAATTTCTGCTATAAAACTATTCGCCTTTCCCGCTAAAATACTCATCATAGGACCCGTGCTGCCATATATCTTGGACGAGTGGATTTAATAGAATATTCCTGCTAAGTATCGTCAGAGTATTCGTAAAAATGGTTATTCTATGTAATTTTAAAGTGAGTGATACTTATAAGTACCTTCGGTAGATAAAGGGTTAAAAATAAAAACCACATTAAATGAAGTAAAAATATCTAGAGAATTTGCCTTATTTTAAATTTGTATTTTTGTATAATATATTAGTTTTGATAAAATGACCCTTTTTGATAAATTAAATAAAATCCTCCTGAATGGCCGACGATAACTGCCTCATAGTGTTTCCTTTGGTTCCTGAGAAATATCTTTAGACACAATTCATTCTATTTTTATAATGAAATTTCTTTATTTATTTACCGGTTTGAAGATTAATAGTTCCTTAATTAACATGGTTGGTCTTTTTTTGGTATTATCTATTTTTCATGGATCCTTTTATTTCATTCATAGAATTTCTGTTACTTGGTACATTTTTAATCCTCTTTCATAACTTTACTGATTTTTGTAAGATGAATGTTGTACAGGGAAATAAAATGCGTAGGAAATCAAAGATATATATATATAAGAGGCCCAATTAATTGTACATCATAGAAGAGGAAGAACAATTGGTACACAAACTTCAGATTTAAAATGAATTGCTTTTCACAAACGTCACTAACTAAATGAGGATAAAAAGAAACACCAATAAGTTTCCTTCCGAGCACATTCCAGAAAGTTCACGTGACCCGATCGACAATAAATTTGGGATTCTTCGAAAATAGAGCAAAGGCCTCTCTCTAAGGTGCGTCACCCCCTTCTTTTTTGTGTGTAACTTCCCATTTCAGTAGCATGAGGCACAAAACGCACTTCCTGATACACGAATAAAGCAAAAAAGTAGACGCCTGACAGAGTTTTTATCTTAAAGAGCCTCAAATCTTCTTGTAGTTAGCCATTTTATGGACTGGGTAAGCTGGTTTTCAATTAATGACCGGATGGAGGTTCACACAACAGCCGTTATTTCTCTTGTTTAATTTTATTGCAAACAGTTTAAACGCCTCTTACTCTCGATAAACGATTCTTTCGAAACTTGGTGAAAGTGTCTTAATCTTTATTTCTTGCTGAGATTTCAGAAATTAAGATGTTGACAGCTCTATCGACTCTCTAACGTCGGATAGGACAAGAGTTCACTTTTCAAGGGGAAAATAAAAGATCTAGAAACGTTTCCAGGGTGAATTATTAAAACCTTAACTACCGATTAAAAATTATGCCATTCTCTCCCCAGTGACACTGTTTTTCACACAGGTGCGTTTGCGGTGTATTGGGGGGGGGGAAAGAAATGACGCAAATACGCAAAGTTAGTAAAGCCTTCTCAAACACTGTGCACACTTATTGCATTCCAAACCCTTTCGGAGTAATTTCCCAGATAGTAGCACAAAGAAAAGTATTGTATTTCGGAAAGACGTATATATACGTCCGGGACACTCAACGCACCGAGTAGGCGAGACGCATATATACGCCGACGGTAGTTAAGAGGTTAAAGAATCCATGCATTTATTCTAGTTCAGTGTGATTGAAATTATGAAGCTCCTTTCAGCTAATCAATGATTTAGAATTCGTTAAATAGTATTTAATTTGTAGCAGAGATGAATAGGCCTAACTCTCTTCTTTTTACACAGTAGACGCTCTCTTTGGAAAAAATTGCGTTAAAATAGAACAAAGAATTTATGCAATAAAAAAGAATGCTAATGTACTCAGTTCAGTGTAAAAACCTTGTAAGTGTTCCTGAAATGTAGAACGTTATTTAATTTTAAAAACTGTAAAAAAAGGGATGTAAAAGACTGTAGAGAAGTTTCTAGATATGCTAGTTTTGAGAAAAGTTAAAAAAAACTTCAAGCGGGGGAAATAAAAAAGAAGAAGATGTTAACATTATTAAACAAATACCTGCTCATTGACCATTAGATTACTAGGTAACGAGCTTTACAGTATGTCTAAACAATAAATACATTCAAAATCATTTAGTGCAGAACAATCGTTCAATCATACGAATTATCCAGAATCATACGAAATACAGTCAGGCGAATCAGTCAAATACAAAATAGAAAACATGTTTAATTATTCTGTACTTGTTAATAATCTATTTGCTTACGATAAGACGAATCACATTATCTATCCACTCTAGTAAATCCATCACATTCGCTATGCCTGAATTCAATGAAAATATTCATCGTAATGAGAATAAATAAATGTATATTAAAACATCCATTATATATGCCTGAGTATAATTTCAATACTAAGATGTCTTAAGGCTTTGGTCCCCTACAAATGATAGTCTTGACAAATAATGCAGTTCAAAAAAAAAAATTTTTTTTCATAAATATTCAATAATTCTGAAAATTTTCATTTTAACGCAAAATGAACTTTTAAGGGGACATGGTACGATTTGCACAAAATTATTTAGTTAAATGATTTGCATAATTTTTTTGGTTGCCTCATATGTGTGTATACTGCAAAAAACAGATTTTGTGTGCAAAATTTCATAAAAGCTAGCCATTTAATTTTTTAAGGAAAAAACTTAAAATTTGTAAAGGGATTTTAAAATGCTACTCCTCCTACAAAAATTGTATGTACACGCATGAAATTTGATTTACAAGTACGTCAAACTGTGTATAACAAAAGTTGGTATGGGTTTTGCGATAACATGATTGGAATTCGTACAATGCTTCTTTTTATGAATGTTTATTGAAAATTCCTTAAAAAATATATAAATTCTGAGTTCAATTATTTTTTAAAAAATAAGTATTGTTTTAATCAAAAATGCATACCAACTTTTGCTCCAAGTACTATTAGCAATAGGTAAAAAAAAATTCAAAGCATTAGGCACAATAGAAAAAAAACCTTAGCATTTTAAATGAAGACAAACTAGTTATTTTATCTTTCTGAGATAAGTCAGTTTAAAGTTTTGATTTGCCATTGGAAAGTGAATAAAAACAAACGTAAAAGCTATCACAACACTGCGTTTTTTTAAACTTTCAAATATTGCGAGCTTTTAGAAAAGTATATAAAAAGTAATTTAGACTAAAAAAAAATTAGATTTGATTTTTTTTTACCGATTTTTCTCAATTGAATCGTACTATGTCCCCTTAATTTTCTGGACATTTATTATTTCTCTAACATATTCAAAAGAATCTAGTTTTATTACGTTCCTAAATTATTTAAAAAAGATAGAATAACGCGTTCCAAAGTGTGATTGCCGCCTGTTGACTAACCGCCCTGGAATCCTTCGAAAAGTCACTATGAAAGCTATTCCTTCTTTAACGTCTTAGCTAAAAAGTTGCCATATTGGTCGAAAGCTAAGAAAAATACATAAAAAACACAAAAAAGCACTGATTTATTTTATTTGAGGATATTTACCTCATCCGCCCCCATCTATCTGTAGGCGACAATTACTTTTTCTAATCCAACAGTGCCACTTGCTGTGTGTCCAGGGCTGTAATGAACTGGTCTCAAGGGCAGACTACCCGCTTAGAGACCGGATTTCAGTTCTATGGAATACCTATGATGTAAACTACAATGACGGGTAAGGTCAAAATCAAAGTGACCTTTTTCATTGATAGAATTGGTCGATGTTTTCAAGGTGGAACATGCTGCCGCTTTCTTATTTCTTAAACTTCTGGACAGTAAATTACAACAGGTGTTCTTTTGTAATCTCTTAATATTGTTGGCATTCAGCCTCTTACGTATATTATTCATTGCTTTTTTTTGTGGTAGTCATTCCTTCTTGTCCATATGAAACATTGTTAAATATTTCAAAATGAAGCTTAATTTATTAATACTTTAAAATAATAGACATCACACACTCACATATCATTCCCTCTTTCCAAAGTTTTGCATTTACTCTTTTTCAATTAACATGCTTTTCTGTTTGTGTTACATTTAGATATACTTCTAGCGTTGATTCTACAGTGTGCAACGTAGATTTAACCTTTACTTACCGTATTATGATTTACTGCAGTTTTTTTCATGCAATATTTTTTTTTTGAATCACAGCATTAAAAATTAAGGGATATACATAAACAAAATACTCAGCTTTGGGAAATTTAATTAGTTAGAGCTAATTAATTAATTAAAGGTATTCAACTGTAAAATTAATTATACACAAGGTTCACTTAAAATAGTCAAATTGTTTTCTAAGGTCTTCGTTAACATACAAAAAAAAATAAGACACCTACCTTTTGAAATTAAATATTTTTTTGAAACAAAAGTGACAATCTTCGCAATTCACTGAAAACGTAATTTCTGCTATAAAACTATTCGCCTTTCCCACTAAAATACTCAACATAGAACCCGTGTTGCCATATATCTTGGAAGAGTGGATTTAAAAGAATATTCCTGCTAATTATATAGTTAGAGTGTTCGTAAAAATGGTTATTCTACGTAGTTTTAAAGTGAGTATTACTTATAAGTACAGTCAGGAGATAAAAGGTTAAAAATAGCAAATGTAGGCAGTTGTTTCTCTCTTCCTATAGTTTTTGCTTAAATCTTGAATGATGTTCGTGAACCATATTAAATAATATTTTCTTTTATATTAAGATCAAACTATCAGAATATAAAATGTTTTCTCCGTAAATAATAATTAAATTGCTTTGTATATCTTCAGGAGTTTAATTTTTTTTTTTTTACAAACCAAGGATAGATTTTAGATATTAGCATAATTAAATCGAAAAACTACCCTTTATTAATACGTTCTAAAATTTCGTATTTAAACCTTCTTCAAAATAGTAAATAATCATTTGATGAAAATCTTTAAATGTAAGAAATAGTGTAATATATAAAAATTACAGCCAATAATGGAAATATAAAGCAGTTATGTTAATTTTTTTGAAACTGAATGAAAAAAATACGAAATTTTAGCTCTAAAGCTAAATCTATAGATATTTTTTCTGTTTCAATCTAAGGAATCAGACATTGAATTTAAGGCTATGAGACTATTAAGAGAATTAATTATGTATAAATATCCGTTTCTTTTATTAAATTCGAAACAAATTTTGAGCTTCAAAAAATGGAGCTGAAAAGAAAAGTTTCTTTAAAAAGATATTAACTGCAGTCCTAAGCTGACAAAATAAAATGACTCAAAATTTTCCGTTTAATATAAAGTAGCTTCAGTAGAATGTTTAGTATGAAGACACTAAACTCTTGATTCCTTTTTTTCCCGACATTTCTTTTGATAATGAAATAATGTTTCTTTTTGAATGAGAAACGTTTGTAAAGGATTCAATAGCAGTAATCTAAAATAAAAAGTTTTAAATGCTTTTTCCACAATTCCTACTATTAGCTCACTCCCATATATTTATTTATTTTGCTCAAATTTTCAATCGTTAATAAAATCATTTCTATTCATTCAACCAAGTTCAAATAATTTTTTTTAAACTTGTAGTGGATGACACCTGATATTAATACAGTTTTTTTTAAATATTAATTAATTAATTAAATGAATTACAGGTTTTTGACGCCAACTTAGATTCCTCTCGATTGTTTGTAACAATGTAACTGTTAAAATGAAGACAAAAGTTGGCGTCGAAAACCTGTTTTTCATCCAAACTAGCCAAACCGGGTTTGCATTGTTACAACAATGCAGACAAATCATGCTCTTTTTTCAATTCCTACTATTAGTTCACTCTCTCCCTATATATATATATATTCAAATTTTCAATCGTAGTAAAATACTTTCTATTCATGCATTCAAAGTAGGAATTGACTTAATTTTTTTTTATATTATTTGTTCTTAAGTATGCATTAAGTTTTTTTTTTTTTTTTTCTAAATTAGCCCACATATTATTGTAACTACGTTTTATCTTGCACAAATTAACTGTAATTTATAACGTTTTTTTACATGTTAATAAACTATCAAGATTTCTGAAACACATTCATGTACAAGAATCTATATTCAGATGGATTCATCAAAATGTCGCAAGATTCTAAAATTAGACTGTTTATCTGGAGCGTAAGGGTCCCGTCTGGGATTCCTACGCGCATTACTTGAGGAGGATATTAATTTGCTTCTTCCTCCACCTGCTGAGCTATCCTGTCGGTTACCCACGGAGTTGGTTCAATTTACCTACCGGGAATAAGCTATGAAAAATGGTCCCTATATTGCAATGGTTCCATTCTTCTCGTGCCACTTGGCGATACTCTTGGCGCTGTTTGGATTAATGAAAGCGAGGTTAATGTTCATGTAGAGAAACCAGCGAAGGCGAGGGAGAAGAACCATGTGGGAAGTGAAAGGGTTTTTGTTGGGAAGAGTAATAAAACTTTCTTTCTCTTTTTTTTTTCTTTAAAAGAAGAATGATATGTAGTTATGCACCTCATGCTGATTTGACTGCTTGACATCTCAAATAACTTCTCCTCTGCAACTATGAGTTTGCTTGTTTTCTGGATTCGAAACTGGGTTCTAATTAGCGTACGGGAAAATGGGACACCATAGAACGGATGCTGAAAAACAAAGCAATTTATGTATGTTGAAGGCTACACAAAGATGCATAATCATAAACATCGTATGGTGATTTAAGATTATTGGATTTCTCGTTATGGGAATACGATGACAAGTAGAAGATTAACCGAAATATAATTCTAAATAGAAGCACATGTTTTATTAGCATAGGTCAATTCTTTTAATTTTAACATTGTGTTGGCTGTAGATAGATATACATTGTCCCTCGGAGAAATAGAACGCATGAAAAAATACGCAATACATATTTCACAGGTATAAAAATAAAACTGATTGTACTGTCTTACTGATAAATGGTATTTTGTGTCTACTCTGTGGGCTGTACTTATTACTTGTAATTATACTTCACTGAATTGGGAAGGGATATCTTTAAGTTTTATTTACTATGAGGCTAACTGAACCCAAGGCATCTATTCCAGTAAGGATTCTCGTCTCGTTCTCGACTTGGCCTCAATAAGATCCCGATCTGAATAATTTTAATCGTCAAATGTTACTGCCAAACACATTCTCCGAAAAACTGGGATTTTCGAGCTATATGTCATCAAGCAACAATGAAAAGACTGCAATATTATATTACGTCCATCGTCCGTGTTCTAACACCGTACACCATGGTTTAGTCGACAAAGCAGAATTTAATCGAGTTAGTTTGTGCCTCAGTTTGTGAGATTGTGAGTCCTGCACATGTATTTGTTAGAGTTACCATGTGTTCGAGTATTTGACAACGCATGCTATACTTGAAAACAAATGAAAATAACAACATTAAATATTTGCAGAGAGGGTGGCGTAGCTGGTTTGTCGCAGGCCTTGTCCGCCTAAGGTTGTGGGTTCGACCCCGGCTCAAGTCGGTGGATTTTCATGATGTAGAAAACCAACAGCTTCCAGATCACATGATTATGTGGCATGTAAAAGATCCCTAGAGTACCTGATTGACTTGGGTGCTCTCTGAAAAATTAAATTCCTAGTGCCATTTCACATCGTCAGAGCTCAGATGACCTCCTCTGGGGAGGAAACTGGGCGTCAAAATTACATTGTTGTAATTGGTATTCCACCGAGATGGTGCTGCACTTAAAAGTGATACCAACTCCTGGGGAAAGTACTAGAACTACGATGGTAAATACCAATACACAGACACATTGAAAAAATCACTAAATACTTGAAAGAAAGGAGCTTTAAGCGTTATTTATTGAATTTTACATTAGGTATTACAAGTACAGAAATATATTCTTTTGCAAAGATCTTCTACTTAGTAAAGAAACATCGCACATTTTTTTTTTTTTTTTTTGGTTTGGGCGGGGGACAGAGCAATAAAATAATTGGATGAGTAAGGTAGGTTTGAAAAGGAAGGTTTCAGCCTACATCGGTTTTGTACATTGATTTTCTATTGTCAATTTAGTTGTCGAACATTCCAATGGGAATAAGTGTCCATAAAGAGTATTCCTTTTTTTCCATCTTTAAGGACTTTGGAGGAGGGATTACAGCAGCCTCCTGGTCGTCAGAATAAATCTGAAATATGATCATTCGGATCCGGAGACGTTAAAAATTTCTTTCGCGCATGCTATAACATCTCTTACTTGTTTGATAGAACTTGATAATTTCAAAATCTTATTCATGGCTGCTTATTACATATGTCAGTTATATTTCAAATTTCAGTTTTGGAATAAACATATAATATAAGAAAATTTTCAGCTGCATTGTTTTTTTCCCTTTGAGACATATTATAATTACTTCCACAGCATCAGTTCTTTTATATAAAATAGGGGTTTATTTTACTTTGAAATTTCAAATTTGTATAAACCGTCCTCCACACAGGTTTCAATATTCTTTTGAATAATTTTTCCTACTATGAAATAATTCTAAGTGAATCCTTCCTAGAATGATAAAAATACTAGCGACTGAATAGCGATTGGAGCGTTAAAAGGAAGAAATAAATAAAATTATTTCGATTTTTTGTTGACCAAGAGGAAGAACTACTTGTGTGTGTTCTCTATTTTACTACTTCTTACTAGTTAAATACTTCATGTGTCAAGCGCAAAGAAACTTTGTAAACCTTGACCAGTTAAAAAGTGTTTTTAAGTTTGCAGCAAAATCTTTATAAACAGTGTTAAAATAAGTTGTTTGCTTAAGTTGAAGAGTATTCAGTTTTAGTTTGTTGCAAAAATGGCATATTTATGGGCAACCAAATTTGCATTGAACGTGTTTTGTTGTTGAGAAAATTGTAGCTTGCGTTGTTTTGGAAATCATAACTTATGCACTTTAATTTTTTTCTTACAATTTTTGAGTAAATTGAGATGTGTATTGAATAAAATTTAATCATTCTAAAAAAAAAAAAAAACACTTTAAGGATGGAGCTCTAAATTTTCTTGAATGAGAACAGGAGATAAAATTATTTTGAAAAATGGAAAACTAATACATAAAATAATTTTCAGATTTTTTGCTTTTTCATTTCGCTTAATTTCAATTCAGCTAGCAAACGTTCTTTTTTTTTAAAAAAACTTTTAATATAGTATTTTGAGAAAATACAAATATGTCAGTTGTCCATAATTTTTATCAGCTACAAAAAATGAATAATAACTATTTCAGGAATCGAAAAATAAATTCTTTAGATATTTGTTATTTGAATTAGAAATTTTATTTTGCAGAACTTATAATTTTTATTTGGGAAACGATATATGGTCGCAGTAGCTAAGTGACCAGGGTCTCGAACTCGGAGCAAGCGTCACCGGTTCAAACCCTGGTGCCACTGAAGACTCGTCGTGTAATAGCGGTTGATATATACTCTACTGATCATTAAAACAACTGCCAAACCAGGAAGAAATGCAGATAACAAAATGATATTTATTTGACAAATATATTCTACTGGAAATAACAAGAGATTAAATTTTCAAGAAATTTGGACACGTAGATCCTGAAAAATCAGTACCAAAAACAGCTACTTGAGCAGTAATAATAGCACAATAGCACTTATACGCCTCTGAGACAAAAAGAGGATGGCATGTTTAGATACCCAACCCCCCCCCCCCCATACAGCTTCATGTGACGAGTCAGTCGCTCTGCCACAATGAACCAGACGTTTTATATTGGGGAGAGATCTGGTGAATGTGCAGGCCAGGACAACAGCCGAACATTTTCCGTATCAAGTAAGGTCCATACAATACCGCAACATGCGGTCGTGCATTATCCTGCTGAAATGTAGGATTTTGCAGGGCTCAAATAAAGGGTAGAGCCACTGGCCGTAACACACCAGAAATGTAACGTGCACTGTTCAAAGTGCCGTCAATGCGAACAAGAGGGGACCAGGACGTGTATGCAATAGCACATCATACCATCACGCCAGTTAATCAGCCAGTATGACGATGATGAATGCAAGTTGCCAATGTGCATTCACCACGATGCCGCCAAACATGGATAGAATCTGGATTCATTTGAAAAAATTACGTCTTGCTATTCATGCGCTAAGGTTAATCGTTGATCACACCATTGAAGACGCTTCTGTATATGCAGCGTCAAGGGTAGTCGCAGCCATGGTCTCCGAGCTGTAAATTCATGCTGCAGACACTTATTGTTTTACAAACGGCCCCAATTCTTGACTCAGTGCTCGTGACGTAGCTGCACGATACATTAAGGTCATGTGGGTAGCATGTCTGTGTTCTCGGCTGCTAGTGATAGGGAGCAGTTGAGATCCAGCACGTCCGTCCTTAGTACCGTCCTGAACCCATTGATTCCATATTCTGTTAACAGTCATTGGATCTCGACCAACGCGAGCAGCAGTACTGTGATACGACAAACTGCAATACCGGTACACTTCAATTCGACCTTTATCAAATCCATAAATGTGCTGGTATGAGTTTCTGCTTCTTACACGAGGCACCACAACAACTTTTCACCAGGCAACAATACACAAATACAATTTCTGCATAAGGAACCGGCTGAACAATTTCCTCGTTTAAACACATTGTAGGTATCGCTACCGGTGCCTGCTTTGTCTGAATGCGATGGAAAGTTAATCATTTGCATGTTACATCACCTTCTTCCTGTCGTTTAAATTTCTCGACTGTAGCATGTCGCTTTCTTTGTGTGGTAATTTTAATGACCAGTAGTGTGTATAAAATCAATCGGGGCTCAAAGTCTTCCTGTTACAATGAAATGGAAGGTTCGATGGTAAGGTGCTAGGTTAGAGATTGTTCTTGTCACTTCCCCGTGGTTCAAAATTACGAGGATTGTCACCAATAGCCCTCATGTTTCTTCAGGGTGCAATCAAGTGTTGATATATCTTTTTTCTCAATGGTCAAGGTTAATAATGGTTATGGTCACGAGTTTGCGGCAAGCCTACCATGAGTTTCAGCCGTGGTGCCACTGTATAGAGAGGTTCGTGCACTTTAAATTTGTTGAGGCTCAATTTTCTCCTGTTGGCATGGTATGGCGATTTGGAGGGGGTTGCCAACTCAAAAGGGAAGTTAAAATTACGAGGTATGTTACCATTAGTCCTTGTACTCTTTTATAGTGCTATGTTAATAATAAAAACTCACTCACACTAAGTTACTCTTCCCCCTCCCCCAATAATTCCCCAAGCCGTGTATTAATACAATTATTTTATTTTCTCAGACTCTTCAACAGAATGTATAATTCTTCGTTATAAAGAAATTTTCTGATATTTAACGTATTAACGAATGAAGTTAAACTATGTATTTACTTTTCAAAAGGAAAATCATCTTTTTAACAATCTAAGGTATTTATTTTTAAAAAAAATAACGTTTATATTTAATAGTTCTAATTCAGTTTTAATTATAATATTTTAACAACACTCATTTCATTCGATACAATTGTAGAAGACTTTCACCTGGAAACATCAACTAATTAATCTCATTAAAAACAGTTATTTCCTGAAATAAACTGAATATATTTAGGTCAAATACTACTGAAACAAAGATCCAGGAAAAAAATAGATTATTTTCTACTACTCAAAAAAAAAAAAAAAAAAAAAAAAAAAAGAGAGAAGAATATAAATATTTGGAATGATTTCGATAAGACATGCAACAGTCACATCTCATTATGTGTATTCATAATTTCTGAAGAAACAAAACACTAAAAGAAGGAAATGATTTTGTTGCAAGATTTAAAAATGGCATCACGCCCATTAAATTCTCGTCAGCTTTTACGCCTCAACACTAACCTCTATTTCGAAGAAAGAAAAGAAAAAAAAAATAGCACTAAAAATAAAGTTTTTATCGTCTTTTAAAAGTTTGAAATGATAAGAACATCGGAATAATAAAGCGCTTTGATGTGTTACTATTGAGAAACAAGAAAACAAATATTTGAAAGTGTTTATAGAAGTGAACAAACGTGATGACCTTTTCTACGATACATATATTTTTAGCTTTTTATCTGCCTAAAACAATTCACAATCATACTTCTCTTGTTAAGTTATAGAAGAACTCATCTTTTGTTTTAAATGGAGGATTTAAAGGTGAAAAGAAGCATCCTTCATGGAGAGTTTAGTTGTAGACAGGAGAAAAAATGATTGAAGGTTGTTAACACTGAAAAAGTTTCAGTAATGAACTTTACTAACTTATTTGCTCTTTGTTCGTTATTGAAAGTTCCGCGCAAAAAAAAAAAAGGAACGAAAAAGCAGGTGTTATGATGCTTTGTTTTCAGTGTTGGCTTTGGATCTTGATTGTTTCATTTTGAAAATGCTTAGTATAGGAATAATTAGTTTTAAATCTCAGTTTTTGAGACCAAAATGATATATTAAGCATGGTTAAATAAAAATTTAATATTTTGATTATTTGTAGAAGATACTTATTGTTATTTTGATTTTATATAATGAGAAGCATTATATAAAGTCTTTGATGAAAAGATACGAATAGATACTTTTCTTTTTTTAGGAGAAAACTTTTCTAGCTGTTTATATTATAAATTCAATGCTTTTTTTCTTTATATGTAGTAAAGGGTTTTCGTGATGTTGTAATAAATTTATTAGGCTGCTTTCTTGGCGGTGATAATGGCGATCATCAAAAGAATGTTATGCAACAGTATCAGCTTGAATACCTATCAACACTAACTCCATCAGAAATTCCACCCGTTAAACTGAATTTAGATGGATACCATAGTGATTGGTAATGAAAAATATTCAGAAGAATATACTAGTGCAGGGGTGGCGAACGAGCCATTTTTTCTAAAGAAGTGTTTAATGAGGAAAGACGTACCGTCAAATAATTTTGACTTGTGATTATTGAGAAAATAATAAAATTTAAAACTAGCAACTCAAAGCATCTTTATTTACTACGAAAAAATACCTCTTGCACTGTATAGTTGTAAATTTTTTAGTTATACATGTAATTCAAATTAAAGTAACATTAGTGTTTCTTCTGTTGCTGCAGATCGTATGACAAATAACTTATATTAGGATTATAAGATGTTATTTTTAGTAGAATGTATGCTGAATTGGAGTCATCTGCCAAATGGTTTCTAAGCAATTAATTATTTTTTCTGTGG
>BMAV01005746.1:606069-618226 GCA_019973955.1 Trichonephila inaurata madagascariensis | reverse complement strand
CACACACACACACACCACACTTTCTTAAATCTCATTTACTACAATGCTTTCTGGATTGCATTTTATTGGATGACAAATATATCTTCTTCTCTAATGGGGATGCGCAATGGTATTTAACCTTTGCAGACCTAGTACATTCCCCAGGAGTGGGTATTACTTTTTAGTGCGTCATCGTATAGGCCAGTGCCCGCAATCTTTTTATCGCTGCGGACCGGTCAATGTTTCATAATTTTACCACGGCCCGCTGAGGGTGGGACACGTTGTTTGTTTATATTTGAGAGTGTTTGAATTTAACAATTTTAATTTAGTTACATTTAAATATGCCTTCAGAATAAAATATAATTACACCAAAAATGAATAAAAGTTATTTAACGTGGAATATAAAGTGATTTCTGTAGAAAGTTGCGCAAATCCGAGAGAAATGCACCACTTTAAATAAAATGGCAATAGTTTAATGTTCTTTAGGCGGCCCGGTACCATTTGATCCATGGACCAGTACCGGTCCATGGACCGGGGGTTGCGGATCACTGGTATAGGTAACACCAATTACCACAAGTAATTTTGATGACCAGCTTCCACTTCATAAGAGTGGCCGTGGTAGCCAAGTGGATGTCGGATCATGGCTGGCGCGTGTCATGAGTTCGACCCCAGTACCACTGAAAACCTGCCGTGTAGGGGAGCGATGCACGTTAAATCCGTCGAGAGCTCAAACGTCCTCCCGTTGCTGTGGTAGCTAGGAGAGGCTAGATCAGGTGTCGTCCACGTCGCTTGACCATGGTACAAAATTACGAGGTCCGTCGACAAAAGCCCTCGGGTAGCTGAACAGTGCGATATTAATCTTCACTCACTCCTCCTCAGAAGGAGGCGCCTGAGCTCTGTCGATGAAAAACCGTACTTATAGAATTTTTAATTTTTCCGAGAACACCCAAATCAAACAGGCATGCAAAGGATTTTTTTCATGCTGTATAATCATACGGCATGACCACTGTCGATTTTCTGCATCATGAAAATCCACCGACTTGGGCCGGGGTCGAACCCGCAACCTTAGGTGCAGAAGGCTAGCGACAAACAAAACTCGCCACTCAGGCGGCTGGTAAATATTTCTTGTTCCTTTGTTTTTTTCATTTATTTTTAGAGGCGCTGTACTGAATCAAGTTTCTCAATTATATTACAGCTACACTTTATTTCAAACATAAATAAAACTTATTTAAAAGATACAAAGAATAAAATCAAAACGAATGCATTCATTGAAGGAAATGCGTTAGGCAAAAAAAAAGACCATGCCGAAGTATTTGGATAATACAAAATTTTGAACAGATTTGATGTTCATTGCGCTCTTTCTATAAGTAAAGTTATTAAATTATTGAAGCGAAAATATTTTCCGAGACATCTAATTTAGAAATATTTCACAATAAATTCTGAATTCAAATTGGATAAAGAATTCCGACTGTGCTTTTTTATAAATTCGATGCAATCCATTCTGTGCAAATTAGAAAAGTATGAATGAATTTCTATGTGTGAAAGAAGTTAAAAATACTTAGATATTAAACTTGATATGTTACATGTCGTATTTTTGACATTCATTTTCATACTAAATTCAACTTTTTCCTGTGATGCAATAAGCTCTTAAACTTTTGATTTTGGGGAGGGGGAACAAATAATTTTTATTTTAGAGAAAGATGATATGCGAAGAATTATTTGTGGCTTAAAGAAACAATTTTTCATGCAAATAATCTATTGCAAGATGGCTTCTTTTTTTCTACTTTCAGTTTTCTTGCCATGTTTTCTTTACTATCAAATATTTCAATGACACTTTAATATATTAAATATATATATATATAATTATTTATATATATTTAGCAATTACAGCTCTCTTTATATATGATGAATATAACGAAACGTTTTTAGCAAAACACTAGGAGATTTCATGTGACGTCATAGTCGCATAGCAACTGCAGTTTCGTACTTCCAGCATATCAGTTTATATATTCATGAGATTTCATAGTCACATCATAATTGCAATCATATTTTTCAAGCTAATCAGTTCATACCCTTCGCTGTTGCCAACTTTTTGCAGAAACTTTCTTTTGAAAAGAAGATTTTTGTCACCAATTACATGCACATAAATAAGCAAAAGGCACTCTAACTAGAAATACACGTATAATACAAGAATAT
Organism: Trichonephila inaurata madagascariensis; assembly: GCA_019973955.1. Taxonomy (NCBI): domain Eukaryota; kingdom Metazoa; phylum Arthropoda; class Arachnida; order Araneae; family Nephilidae; genus Trichonephila; species Trichonephila inaurata. The sequence continues at coordinate 616,051 of BMAV01005746.1, read as the reverse complement.
ATTTTTTTTTAATTTTGAAAAACTCTTTTGAAGAATCTTAACTCGTACTTTGTGCTTCTTTAATGAATCGGCTCAATTCATGGCGGTCACAATATTAGGACAATCATGTGCTCACGACTTATAATTTAAAACGAGCATTGCACTAACTACTACTCGCTGTTCTATATTTTTCAAATTTAGATAAATTTTCAAATTTCATAATTTGGCAAAGATGCTCAAATAAAATGAAAAAAAACGAACAAACAAACATTGATATATAAGATTTTAAAGTTAAAAAAAAACATTATCTTACTTATGGACTTTTAAATTAAGTATACTTTTCTTGCTTACATACGTTATTATTGTTGAAAAATTTGTGCTTTTTAGAAGGAAGTTTCTGAGCAGAGTGAAATTGGCAACAACGAAGCGCATGAATTGGTTATCTGAAAACACGATTGCTCTTATCGAATGATTATGACCTCACATGAATTTATGAACTAATTGGCCAGAAACACGTCATTATCATGTAACAATGACGTTAACCCATTATCAAATTTGAATTTTTATCTAAATTTTACAAGTAGACCCACAAGTACAAAATCAGTTTTGAATTCAATAGTGAACACGTGGTTGCATTTATCATGTGACCGTGATAAAAGCCCATTTGTTAACATTTTTATTGCCATCTGCTTTAAATCTCTCAATAATTTAAATACCTTTTTTTTCATAAAATTTAAAATTACCTCTACATTTTGAAATACAGCATAGATGAAATATATATATATATATAGCAGTAAATAAATTAAAAAGAAGACTAATAAATCCTAAAACATCTTCAGATCAAACCAAAAGAACCAAGAACATGGAAACATTACAAACCAAAAAAGAGAAATTTAGCTAGAGTGGAAAAAACTAATACGATTTCCCGAGCTGTCACTGGCTTAGGACACTGAGACAGGGTTACACAGTGTTTTGTGTGATCTCAACCTTTCCTTACAGTGGAAATTTTTGACATAATAGCACATGAGATAATCCAAGGCAAAGGCCCAAAACTTACGTGGGTGAATATAACAGCAATAGAATAGAATTGGAATAATAAGTTACTATAGGAATCCGGGAGAAATAGACAAATATAAGTATGTATAAACAAAAAATATTTGCGAGAGGTTAAACATGATTGTGACCATAATTAATAATAATGAAAATGAGCGAAGAAACTAAAATCTTACCCGATGTATACGGATCCCAAAAGTGCACTGACTCGATGCACAAAAAAACAGCATAACTAAGAATAAGGGCGTCATCTATATATGTTTTTAGAAACTAAACTTATTATACGAATATATTAAGAAAATTAAATACTACAAACTAAATAGAAATGAATATATTAAATAATAATAATTAATTAGCTATAATTTTGAAGACAAATATTTATTTATAAAATTAGCTGGATAGTTATATATATATATATATATATATATATATATATTGTATTCGCATACAAGAGAGAATGGGATAGTATCAAAAGAAATTAAAAATCTCAAAAGTACACACTTCTTTATTTCATTTAATGGGTATGCAAATAACAAATTACTCAATAACCCGGGTCTAACTAATAAAACAACTTTTAGGCAAAAATGAACTTTTTTTTTATCAAGATACTCCCCTTCACAAGAGTTGATACATTCAGCCCAGTGCTCTTTGGTACAAATGTACCAAACAACTCGTAAATTACAAATTAAAATTTGATTCAACAAACTGATCATGTCCGTAAGCTCGTGACCGGTTTTCTTGCAGCTGAGTCTTGGGTTCAAGTCTTGATGCCTCTAAAGACCCATCATGTAGAGGAACTAATGTACGTAATTTCTGTCAAGGTCTAATAATCTTACATAAGTGGGGTGTGGAATTTCGGAGAATGAGCACATACTCAGATGTGCTATCCTCGTCGATTGACCATTATTCAAAATTATGATTGATTGTTTTAAAACCACTTCTTAAAGAAATACAAGAAGCATTGGGGATGGAACTTGTAATTTTGAATTTTGGTTAAGTGAGAGAGATGGGCACTTGAGCTCTCCTTCCTCAAACTTCCCTCAACACGGGAACGCAAAGTCTTTGAGAGTGAAAATTTTAACATCATGTTGCATCTAAAATGTGAAGAGCTAATAAATAACAAATCATTAAATCATAAATTAATTCAATTGGGGAACTAACATTGTTATTTGGGAAGATATCGAAATTAGAAATTGAGGTAGTAATTTATTTGTATTATTTCCTCACACACACATTGTCCAAGTATATAATCACTTTATATTCATCACTAATATTCCTTCAAATGTATCTGGAGAAGTTTTTACTATTTTTAGTGAGGAAGAAACATTTTTTCACAGAAGATAATTTCTTTGTACTGTTTACTCTACATTAAGCATAACATTACGATTTAAAGCATAACATCTGTTTCCGTTTTGGAGTTATATCACACCTTGTCGAGTTATTCGTAAGCATTTTCTATTATTAGTCTTTTACAGATTATGCAGATTCCCCTTCTTTAAACAAGGAAGCCAAACTAATGGAGTATTTACTAGACTTACTATACAGCTTGTAAACAAAGAATTCTTAAGGTCGAAGAAAATTGCAAGCTAAAAGACTTAAATACGTAAATACTTTTATTTGAATTCACGCAACAAGGACTCCCATTTTAATGCGTATTCATTTTTACTAACAGTGCTTTTTTCTATAGACGAAATGCGAGTTTGATTTTAAAGATAAGTGTTATTCACATATTTCGATGATTTTTATACGCAAAAAGAAAAAAGTCTTAATCTTTCTTCCCAAAACGCAATGATGAATTTGCTACATCTGAAGCTTAAGAGTGTGTTTTTAAATCTGTGATTTGATCTCTTTATGCATATAAAAAAAGAAAAGGTAATAGTTAATCTTTCTTTCAAAGTAAAAATTTAAAAGTCCCCAAATTTCGTGGGATTTCATAAAGTGCACTTAACGGTATCCCGTCTTAAAATCTATTCTCATTTTTATTGCTTGCAATAAAAGCAAAAGCAAACGTCTGAGACATTCAAAAATTTTAAAAGTCTCGAGTAAGCGCTTTTGCAATTGTTCATATCTATCAGAGCTAAAAATACAATTCTTGTAGACTTCACATGTTACGAAAGTCCTAAAAATATGTGAGACAATTCCATTTTTTTTAGACTTTTTACTGTGTGATTTTATTTAAACTTAATTTAAATAAAGTTCCATGAAAGAACGAAGTAATTGGTGTTGTGCAAAATATTTAATTTTCATTTGATAAATAATACCATATAACATGATTCAATAAAGTGCACTTTTAGCACCAAAAGTAAGATCGAAATTAGCGGGTGCGTGTTATACACCTAATACAAAAATGATAACTATAAAGATACGAAGAGGATAATTAAGTAAATTAAATTGCTATTGTATATAAATAGTGTTTATTTATAATAGAAATATGACATACTTAATGAACTTTCATTTTCGGATATAATGTAAAGTTAGTCATATTCGCCTTCTGCCATATCTTCAGGAACATCATTAAATTCTGTATCACTATTCATCCCACTATTTTTATTTGGATCTATCAATAATAATTTTTCATTCCATCTAGATTGTTTGATGTGAAAATTTTTTAAATAATTTTGGAATTAAGTAAGGTTTAATTTCACTCCAAACTTTTATTACTCACTACCTTACCTTATTATACCTTTTCTAAATGTTTTTTCACTTTTTAACATGCAGATACTTTCTAACACCTCTTTTCTTCATCTTTTACATTTCAGTTCTAGAAGTATACAATTGTTCAAAAGCCAGGTATAATACTTCGAATAAAGAACTTCAAAAGTTAAAGAACATTGCACACATGTATACTCATGTCCAAAATTAATGTCACCAACATGTTTTTTATTGTAATTTTACAATCCCACAAGAAAAACTGATAGAATTTGTATTTTATATATTTTAAAGAACGGGTAGTACAATATCAACCTTTAGTTTAGGAAAAGATGTTGTTTAACGTTAGGTTTTGCAGAATTACTGGATTGAGACTGTTCAAACGTGTGGGAATTTTGCATCCAGTTTTTTTTAATGTTGCGCTAAAGCAAACAAGTTAATCTGTTTGCAGTGAGAATGACTTCGGATAATCGTTAAGATGATTCCTTGAGATAGAGAGGTGTTGGTAAGCTTAAAGTTGGCCAGTCTCAAGAGGAGATGGCTGGATGGTTACAAGTTACCCAATACTGGTCTCCCGGCTATCAACTTTAAACAAGTGATACTGTCACCAGGAAGGTCGGTCAAGGTCACCACAGAGGTTAAACATCTACACAGGATCGTTACTTTGTATTAAGGTATCTGACTACGTTCGTAACGTGATTTTGCAAAAGCGTGTAAATGGATAATATTTATGATATTTAGTATCACTTAGATTAGAATATACATGTATAAAATTGTTTTAAGGACATTATGACAAAAAAAATTTATTTAAATACAATATTTTGGCAAAAAATTAACTTAGAATAACCTTTTTTTCCAAATGTTCTCCTTTTGTAAGAAATGCTTCTATTGTATTAATATTTTGCCTGTATTCAGCTCAGACCTCTCTACAGAGGCTCAACTAGAATTTTTGAAATGCATAACTCGGAAGTCGGTTTATCCATGTTTTACGAAAACAGAAGGGAGAAATTTTAAGAAAATACGCCGATAATTATTTCAAATGGTTGTAACTCTGAAAATAATTTGAATCTTTCAAAAATCATAGTTGAGCCTCTGTACAGAGGTCTGAGCTATATACAGGTAAAATATTAATACAATAGAAGCATTTCTTACAAAAGGAGAACATTTGGAAAAAAGGTTATTCTAAGTTAATTTTTTGCCAAAATATTGTATTTAAACAATTTTTTTGTCATAATGTCCTTAAAACAATTTTATACATGTATTCTAATCTAAGTGACACTAAATATCATGAAAATTATACATTTATACGCTTTTTTAAAATCATGGTTCCGAACGTAGTCGGATACCTTAAGCGGACGACGACATATGTGGACAATGGCTCTTCTGCTTGCTCGTGACCTAGTTGCTGTAGGTGGAAGAACAATTTCCAGGCAAACAGTCTACAGCCGTCTTGCAGAGAATGGACTTTACGTCCAGTGTCCAGTCTGGTGCGTCCCATTGATTGCACCCAGCTGGAAAGGCCGGATATAATGGAGCTAAAAACATATCAGAGACAGCACGAGAATGGAGGCGTGTTCTTTTCAATGATGAATCGAAATGTACCAGACAAAGTGATTTGTCAGGTGTTCACACACACCTGGAGAGAAAATTGAGTTCGTTTTTATCCCTCCTGCGTAACAAAAAAATCGATAGATTTAGTGGCAAAGGAATCTATATGTGTGGTGACATAATGTTAGGCTGTCGTACACCACTATATGTTTTGCATTTGGGTATTGTCAACCTACAGCGCTATAGGGAGGAGATCCTGGAAGCGTATGTGAGGTTTTTCTGGGTGATATGGGCCCGGACTATATTTTTATGGTCGATAATGCGCAGCCTCATAAAACTCCCTTTGTTGAGGAATTTAATGAAGGAGGGGATATTCACCGTATATGGATTGACCCTCGAGGTTTCTTGTTTACAATTCTATTGAATATGTTTGGAATGGCTTATGTTAGTGTTTCTGAAACTGGGGGGGGGGTCCCCTCCTTGAGGGGCGTGACAACTGTACGAGGGGGACGCAAGCACATTGAAAAGTCGAATACAGAAGATTATTTGAAAAAAATTAATTTACTGAAAGTAAACAAACAAAATACATTCTGACATAATAAAAAATAAAATACACATTTACACTTATAAATGTATCGGTGTGCTACACAATGTATTTTATAATTAATTTAACAATGCTAAGTTAAAAATGTTTAATGATTACCAGTAACCCCTCTGGGATTGTCATTTATAAAATTATATACAAAAAGTATACATGAAACACTTATCTTGATAATTTGTACGGTTTATAATAAATCCTTTAACTGACAAAAATAAAAGTTACACTATTAGCGTCCCGATACCAACCGTTTTCCACACGTTTTCGCGAGGATATTGCGCGGGCCGCGAAGGAAAGAGTCTGTAATAAGGAACTCCTTCGCAAGCATTGTAATGGTCCTTTTATTGCATTCCAAAACCTTCGGAATAATTTTATGGATAGCAGTGCATAGAAAAGACCGTACTTCGGAAAGACGTATATATACGTCAGGGGAAATTAATGCTTTGGCTGAGAAAGACGTTTATATACGTCGGTGGCACTTAAGAGGTTAAAGTCGTATCGTATTTTTAGCATCAAAGTATAGTATTATTGAATTCAATACATTGTTATTGTGTGAAGAGGGCGCGATGAAAAGAATGATTGAATATTGGGTAGCGAATATTGAAACTTTTAGAAGCACTGGCTTATGTAGAAAAGGCCTCTCAGCGTAGCTCCCCTCCCACGACCTCGATCGATCCATACTTTGGAAGCCCGCATAACTCTGTTGACAGTGATATTTTATTGTAGACTTTTGAAGATCATTCTATTATAACTAAACGGATTTAGTTTAGTACTATAAATATAAATGAAAAGTTGGCTAGTCTATGAAGCTCTAGTTTTTAACTTCAAAAAGGTAGTTAAAAGTTTAGCATATACTGACACCCTTGTTGAATTTTTGGTGTTTCTTTATACAGTGTGTTATGTCTTATATTAGATGTTATTGTTGTTTCTTATGCCAGCTGTGATCTCGACTGCTTTAGATCCAGGCATATGAAATTCCTCATGGCAAGGGGCTAGACGTACGCTTGTCGTTGGCCGTAGTCTTGAGCACTATACAAGTGACAGTACGATGTAGCTCGATTCCACCCCAATTTAGAGGGAGGCACTGACCTAGCAGTCAGTGTCGCTAATCACTATACTGAATGGGCGACATTAGAAGATGTAATTTCCATTATTACATTCGCTTACATTTCACGATTGTTAGTAAAACTACTTTAGACATACATTCGTTTTTATTAATAATCCGAATGAAAATATTATGTGTCAAATTCTCCATTTTAAGTTAAAATATGCGTATAAAAATTTTATTAAAATTTTTTCTGAAATTTAAATCATAAGGCACTACGGAAATATGCATGGAAAATCGGCAAATGTTTTTTTAATCTCTTAAAGCAATGTTTCCTAATCTTTTTATCACCACAAGCCGGTCAACGTTTGATAATTTTACTGCACCCAGGTAGGAGGGGGGGGGGAGACTTTGATTGTTTATATATTAGATTACTTTGATTCAATATCTGTAATTTAAATACGTATTTCAGAATAAAATACATTTACACCAAAAATGAATATAAAGTGATTTAACATGGAATATAAAAGGATTTTCGTGGAGGGTCCCCGAATTCTAGAGAAATTCAACACAGTAAACAAAATGAAAATGATTTAACGTTCCTTAGGACAGCGTTTCTCAAACTGTGAGGAGTCTCCCCCTAGGGTGCACGAGCATATTGAAAACTCGAAAACAAAAGATTATTTATAAAAAAAATATTCATTTATTAAAACAAACAAAATACATTCTGACATAATAAAAAATAAAATACACACTTACAATACACTTATAAAATACAATGTGTAATACTGATACACATTTATAATTAATTTAACAATACTAAGTAAAGAACAAGTTTAATAGTTACCAGTGACCTCATGGGCTCTTGTCATATATAAAAAATTATATACAAAAATGAGCATTTATCTTGATAAATTTTTGGTACGGTTTATAATTAATCTCTTAACTACCGATTAAAAATTGCACGATTCGCTCCCCAATGTCATCGTTTTCCACGTAGGCACGCGTGTGTAATGTTTTGAGAGAGGGGGGGGGGGGTAATAAGTAAATCCTTCGTACACACAGTCAAGGTTCTTTTATTGCATTCCAAAACCTGCGGAATAATTTTATGGATAAAAGTGCACATAAAAAATCTTATTTTAGAAAGATATATATATACGTCCGGGACAATTAATGCCTTGGCTGAGCATGACGTTTATATACGCCGGTGGCACTTAGGAGGTTAAAGTTGTATTGTAGTTTTAGCGTCAAAGTATAGAAATAAACTCAATACAATGTATTTGTATGGAAGGGGGCGCGATGAAAATTATTATTGAATATGGGGTCGAAAATATTGCAACTTCTGAGAAGCACTGCCTTAGGAGGTTGGTACCATGTAATTCACAGATCGATTCACGGACCGGAGGTTGGTTTTACTCTCTTCAGGTATCCGACTGGATTCAGAACCGGGATTTAAAAAAAATTAATAAATGAATACACTTAACTCTTTTATTTACGCGGTAGATACGTTCCTTAGAAAACAGCTAAAAAAAAAAAAAAAAAATAACACATGGTAAATTTGGGTATAGGTTCTCCAATGGGCACAATACATGTGACGTCATAATCACATGATGGTGAAAGCCACGTGATTCTAGCCAATCAATTCAAAAACTCATGCTACGTCATAGTCACACGATAAAAACTATCCAGTGTTTCCAGCTAATCAGTTCACGCGCTCCGGTGTTGCCAAGTTTTGCTCTTTGCAGAAATTTTCTCTTAAAAAGTACATATTTTTACAAAATGCATTTTATTTAAAAGTATAAACATAAAATATGTTTTTTTTAGTTCAAAAAAATCTTTTTGAAGAAATTTTTTTCCTAACATTTAAACATTTTTACCCTTGTATGAAATTTGAAATTTTATCTGAGTTTTACAAATAGAGAACAATAAGTACACTTAGTTTAATGTTTGTTTTGAATTCAACTGAGAACACACGTTTGTTTTTATCATGGGACTTCATGAATTGAGCCCATTCTGAAAAATCGTGTAAGATGAAAAATAATATTTTCCCAAAAAACAGGGCAAAAAAAAGTAATCCATGCTACAGATGTATAAAACAAAAACAATTCTTTTAATTCAATTTTAATAAAAATTAAATTTAGTGTACAGTGAAAATTCATTGAAACAGAAACATATAAAAAATTCAAACTGAAACTGCTAATTCATCGGTACTTGAAATCAAGCGTGCACGTTTATTAATTACGAACTGGATCAAAAATGCTATCTTAAGTGAAAGTGTCATATATGTCTAACACAACTGCCGGTTTTGATTTAACTGAAGAATTTCTTTCGTTATTAACGGTCTCTGTAGGCTTTTTGTTGTTGTTACAAAGTCTTATTAGAGGAATTTATTCAACTATTAATAGCTCAACAACTTCACACCTTCAACTCTCTTCTTTATTATCACAAAACTGTTCATAAACTCGTTCAAATTGTCCTCATCCAAAAAGAGCACGGATCCCCAATTTTTTTCTGGAATTAATGCAAGGAAAAAAATTTGTGGAAAAAAAAATTCCCTAAATTCGTGTACCGTGTTATTTTGTGTTCCGCGTTTGTTAAAAAAAGACCGTGTAAAAAAAGAGTTAGGTGTAATTTATTTGATATTTAGAGTCGCTTGAATTAGATTATATCGTGTAGCGTCGCCTCATTCGTCTAGTCAAGTTTGATGTACGGGAGAGAGCAAATGTTCAGATGGGACATTTTATTCTTCCCTAATGCCTGGGGGCAAAACAGATGTGAGCCGATTCTAAAAACGGCCTTGTTGATACCCCCCTTTCTTCTCCGACACCCAGACGATTTTAGTATCAGCGATCTATAGAAAGAATATTTATCGGAACAGTTTCTATTGTTTGATTCCTTCAGATATGTGGACCGCGACTTATTTGAATTGAAAATAATGTTAGCCAGTTGTGATAAAGACATTCCCTGGAGGGTACCCTGAGTGTCAAATTGACCAGATTGACATGTCGATTGATAGACCCTCTATATAGTGTACGAGATACGGCGGCATAGTTGATATCGGTTGTGCCGGCTAATTGTTTGAAAGAACCAATCGAGTTGGGACTAAGACA
>BMAV01005746.1:585038-603654 GCA_019973955.1 Trichonephila inaurata madagascariensis | reverse complement strand
ATGAATAATTTCCTAAGCAAAATTCAAGTACAATCTAAACTGCTTTTTATTTTCCTAGAGATTTATCATCGCCCTTGGGTGAAAAGATTCTTCAAGTTTATTATTTGGAATATCTTATTTAAGGAGTTTATTCATGCTGTTTGTCTACGTAATTTATACAGGGGAAGTTTGAAAAAGGAAAATACACATATTATTTGAAAAAAACTAACGGCTCCATTCTTAGAATTGGAATACAACCGAAAGAGCGCGTGTATGTTATATTTATTTATCTAGGAGATAGATAGGTATTTAAATTTAAATAAAAGGGTTGATTTTTTTTTTCTCCTTGAAAACTTCTACCGACGTCTTTTATGCTTGACAGGATGTAATGGGAAATGGTCATGTTTAGAAGCAGAATATGATTTTAAGTTAGTAGTATATAGCTGAATTGTCAAGGGCAGTTTTGAAAAGAGAAAGTTTACGTTAAAATATTTTTGAACATGTTTTAAGGGATCAACATATTTTATTTATGACCATTAGCGACATTTCTGAGCCCAAATATTCATATATTTCTCTAACTTTAGTATACTATTCATAGAAATGTCAACTATCAGTTTGAATAACATCTTATACCGAGTCTAAATTATGTATATATTTTCCCATAAGCTTAATACATTGTATATATTGATACCTTGGACAATTTATGGAACTATTTTTTAAGATATTTTGCTTTATTCTGAAAGGGAATTTTTTTTAAAACAAATGCATTTGCATGCACATTAATACATTGCCAAGTATTTTTCGAAAGAATTGGGCTTAATATTTTTAAATCTAATTTATATACTATTTTCTTCTTAACTTTCTTGTTTGTTAAAATATCCTGCTTATATAACTCAAAAAAATTTATTCTTTTCTTAGTGTCAACAATTATCGAGAATTTCTGTGTCATTATTTGTAAGAGTAAGAAGGGGCCAGAACATGCTGGGATCTCAAAGACAGATCTGTTATTCAAATAATGGCACTATAGCAGTGCTTCTCAAACTTTCAGTATTAGCGACCCAATTTTCAATCATAATGTTTTCATGGGGCCCTGCTCTTTTCAACACAATGTATTGAATTCAATAATAATATACTTTGCTGCTGAAGCTACAATACGATTTTAATTCTAAACCTTACAAATTATCATATAAGTATTATAACATTTGTGTATATAATTTTGTATATGATAAGCCTATGGGAGCGTCACTAGTACTTATTAAACTTATTCTTAATTTAGTATTGATAAATTAATTATCAAATGCATTATGCAGTACTGAAAAATTTATAAGTATATTATATCAGTGTAATTGTGTAGTTTATTTTTATTTTGTCAGAATGTATTTTGTTTTGCTTTCTTTCAGCAATTTTGTAATTTTTTTTAAATCTTTTATTTCCGACTTTTCGATATGCTCACCCCGCCCCAGGGGGCGCGCCACTCAGTTTGAGAAATGCTGCACTAGCATATTCTCATCCTGGTCACTTCTTAGAAAAATATTTTTTATTAGTGTATTTACTCAAATCCTGAATATCGGTTGTGGCTTAGAATCGAATTAAAAAAAGTGGGTTGGATGGGGGGGGGGCCCTTAGAGCAATTACAGGTTCTAAACTATTTTACACTATTTTTTACTTTCCACACAGACTTGTTGAGAGTTTGGAGTGCGGCTTAGATTCGAGTAAGTACGGCATTTATGTACCATATGGCTTTGTTTAATTGAACGTGGGGGTTCGTAGGTTGTTATTTAAATAAACATCAATTATTGAATTTTCTTAAAATACAGTTTGACTCATTTAATAACTTTTCATCTACCAATAAAGGATCAATCCTTATTTATTAATTTGGTACTAAGCTTCAAAAAAAAAAAGAAAAAAAAAGAAGCCTAGTGGCTGAGTGGTAACGTATCGCACCTCCACGCCACAGGTCCGGAGTTCAAGTCACGGGCTGGGCAAGGTCGCGACTCAGCTTTTTTATCTCTTCAGCGGATCGATAAATGAGTACCAAGCTTTCTAGGGAGTTAAACACTGAGGATTTCGCGATAGACTGACCATCTGGCCGGAACAGCTGCTCATCTACTCAACGCCCAAGGAAAACTGAGATGAGCACAGAAGGCCTTGGCCTTCAAGGGCTGTCGATCCACTGAGTTTTGTTAAGTAAGATTCACACACAAGAAAATTTAAGAAAAAAAAATGTGGCAGAAATTACCGATTATCGTCTAATTTCAAAGCTACGCGTGAGTGATTGATGACGGATCTTGTAATTTTAAAGTACGATCTATTTGCATGGCGATATTTGAGCTATCACTCTTTTCTTTAAATTTCTATACCAAGGCAACGTGATAACTTTGATCTACGAAATATAGCATAATGGGTAATTGTAGCATAATGGGTCTCCAGTGGCACTGATTCTACATCCGTTGACTTCCTTGGCGCGTTGTGGTGAAAGTTTTTTCCAGGAGGTCAGCTTAAAAGCTCTAATTTATTGGCAGATGTCTCTTTGGTTAATAAATAAATAAATAAAAGTTTAACTGTTAACTGTTTTTGTGTATCCGATTAAAAATAGTATTTGTGAAAAAAAAAAAAGAATAATTTTACAGTCAAAGTTTTGTCTTAGAGTTTGGAGTATGATTGTGTTTCCTACATTTCTCACACTTAACTGTGACTGAGCGCGCCATACTTTCCCGCCTTCCTACCCCAACTGAAACTTTTGAACCCCGTACCGGGACAGTCTGTAAACAGAAAGCGCATGAACAGACGCAAGTTCTTTGTCCGCATCAATCCGCAGCACCTTTAAAGGTGTAATTTTCATTTAACCGCATTTCTACTTTTAAGTGTAAACTTTAACTGTAAATATTTATTTTCTGTAATATAAAAACATATATACCATCTCCATCTCAGGCTGTTATTCGAACTCAAGCAATGGCAACAGATTGTGATATCTGCATCTTGCTTATTTTATTGTCTCTTGGATAAAGATGTCTTAGATCGAGCTGATGTTATGCATTTCATTATTAGTGTACATCAGCGATGGGCATTAAGTCGTTCGCGATCGACCAGTGGACCACCAAGACATTTTAGGGTGACTGCCTTCAATAAGACCTAAGAAACGTTTACTAAAACAAACACTTATGGAACACCGGCTTCAGTTAGCCTGGAGAACTGGCTTTTCACAATCGATGCAACTGTGTTTTCTTAAGCAAGTGATTCTCTAAATGTGTAGACGACACATGTATCTTCGTTGGAAGCAAAATATGACGCTAACACGTTCACTATCACTGTAGGAGAAAATAATATCACTAAGATGCCAGCCGTAGAAATGAATTTTACCCCTAACACCGACTGAAAGTGAGAATAAATGTTGATGATAAGCTCTTCCCGCAACATCGAGGGATTGGCTATTGATATATTATCCCGCGAATCTATGGGACTGGATCAGTGGCGCACACAAGGGGGGGTCCTGGGGGTCCGGACCCCCCCAAAGCCCTTGATTTTTTTCCGATTGGTTATAATTCTAATACGTAAAATTTAATTAAATATTTGTTATTAATGATTAATTTTATTAATTAATGCTAATTACTTATTCAATAATTAGTTTTTTACTGTGTTTTGTTCCTGAAAATCGACAAAATCAAAAATAGCCTGATACAAGAATGGTGAACTTTCAACCCCCGACTCCCCTTCCCCCTTGAAAAATTCCTGTGTGCGCTACTGCATATATTATATATATCTTAAACTCCGACGTATAGCGAACACTTTTAACACAAAAACTAAGACAGAAATTTACGGGTATGGTAACTTTAAAAATAAAAAAAATAAATGCGCATCAAAAAAAAAAAAAAAAAAAAGAATCTGCATAAATTGAAATACTGTTTATTTTAAAGAAAAAATAAACTTTATGAACTTAAAGGGTTTTAGTTTTAGAAATATACTATTTTTTTTCAAAAACCTGGAGGAGGAAGCATGGAGGAGCATGATACAAGAATGGTGGACTTTCAACCCTGGACACCCCCCTTGAAAAATTCCTGTGTGGGCTACTGGACTGGATTCTTGTGTCGCGATGGTGCGACATTCGGCAGCGTATAAATATAAGTACACACGACAGTTTAAGATTCATCGCTTCACGTATGTTCTTTGCTTGTCCACGTATGTTCTGTGCATACGTCCGCGCAACAAGGTCTAGCAGTTGTTCATAATTGTTCAAGCATTCAACATGACAATTTGTGTAGCTTGTGTTTTTGTAGAAGAAATAGTAATCTGCAGTGGCGCACACACCGGAATTTTTCAAGGGGGAGGGGGTCCGGGGTTGAAAGTTCACCAGTCTTGTATCATGCTCCTTTTGGTTTTGTCGATTTTCGGGAACAAAACACAGTAAAAAGCTAATTATTGAATAAATAATTAGCATTAATTAATAAAATTAATCATTAATAACAAATACTTAATTAAATTTTACGTACTATATACTTAAAATTATAATCAATAAGAAAAAAAATCAAGGGCTTTGGGAGGTTCAGATCCCCAGGACCCCCCCTCCCCCTTGTGTGTGCCACTGGTAATCTGTCACATATTAAGGTATCCGACTAGGTTGAAAAAGTACTTTTTAGGTGTTTGATGTTTGGTGTTGTTTGGGTCATTAGGGAAAAAAGAAATTAATTATTGAGGAAGAAGGACTAATACATAAAACTAGAGAGTTTTTTAAGTTCTTTTTATAGAGCATTTACTTTTTATCTAATTAATAAAAATATTTTTTAAGTCGTTTTTTGAAGAATGAACTTTTTATGATAACTTGTGCACGATAAACGGTATATCTTCTAAATAATCCAATCAAATGCAATGAAATTTATAACATATATGCTATGGGCCCTTCAGAATGTAACAAACTGCAGGTTTTAAGACAGCTACATTTAATCACATTTTACAGCCTTTTTTAGCTTAGAACATGCAGTAATTTTGACGAAAAATCATGACCATCAAATTTAAATGCTAATAAAATATTTATTTCTTAAACTATTTTTTTTATCCTGCGGTTTGTGACACTTCAGAGGGATCAAGAAGTACATCAATGAGGTTAAAATTGCACAATGTGTAATTTATTTTTATTTATCACATTTTTCTTAACTTAAAAAATTTTGCTAAATTTTTCTAAAAAAATAATTTTTTTTTCAAAAAAAGGGTGATACATGTTAGTTATTTAATAGTTATGACTTTTTAAGCCTATTTATATTCTTTAAAACAATAAAATTATTCAGAAAATCAATTTTTGAAAAATTTACTTTCGAACCTAGTCGGATACCTTAAGAGAGGGGTATAATATGGAAAATAAGTGTTAAGAAAAGAAAACACATACACACAGTTTTAATACACAATGGCCACACTTAAGTCACTGGGTAGACCGCAACGCCTTCAAAACATCAGAAGTAGCTCGCACCCTAAAGAAGTCCGCCCACCCCTGGTATACATTGAGTATAATAGACATGCAGAAAACACAAATGTGGAACTATTTCATGTTAATGTTAACTCCCGAAGTCATTAATTATGTTAATATTCTTTATTAATTTATTAAATAGAAATTCAGACCCTTTCCTTACTAAAAATTTCGTGATCATCGACATTGGCTACTGGACACCAAATGGGATGGTAACCTGTTCTTTGAGAAATTCTGTCTTAGGCGATAGCTGGTGTACATTTTTTAAAACGCATATTTCTCACAAAGTAATTTTATCTTTAAATTAAATAATTATAGAAATTTTCAGGCCGAAATTTCAACACTACTGAGCTCTTCTCAGGTGGGATGCCAATAACAAAGCACAAATTATAATCTATGCAGGTTCACTATATCTATAGTTGACCTTTTCATTATTTCTGTCCACTTAACAAATATATCGAATAATTCCAATCCTAATACAAAATCAGACGATAGCATACATCAATGGATCAAATAAAAACGAATCGATATAAAAATTATCTTTGCCACTGTTCCAAATGAAGTATTTCATTACTACGTTCTCAATTATTTGAAATCCCCATCGGATTGAGAAGATGGGCTTAAAATTCCCTCCCGTAGGGATAATCTGTGGTATTGTGACGGGTTCATCGCGTTTTCAACTAAAAACTCCTCTTGGATTCTTTGGGGCCGAAAAAGGCAAATTCTTTGCAACCAAATCTAGAAGCGAAGCGTGAGTATGCAAATTAGGAACCTTTTAAATAGCAGAAGTTTAACGTAAGCGTATGACCTATTGGGAAGTGATTATGCTAGTTTGAGTTTAAGCTCGTGAACTGAAGGAAGAGAAGTAAGCCGTTATTCGAGTGTGAAACTATACGTGACAGATCGATCAAGTCAAGGTGGATACTATTCCACGCGAGATCAAGAAAAGGTATTTAGGATCCGAGAGAATTGTTATTAACCAAGAGATTAAGGTAGGATAATTCTGTTATCGATTAGGAACTGTGTATACGTTGAGATTAGGAATAGGCGAGAATATAGTGATTAAAGTCGCGCTTATTTGGAATACGTATTGCGTGTTTTCTCACCTCAAATCCTCTAAGTTTAAATATAACTATTATCTTTGTATAGTGTTTAAGTTAAGATCTTAATAAAGATATATTAAGATCATGACAACGCCTGGTTCTTCATTCACTCCCACACACCTAGGTCACGAAGATAACTTAGAAGTAAGGCATCACCCACGGGTGAATACCTCACAGTATGAGTTGCTGATTTACTTTCAATTATGCATATGCAGGCATAACAACGAAATATGTCGAACATGTTTCGTGTTTATGTTAGCCACTTTCAAGAGAAAATAAAATTTTTCCCATCAAAACACTCAAAAGATGGTGCAAAATGGTATTGATTTAATTTATTTCTCTGAAGTATTTTGAAACATGTGAAAAAAAACTTTTTGAACTGACTATTGATACTTCATTAATAATCATAAACGCTAAAAGAGAAATCTTAGAAAAACAATATAATCTTAAAGATTCTGAGAAACTTTACCGTTTATTGATTTGCTTAAAGCCAATTTTTATCGATTTGTGAAATACATTAAAAGATGATATTCTGTAATCCTTTTACATATTAAACCCCCTTCCGGCTATTTTCACCATTAAAAGTTTCAATTAAATATATTTATTTTGCAGACTAGACTTTTCTCTGTAGACAAAAATTAAAAAATATCGTAAATGGAATTTGAGCCACCTTTTTGCATCATATTTCGAGAAGTTATTTTTATCAAGTTTCCTTGAAGAAAGTAAAGTTTAGGAGGGATATGTTGTAATTTGATTGCTTTATAGGTCGGGGCCAAGTAATAGTGAAAAAAAAATCTGTGGATGTTTCATATATTTTTGAAGCATTTCATATTTTTCCTGCCACTCTACAACTGAAAAATCTCTCAAGAAGAGATGTATAATCTGGATTTATATAAGTTGATTTTTTTTTTGAAAAGTTGTTATAAAATAGCAGAGAGAGAAATATGTCACTTCGGATGGTTAAAAAAATGTTAAAAGTAATCGTGTTTATTTAAAAATTTCTACAAAATTTATTTATAAAATTAATTTTATGTATTAGGGTCGCCCAAATGTATTACAGTTGGTTTGATAAATGGTTTAATGCTATTAATAAAGGAAAGGGTAATACAAATGAAACAGAGAGATAGGCTATAACAAAGTCACTTTGTAGGTTTAAACAAATGTCCCAGCAGTCCACGACATGATGGATATTCTGGGTGAAGTAGCTCCAATGTTGTTGGAAGCAATTTTCAACAGCAGCTTGGACCATTATCGTGGGGGAGTTGCCGTCCTTTCAAAGCTTATTATTACCTTAAGAAAAGAAAAGCAAAACTTCTAATACTTTTCTTATTACTTAGAAGTATATATATATATATATATTTAGAATATCTATTACTTATAAATAACGTAATTTAAAAACCTATTACTTGAAAGTAATATATATATATAAAATTTAATACTTATCTTAATAATTTGAGTGGTTTATAATTAAGATCATACCGTAATTTTGGTGTCAAAGTACATTACTATTACATTCAATACATTGTTATTGTATGGAAGGGGGGCGCGATGAAAATTATAATTGAATATTGGGTCGCCAGTATTGAAAGTTTGAGAAGTACTGTTTTAACGTGTGTGTTCCCACCGTGTGGCATCGACGATTCAAAGCAGGGAAAGCATCGAAGAATATGAACACTCTGGACGTCCGCAGACTTCCCGCACCGCTGAAAACATCGAAAGCGTTTCTGCTGTGTTACGAAAGAACAGGCACCAAACAATGACGGGACGAAAACGAAAACAACTGTTTTACCACATCCTCCGTACTCTTCTGATTTCGCCCCTCTGAGACTTTAGAATATTTCCAGAACTGGCACGCTGCTTTCAGGGTCATCGATTCCAATTTGCAGATGAAATTAAAAGTGCATCGCAGGCTGACTTTAAGGGCATATTTAAAAATGGAATCCAGAAATGTTTCGATGGCCTTTACAAGCGATGGCAAAAGTATGTTGTTGCTGAAGGGTCTTATTTCAAAAGTGGATGTGTTTCAGCTATTTAATAGGTAATATTTTTGAAGTTATAGGCTCAGTCTGGGAAATATTGAATCCTATCTCGTAGTGAAGGTTCATTTTATGCACTATTACAATCTTCGTTATATTTATTCTTTATCTTTTTCTTATACGAGGGCTGGGGCAAAAGTCATGGCAACTATTTTTTTTTTCTTAAAGATACCAGTCCGGTTGGAAAATGTGACATATACAGACAAAAGTTCAAGGTGTTAACAACATGTGTGGACAATGAATAGCACTGAAGTATCGTAACACACTAATTTATTGCGGTAGTATACAGGGCAATATGGTCTTACCGGTGCAAGAGAATGGCAAGACAGTACACCCACCGTGCTACTGTATGGTAGGGTAAGGCATTATTTCCAAGGGCTTCCACTAATTCACTGTGATATTCCATCGCATTTTTCCCTCAAACGGCTATTTTGATGTAAGAACGCTGTTCAATACGGGTTAATTTCATCTCGCATGACACTCATCAACTGACTGATTTCACAGCCCTCACTGAGCTACTACCAGCTTTCACAGAGCCATCTGATGTTCTGCATACACACTATGCCTACAGAACTTCCACACGATACATATACGTTTGTGATCCGTTCACATATATACAAGAAAAAAAAATAGTTGTCATGACTTATGTACCAACCCTCGTATAATGTTTTATTAATTTAATTGTTAACTAATTTCTTTGAATAAAATTAAATTGGTTTCTAAAGTGATTAAATTGTTCTTAAAATAAAAGTAAGTCTTGGAAAATGTGTAAAACAAGCTTTGTTGTAATATAAATTATTTAAATATTATTTTATTGAAAGTGCCCAAAAAACAATATGTAAATATTTTTAAAAAATGTAACATTTAATACTTCTATAGCTATATATCGAAATAAATTATTAATATTATTGCTTAAGAACAGTTATAGTTCTGAAATTCTTTATTTTGTTTTGTTATTTTACAGACAAATTTGACGTAGAAGAATTCCAATCTCAATTATTTGCAAAAACGCCCACGCAAATACATTCTTTTTCTCAAATTAAAAGATCGATAAAAAATACCTTAAGCAATATTTATCAATTTGCTTCGAATCGAAATTCGAGTCTATTATAAGGAGTAGCTACTCTTTCTTTAGTTTTTACTTTGAAAAATACAGAATAACTGCACGGAATCTTTTGTAACAGCTATTTGATTTTTACAGAATTTACGAAACATGTTAACTAATTTCTAAAGAATTCTATTTATATTGAACCAATTTCAGAATATTTTTCAAGAAGAAATGTTTTTATTGTGTGTTTTTCATCTTGGTGTAAACTTCACGATACTTCTGCCTACGCTTTCTTTCCCCAAGAGGATATAAAATATAATCGAAACTCTATATAATGAACCTCTATATTGTGAATTTTTCTATATGGTAAACTTATTACTGGATCCTTGAACATTTCACAATTTTCTTTGTAAAATAACCTCTCTACAGCGAAATGCATTTTTTATATAACGCGAACTTCTTCTTTTGTTATTTAAACATTTTCCTCCCTATTTTTAAAGTATTTCTGAACATTTTCTGTTATTTTCTCTTTAAGACACATTTTATGGTGGTCATAAATCTTGAAGTAGTTTTTTAGATCCTCTCTCGCCGAGAGCAATAGAGTTCTGGACATTTCATCCAAGAAGTGCAACGCTCAACCACCATTGTCCAGTTCACTAGAAACATCTTCGGTATTCACCTTTCACCCTCAGTGCAGTTGTCCCGTGTTCCACAATGTTCTAGTTATAAAATAATATATGTTTAATATTACTTGTACACTTTAAATTGAAAAAATGTCCTTATAAAATTAGTTAATTTAATATAAAATTATTTTCTTAATATTGAAAATACAGTGTATACTTCAACATTCTTTTTTCTTATTTTCCTTGCAGTTTTTCTTTCTTTATTTTTTGATGGGTAAGATATATAAAATAAATATATATTAATTTTTAAAAAGGTGCGTGGATAATTTTTTAATATATAGTGTTTATGAATTTAAAATTTGTTTTATGTGGCTTATAAAGTATATAAAAATTTGAACCTCTATGTAACGAGTTTTCCATATAACGAACTTTCTTCCGAAATTTAGCGACTTCGTTATATAGAGGTCCGATTGTACTTCTATTGAAATACTACGAAGATATTGAACTTAAGATACCCGATTACGTTCGGAACCGTGATTTTGAAAAAGCGTATAAATGGATAATATTTATGATATTTAGTGTCACTTAGATTAGAATATGTATATGAAATTGTTTTAAGAATATTATTACAAAAAAAAATTATTTAAGTACAATATTTTGACAAAAAATGAACATAGAATGACCCATTTTCAAAATATTCTCCTTTTGTGAAAAGTGCTTCTATTAAAATAATATTTTGCCTGTATATAGCTCAGATCTCTGTACAGAAACTCAACTAGAATTGTTAAAATATATAACTTAGAAGTTGGTTTATCAATGTTATACGACACACACAATAGAGGGGAGAAATTTTAAGAAAAAAACGCCGATAATTATTTCAAATGGTTGTAACTCTGAAAATAATGTGAATTTTTCAAAATTCCTAGTTGAGCCTCTGTACAGAGGTCTGAGCTATATATAGGCACAATATTATTATAATAGAAGCATTTTTCATAAAAGAACATTTTGAAAAAAGGTTATTCTAAGTTCATTTTTTGCCAAAATATTGTATTTAAATAAATTTTTTTATCAAAATGTCCTTAAAACAATTTTATACATGTATTCTAATCTAAGTGACACTAAATATCACGAAAATTGTCCATTTATGCGCTTTTTTTAAAGTCACGGTTCCGAACGCAGTCGGATACCTTAATATATACATCCAAAAAAAAAGCTCACTTGTTGCATTAATTTAACATATGATACTAAGGAATTCCGGAAAAAGACAACACTTTCCTTTTATAAAACTGTTTCAGGATAACTATTGTAGCATGTGTTGCAGTTTAAGATAAAAAAATAATAGTAAATCTAAAAAAAAAAAAAAAATACTACATGACTTACAATATAGATTGCACGAGGTGTATAATAGAAACGTATTTGAAATTTTTAAGTTTAACCAAGACTATGATTGGAGAAAATTGTGGTTGCTAATTACGAAAGATTAATCATTAAATTTATAGAATATTCAAATATTCGGAAGATGACTGGAAAATGCATTACACAATAAAATAGACATGTGAAAAAGAAGGAGGGAAAAAAAAGAAAGAAAGAACAAATTATTGAAAAAATTCTGTTGAATGTATTTCTTACTAATACAAAATAATTAACATGGCAATAAAATGTCAAAAATGTTACTAATTTTTATACGTAAAATAGTAATATAAAATTTATTTATTAATTAAAAACTGAAAAAGAATATATAACATTTCAAGAGTTCAGGTAAAATGAATTCAAAGATCAAAATCAACAATAATTAAATAAACAACTGAACACATCACCTTTATTTTTTTACATTTAAGTTTTAAATGAGACCAGTGCATCAATTTTATCTAAGATCTCAGCTATTATTATATATATTTTTATATTTATAGTCCTTCAAATTTACTCATTTGCTTTCGTTATACTCAGAGTGTTCATTAATAAGTGTTAACTATTACTATTATGCCGGCTAGGTGGCGTAGTTGTTTTATCGCTGGCCTTTTACGCCTATGGTTGTGGGTTCATGATGCAGAAAATCGGCAGCGGCCACGTCGCATGATTATGCGGCACGTAAAAGATTCCTTGATTGCCTGAGGATCCTGAACCAATTCATCACAGGAAGAGGCTTGTTTTGGACAACGACGAGTAGCAGTAAATTATGTATGTGCATTTTGAAAACTTCTCCATGTATACAATGAGAAGTTAAACGTTTCCAAGTGTGATTTAATTATTTATGTCGTTTGGAAGCACTTTCTCATGTGTTTCGTAAATAATTGACGTCCGTAGTACGCCGTAAAAAATGTGTGTTACATGTATAGAGAGTGACAACGACCAGATTGAATTAAGTATGCATTTATTTAGGGGAATTATCTACAAGGGAGGGCTAAAATTTAGTAAAAAGTTATCGGGTGGTTGGATTCCACCAGGCGTCTCGTCGCTGCCTTCGTCTCGTCCCGTCTGACTCGTTTCTCTCTCTGTCTTCCCGCGCAATCGTCCTATTCATCCGTCTGTCGTCTCTTTATCCTCGAACCGCCTTGTCCTCTAGGTGGCGTTCTCTTGGCCTTACGTCATTAAGGGAATATAGGAAGGATATGATATAACGTGCACATCCATTCCTACACATGTAAGTATGTGAATGAAATTTCCATATTTTTTTGTGGGTTTTTTTTATGTTGTCTCTATCTATCGCACGAAAACAGGTTTTACTGTATTTAACTAAATAACTGAAAACTCTGCGAGAATATACCAACTACTTTTCAAAGAAATAAATTAATTCTGTGATCCAAAATGTTCTCGTACATATTCCTTTCTAACATTTTGGAAAGTTTCTCACAAACTATTTGATAGAGGAATTCAACCAATTTTGCACATTTGCTGCGCTTAGAGCATTATCTTCATCTTTTTTTAAAAAATATGTGGAATAACATAATCATAAAAACTATAAACAATAAAAAATAGTATTCCAGTTACACAATTCCGATTTTAACTTTCTTTTTATTAATTGAACTCAAAAACTAAATCTATTTTTCCATTTTGCATAATGATATACAGTTGTCATTGACCTATTTATCTATTATAACTGGGACGTTCATAAAATGAATTCCAGTATCAATCGTTACAATAAAGCAGCGGTCTTCAAACTGTGTTCAACGGAGCCTTATAGTTCCACGAGGCATACCCAAGGGTTCCACGAGTCACAATAAAAATCAAAGAGAAAAGTATAAATGTGTATGCAAAAGGATTCCCCTTCTCTATGCAGTTTGTATAACTACGAGTATCTAAAGCTTATGCAGGTCATAAAATAAACTGAAAATTTTACTTATACCTATTATCATTTTATTTTGTAATACGTTTAAATTTTAAATATAATATTCTAAATTAATATTAAAACGTCTTTTCTTTATATGTACTACCTACTAAATTGTGAATATTGAATTGTTTACTATCCCAGGTCCCACGAAATAATTTTATACTCGTTCGTGCAATGTTTTTCAAAACTAAATTGTTTTCCAAGAGAAAAGGCACCTTTTTCTATTTGGGGAAAAATACCTAGAATGAAGGAAAGGGAACAACATTTTAGTAGATTCGACGTTAAAATGTAATTTTAAGGAAGAACAGCTCCCCTAAATTTTTGGGTGAAATTTCATGCAGAATACGCATTATTTCTCATACACATTTTAATTGCCACTCAGAACAATGTATGTTAAGAGAAAAATATTTATTTAAGTAAGGGGCTTCAAAAAGAAAATGTAATTTCAAATTAAACGCGTGGAATCTGAAATGAAACTGCATATAATTTCGATAGACTTCGAAGAAAAAAAAGTAAACATCCCAGTTACTAAATATAATGCACAGGTTTATGATGCTCGTATCATAAATTAAAATTATTCATAAGTAAATATTAAAAATTGTTAATAACAATCACAATACATTTTTTTAAAAAAAAATGGTCTTTTAATGAAGTATTTATAACACGTCGATCCATTCTAATTATTAGATTAAGATATATTCTTCTAAGAGTGTGTGGAATGGGCCTCCCAAAAGCATTATATAGCACTAAAGGGTTCCATGAGTCGAAAATGTTTGAAGACCATTGCAATAAAGCCTTTTTTATCTTTTACTTTCTACTGTTTGAAAAACAAGCCTAAACATTATATAATTTTTTATTACTACAGCAACTTTCACCAGAGTTTGAGGGTGCAGCGGGTACAGATCCATGTTCCAACCAATCAGTTATTGTAGGGGAATGAGAGAGGTCCACCTAGGCGGCTTAAGGTATAAAACCTATGTGATGGGTTCAAAAAAATCAAAACAAATTTTTTTAATATATTGTTTCCCTAACATATCTAGAATACGGTGGTAAAGGGATTTTTTAAAATTCGAAATCGTTATAAAAATCAGGTGTTAGAAGAGCAGCTGTTCACAAGCTGTTTTTCTCAAAACTGTGTTTTTCAAACTTTCCTCCATCATATCCCAAGAACGGTTTGACCTCAAATTGACTTCAAATTTTTAGGGTAGACTCAGCATATGTATACGCACCAAATGAACTACGAACATTCCACAGTTCAAAATATTTCTATTTTTTTATAACAAAAACATAATAAAAAAATTCGAAATCTTTTCTTCAGAGGTCTACCAAAATTCCAATTTTTGATATTTTCTATTGAGTATAGAGTTCATTCTGTACATTTAAGCTTATAGCTTAAAACGCCATTTTTTTTTATTTCAGATAAACCAATCAGCTGGAATTGTGGCGGAAGTGAGCGTCCATTTTCTTTCCGAGGCGGGTATGTTCAGAGCGCTATAAATCACGTTCTATTGGATATTTTTTTTTAAAGATTTTATACATACTCTTAAAATACATATAAATAAATGATAAAAAAAACTTAAAGTTCTATCCTTTTACCGGTCAAAAAAAAAAAAAAAAAATCCCTAAAAATGTTTAAAAAACAGGCCGTCACATGAGTGAACCCCTTAAAAAGACTTATTGGAAAGTGACGAGGAGTCAGCAAGGGCAGAAATGGGAAAGGCTGCTGGGCAGCGGGAAGATCAGTGATAGGAGATTAACTAGTCTACGATATCCAGCATATGTTAACTGTAAGGGAAAAGTTTATATTTTATAGATACAATAGAATATGTGTCAATCTTGGATAACTATTTGTAAATAAAAAGTAATTTCACTGAGGCCGTGTGATCCCAGAAATAAAGTAAACTTGGTTTTAAAGAGTTTCTAATATTGTTTTTCAGGATTAATTTTGTAGTGAACTTTTTTCAACATGCTTTAATAAGTTTCACTTGTATGTAACGGAATCTTTGAACTCGATTTTTATTTACTTTAAAATGTCAGATTACTTCGAAATTTTGCACACTTGTGAAGGACTGATGACAATACAATAATTTCATAATTTTGTTCCATTGTCCTGATCAGGATAATCAGGAATAACGATTTCGAGATTTGACGACTTATTCATTATACCATTTCCAGATTTAGCGATTAATTCCATTTGCCATTGCTAGATTTGGCGACTAATTCTGTACACTATTTACAGATCCGATTTCCAGATTTGGTGATTAAAGATTAATAGTAACCCTAAAAGCGAAAACGTTCTCTTGCGTCAGCAATTTCTTATCATAATATAAACAATTGTCCAATCTTTCTGAAAATGGAAATAAAAAAGAAAGACTAGTGAGTGTGAAAAAAAAAATAATTTGTTCTATCTCAGGGATGGATAAACTTTTTTGGTCATGGGCCACACATTAAAAAAAAGTGTAGGAATAAATGATAGTTTAAAAAACTAAAATTACTTACTTTTACTGTAGATAAAACTTAAAAAAAATGAAAAATAATTTATAGTTTAAAAAAACTAAAAAACACACTTTTATGGTTAATTGAACTAAAAGTAAAAAAAAAATAATTTAATATAAGAATAAAATGATTTACGAGAAAATTAATGTCATCGGGGTAAAAGCGTAGTCTATGTCAATTGTTATAATTTCTTATTCTATTCCGAAATGCTGAGTTAGTGTAAAAATTTAGTACAAAGCACATCCCACGTTTTTACCACAATGACATTAATTTTCTCGTTAATCATTTTATTTTTATATTATGAATTATACTTTTACTTTTTAGTTCGATTTACCATAAAAGCGTGTTTATTTTAGTTTTTTAATCTATAATTTATTTTTCGAATAAATTATTCCAGCATTACCTTTTTCAGAACTTTTGATGTACTCGTATACCCCTTTCGAAGAGGTTGTTTGCTTACATTTAAGGTTGCTATAGTATGAGAATTCCTATATTATCAGCAAGAACAGAGCATTGTACATCCATTCTAAAAATATTTAAAAAAAAGATTGAAGTTAATTCGATATTTACAAAGTATCACAAGAAAGGATTGAAAAAAGCAGAAATAAATTTATTCTAGTTTTTAGTAGAGTTAAAAAAAAAAAAATCCTTTCATTGAAAACTGAAAGAGATCTGATTACTTTTGTAAATAAAAATCATGTTTGTTCAAAATGCCGTTATGTTTTTCATGCTTTTTAAAAAAGAATTCTATGTGTCCGGGAGTTTTTTCTTGGAAATTGTTTTTTCTTGGATAATATTTCCAAATGATGCCATATTCCATCAATAACGTATTTCAATTGGCTGCAATTATGCCAACTTTATTGATCAATGGGAGTTTGCTCATGTATCGAATATCTATATATATACACTGGCATTTATAATATATACGAGGGTTGGGGCAAAAATCATGGCAACTATTTTTTTCTTGAAGATACCAGTCAGGTTGGAAAATGTGACATATAAAGACAAAAGAACAAGGTGTTAACTACATGTGGGGACAATGAATAGCACTGTGCAAAAGAATGACAATACAGTACACATAAAGTTGACACGACAAATCTGGGCCTAAAGACCCTCAATGGGCCCCTGCTACTGTCACCACACGCTGCCAACGATGTGGGAGGTGCTGAATACCATCAGCCTCAGCATTTGCCGCACCATATGTGAATCGGGTCACCTGTTGGAACAGCATTAGCAATGTCCTCTCGTATTGAAAACCACCTACCACGTATTGATTCCGTAATCTTGGTAATGAGATCAGAATCCCAAGGAGAAATGTCGGGAGAGTACGGCGGGTGCTCCAATTCTTCCCTTCCCCAACGTCAGAGTAGCTGCCGCTGCCGTACACACTTCGCTTTATGTGGTCTTGCATTGTCGTGCAAGAATATTGCACTGTCCACAAGATCCGGACGTTTATCCCGAATGCTACATCGTACCTGTCGCACCAGGAAGTCCCTGTAATACTGTGCTATTTTGATGTAAGCACGTTGCTCAACATGGGTTACTTCCATCTCACACGACACTCACCAACTGACTGATTTCACTGCTCTCCCTGCGCTACTACCAGCTATCACAGAGCCACCTTTTTTTCTGCATACACTCTATGCCTGCAGAACTTCCACACGACACATATAAGTTTGTGATCCGTTCACATATCTACAAGAAAAAAATAGTTGCCATGACTTATGCCCCAACCGTGGTATACATTTTTTTACTTCTAATGGGCTGCAGATTGATGTCTTACCATTGCAAACCTAGTACATTCTCCGGAAGTTGGCATCTCTTTTTAGTTCGGCACCATATAGGCGGATACCAGTCACCGCTAGTAATTTTGACTCCCTGTTTCCACCCAGAGGGAGGAACCTGAGCTCTGACGATGCGAACCCATGATAGAATTTAATTTTGCTGAGAGCACCCAAGCCAAAATGACACTTCAGGTTCTTTTACTTGCCGTAAAATCATACGTCACGGCCGCTGTCGATTTCCTACATCATGAAAATCCACTTTCATTCCACTTTCACCCACCACCTTAGGTGTAGAAGGCCAGCGACAAACCAACCATGCCACCCAGTCGGCGTCATGTATAATACACTAACGAACGTAATTTCTGAATAAAAATAAAATAAAGATGATAAATAAATATGTTTAAGGTTGAGAGTACTTTAGTATTCTGAAATTCCTCTTTCCTTTTTACTCTTATCTCTCTTTTATTCAGAAAATTCTTAATATACTTTAAAACACGTAATTATTTCTGAGTACTTTTAAAGCTCAAATTTATTTATTTATGTCTTGCCATTACAGAAATAAAATGCATAATGACTCAATTTCTCCTGCGATATTTTACCTTAATATAAAGAGATTTTTACATAACATCGAGGATTCAAAAGTTGAGTTTATGAAAGAAGCTCTCTTACGATTGCAATTCAAGAAAGGAGTCTACTTCTTAAAGCTCTTTAAAAAGAACGACAGGTTCTCTCATCAGAAGAAAATAAGAACACGAACCAAAAAA
>BMAV01005746.1:527842-564311 GCA_019973955.1 Trichonephila inaurata madagascariensis | reverse complement strand
AATTAAAATAATTAATTATTATTACTTCAAAATAAATATTCATTATTAATTAAACGTAATTAATTATTAAAAATTAAAATTATTTAAATTATTTTTTTTAAATTAAATAATTTTACTTAAAAGAACTTATTAAATATTTCATATAATTATAAAATAATTAATTTAACAATAATAATCTATTTTATAAATTTTATTTTATGTTATATATATAATATTTCATTTCTAGTTTATTGTATTTCACATTATAAAACTATTTGTAAATAATTTTTTTGTAAAATATCATTTAATGTTTATTATATATTTTATTATAAATATTATTTATTTATATATAAAAATATATTTATTAAATATTATATAAATATTTATATTATTACAGTAATTTTTTTTTACTTTATAAAATGCAAAATAATTACTTAGAATATCATTTAATACTTAATAAACCTTTCATAAATAAATTTATTTAATTTAAAAAAAATTAAAGGAATTGAAAGAAATAAAGTTTTTTGTGTGATTCACATTCGATTCGTCCACAATGAAGGCAGGCGACTTGCCAATCGAGCCACTGGGCCGGTGAAGGAAATTGAAACTTAATTGTATAAAAACTAAGCATGAATTACGAAGGTTATTTTCTCCGAATTGACTGGTCATTCGGCGGAATTACATTGAGAGTTGTACACTCTAAAGGAGTACTACTATTACATCAAGTCTCGACTCCAAATGAATTTCCTTAGTCGTGCCCTCCCCTTGTTAGAATAGTTAGATATACTGTACGTTTGTATGTTATTTACTAGCAAGATACTTATAACTATTGTTGTAATAAAAAAAGTTACAACATATGGCTATTTATATATTTTCTGTTATGTATCTATCTTTCGTTGTACTTTGTACTGAAGTACGTGCGGGTTAGATATTTTGTTATTTAACTGTATTTTTTATCAAATTTAACCCTCTTTTACTGTCCTATATCAGTGACAACTCTAGAAAACACAATAGTTTTCCCCATTTTAACTATTGACTTGTTAAATATCTACTCATTTTTTGGCGGGTTTTTATAGGTTCTTTAAAATACCTTTTCTTCATTCTTAGATAATGCACTGAAGTGTCACTGAATTAGGGATAGCAAGGGCTATGCAAATAGTGTAGCGCTGCGCATCATTTTTATGCAAGGGAGAGCGCTGTGGTAACTGCATACATAACGCGTACTGTGGTTGTTCTGAATTAGTTGTTGGAATTGCCAGTATTGGTAAACTGCTTGATTTAGACGCCTTCGATTGCGGACAAATCGTAGGTGTGCGACGCACGGGACATTTAATTTCCGAAATCGTCAGACAGCTAGGATTTGCAAGGTCGACAGTCTCAAGAGTATATCAAGAATAAATGGATGATGAACAAAAAATTAGCGATCGAGCAAACTGCAAAAGACAATTAGCCTTGACATTGCGTAGTCAGAGACTGCTCAGGAGTATTGTACTTAGCCAACGAAGCCAAACATTAGTACAAATTACCACCGAGTTGAATGATGGTGCCAGTCGTACTGTGCAGTACGACTGTGTCCGTTTACTGTGCAGTACTGCCAGTAAACGGACTGTGCAACGCTCGCTTTACCGTATAAGTTTTGGGATCTGTCGACCTACGAGAGTACCATTGCTCAATACTCGCCACCGGGCTGAATATCTTGCTTGGGCAAGGGAGCACAGAGACTGGTTGTTGTTGCTACTTATGCCATCTGATCGACAGTAACATCCTATCAAGGTCCACGAAATTCATCGCGGCTAAGGGCTAGATTTTTGTGCCTGTCATTAGCCTTAGCTTTGAGCACCATGCAGGTGACAGTACGATTGCTCTTGGTTCCACCTCAGTTTTGAAGGAGAACACCCTGAAGGTGGTCAGGGATCTCTCCTTTCCCCTTCCACCAACTTCATGAGAAGACATGCGGCTCGACTCCTATTTTGAGTACTCCCATGCCACACAGGCACTATTCATTTACAAACATCCCTGCCTGACATTCGAACCCAGGCCTTACGGCACCACAGTCAGCATCACTAAACACTATACCTCCCTACAGAGACTGGTGTAGAGGACTGGAAACGAGTAGCATGGGGTGATGAGTCTCGATTTTGACTACTTAACACCGACGGGAGGCTGAGAATATGGTGTCAGGCTCATAAAGCCATGGATATTGCTTGCCGGATTGGAACTGTACAGGGGCATGGTGGCTCAATCATGGTCTGGGGGTGCTTTTAAATGGCACTCTTGGGATCTTTGGTGAGTGTACCAACCTCCCTCAATGCAATTCGGTTCGTAGAGTTGCTGGGTGATCACCTCCATCCGTTTATGCTGTTTTGTTATGCCTTTCACCAGTCCCAATTAGCTATTGGTTAGTTGGATGAACATTCCTCTGACTTTTCTGTCATATATTGGGGCCACCTAGAAGCCCAGACTTAAATCCTGTTAATCATCTTTGGGAGATGTTTTGTAACAAGGCATGAAAGGCCATCTCACAGCACCAACGAACCTTACTGAATTATGGACAGCTTTAGCCAGTATGCATATTTCACCCGGTCACCAACACGGGTGAAATATGCATATACAATATTATAATTTTATGTAATTATTTTTTTAAAAAAATATCTTATGGGAAAGCGTGAAAATTAGAAACTAAGAAAATCCAGCTGAACCAGATCGAGATTGATTGTTTTAAAATAAAATGCATTCTTTTCATGCTGTCGTTTTTTCGATGCAGTTTGCTTTAAACTGTTTCAAAAATCTCTTTTTAATTAAAAAAAAAAAAGTGTTTTGAAACTTAATTTTTTGAATAACGAAGGTATTCGTCGATGGTGTAATTGTGACACATAATATCAATTTACCTTTAACTTGATCTCTGTAACTATATAGCAGTTGAATCCAATTTATGTAGAAGTGCATTTTGTTTATTCTTTAATAATACTTCATATTTTATTAAAAAATTTTCTCTGTTTTACTAACCTCTCATTTTTATCTACTTTATGTTATACTGCTTAATTCTGTTGTTACTCATGCCACCTGATCGACCGCGTAACATCGGATCAAGGTTCACGAAATTCATCGCGGCTAAGGGTTAGATTTTTAAGCCTGTCGTTAGCCTCAGCTCAGAGCACCATGCAGGTGACAGCACTATTTCGCTCTTTTCCACCCCAATTTTGAGGGAGAACATCCTAGGGGTGTGGTGAGGGGCTTCCCACCGCTCTTCCCCTTCCACCAAACTCACGAGAGGACTTGCGGCTCGACGGCTATTTAAAGTATCCCCATGCCGCAAAGGCACTATACATTTACAAGCATCCATGCCTTCTTCGGGGTTCGAACCCAGTCCCTACGGCACCGCAGTCAGTGCCACTGACCACTATACCAGATGCTTAGTTGTAAATAGATGCAATGAATTAAATTATTTGGAATTTTAACTATATTGAATTAAGATGGGCTTTAGTTGAGTTAGTGTTTTTTACTTGCTTCAAAAATAATATCACAGTTGTTTTGAACAATTTGTACTATAAAATTACTTTCTTCTCTAAAAGTTAAAAAGTGTGAAAGTAATTTTAATTCTAAAAAATATTGAAAAAGTTTTAATAATACCAATACCAATAACGAAATTTTTTATAATAGCAAATCCTTCTTAAAAAAAGTTTAGAATTATTTATTCTTGACTTAAAATGATCCTAAGATAAAAAAATGTTTTAGATAAAAGTTAGATTCTCTAAAAATATTTGCTTACTAACTTTATATAAAGTATAAATTTGTTCAATACACAAGACAAATATTTAAGTTTTATTCCGTCATCAAAATAGTGATTGAACAGAAAGAAGAAAGCTTTGAAACGATAAATCTAACACAATACAACAACAAAACTAAAACTAAACCCTATGTTTTATTATAATATCGCTATTTCCTGTTCGGAAAGGCTGATTCTTGTTTTATTTTCCTACCACTGTCTGAGTGTTGCAGTATCGTTGGATAGACTTTGCTTACCTCTTTCTATATTATTTTCATTTATATTTTAAATATTCTTTTATTGAAGAGACTATAGGCTCTCCACTTGGGAAATTAAGGAGTTCTTCCTGTAAAGTCATTCTATTTTACAAGTAATATGCGGAGAATAATTTTTTTAGTGACATTCAGGAAGTTCTAAAGTTTTCTAAAATTAGTTTTGCCAATAAGTTTGATGTTCAGTGTCTTTTAAGAAAGAAGCAATTTCTTTTACTCGGTTTTACAGATTGAATCAAGGAATTGATTGAATTTTACAATACATTTTAGAAAGAATTACAAAATGCTGTGTAGTCTGATTATTCTAGATCAGTGGTTTTCAAACTGTGTTTCACGGAATCCTGGAGTTTCACGAAGCATACTCAGGAGTTCCACGAGTCACAATAAAAAAAAATCGAAAAGAAAACTACAAATGTGTATGGAAAATGGGTTCACGTTCTCTATGATGCTAGTATAACCACACGTATCTAAAGCTCATTCCAGTCAATAAAACTGCAAATTTTATTTATACCTAATATAATTGTGATTTTATAGTACTTTTTATAAAGTTTTATTGTGTAATATATTAAAACGTTTTTTTTTCTTTATATGTACTTAATACTAGATTGTGAATATTCTATTGTTTGCAACCCGGGTTCCATGAAATAATTTTATACTCTTTATAGCACAATGTTTTGCCCAAATAAATAGCTTTCTAATGGAAAATGTACCTTTTTTACATTTGTGTGGGGAAAAAAACACGTAATAAATGAGAGGAAACAATTTATCGACATATAAAGAATTCGACATTAAAATTCATATTTATATTTATCTTATATTTAAGCAAGAACCTACAGTAAGACCCCGTGTTAAGCGGGGGATACGTTCCATCAAAGTAGAGCGTAATGCGAAGCAGCGCTAAACGCGAGGCTATCTTAACATGTAAATAATGGGGTTACGGGAAGATGGATAGAAAATTGGTTAGGTATTAAATTTAATGATTATGTTTTTTTTTAATAAAAATAAAACCAAACATTTATTTCTTACAAAAATAAAAACAATAGAAACGAATATATACATATAAAAACAAACAAAATTCTAAGTCAGTCGGATGATTCAGTCTATTCTGTGTTTCCAATTTTCTGCCTTTTTGTCAAGAAGGCATCCTGTTGAAGTTGCCAAATTCAATGCAGCACTAACTTGAGATGGACGTTCACCAGAATCTAATCTTCTAATCACTTGCATTTTAGTCTCCAGTGAAATGCTTTTTCTGGTTGTTTTTTTTTTTCTTCTTGTTTTTCATTATCACCCATGATAAAAACTAAAGATCATAATATTTGTCACTGTATTAATCGTTATGGTACATATTATATAAATTTATACTTACAATAATGTCAACAAATGTTTCAAATGATAAAAATACGTCCGTAGAGCACCGCTCAAATAAGAAACACAACTACACTGTTTCGGATATGTTATGTACATATTTTGAAACCTACAATTTTGGGGAATCCCCGGGTTGAAATAAAAGAGCGCTAAACCACGAAACAGCGCTAAACCGCGAAACAGCGCTAAACGAAACAGCGTTAAGCGGGGTCTTACTGTATCTTAAATTTTAGGTTGTAAATTTATGCCAAATGCACAGGATTTGCCTCACAGCTATAAACATTTTAATGCCATTCAGAACAATATATTTAGTGGCTACCAAATAAAAATTGAAAAACAAATTAAATGCAGAATATGAAATACGATTGAAGATAATTTCAATAGACCCAGACTTCGACATTTTATGCAAAAAAATGCAAGAACATATCTCAGTTACTAAATATAATGTTACTAAATATAATGCCACTTACTAAATATACGTAGGTGACACTGGAATCACAGATTATTAAATTATTATAAATAAATATTAGAAGCCCAGTGGCTGAGTGGTAGTGCATCGCGTTTCTTCACTACAGGTTCGAGGTTCAAACTCTGGGCTGGACAAGGTCAACTCACCCTTTCATCCCTTCAGTGGGTCTATAGATGAGTACTAAGCGTGCTTGGAAGCTTAATACTGGGAATTTTGCGTCAGACTGAGACCATCTGACAGGGGTCCACCTGCATCATAGGGTCCAAGATCACGTGTACTGAGGTGGGCCCAGTAGGCCTTGGCCCTTATGGGCTGTTGCGCCACTGAGTTAAGTTACGTTAAGTTTGAAAGTAAAAATTACATCAAATTTTTTAACATTAGCGGAGTTACCTCCCCCCCATTAGAAAATAACACAGAAAAATCAAGAAATACTAATAATAACAAAGAAATCCAAGGAATCCAAATTGTTGAAAAGAATTCCTCTGACCTATGTCAAGTAATTGAGCTAGTCAATTTAATTTCCAAAATATTAAAAAGATCCTCTGAAATACTGCAACTT
Organism: Trichonephila inaurata madagascariensis; assembly: GCA_019973955.1. Taxonomy (NCBI): domain Eukaryota; kingdom Metazoa; phylum Arthropoda; class Arachnida; order Araneae; family Nephilidae; genus Trichonephila; species Trichonephila inaurata. The sequence continues at coordinate 557,901 of BMAV01005746.1, read as the reverse complement.
CTACCCAAACTTAAAAATGCCGAAAATGATAAAGCTAAGACTTACTTACTAGTAGAAGCTATGCTTGATAAAAATTAATTTTCTCCACTTAATTTTTATTCTAATTTTTCCTAAATTTCTCTTTTATTTTTAATCTTTTTATTCTTAATGCCATAGACCTCTCCTATCTCAATTTTTTTCTAAGTCCAATTTACTCTAAGCTCACTCCCATCATCCAATCAAAAGCCACATTCCCTCAGCCAAGGTCCTACCACCCCATTAATCTCTCTAACTGAAACCACGGCTACCATCATCAGCCATGCCAACAACACCACGCCAACTTCATTATCTGATAAAGAACGGAGGGATAAGACGTATCCCAGTTCCTTAAATCAAGCACTCAAATTTTTTTAATTACAAATGCAATACTTTTATTATTATCGTTACATAAATTACCTATAAGATGTTGATCTGCTTTAAGGTATCCGACTACGTTCGGAACCGTGATTTTGCAAAAGAGTATAAATGGATAACATTTATGATATTTAGTGTCACTTAGATTACAAAATGTATGTAAAATTGTTTTAAGAATAGTATTGCAATAAAAAAATTAATTAAGTACAATATTTTGATAAAAAGTGAACACATAATTACCCATTTTCAAAATATTCTCCTTTAATGAAAAATGCTTCTATTATTAAAATATTTTGCCTGAACATAGCTCAGACGTCTGTACAGAGGCTCAACTAGAATATTTGAATATATAACTTAGAAGTGGGTTTATCCATGTTTTACGAACACAGAGGGGAGAAATTTTAAGATAAAAACGTCAATAATTATTTCAATTGGTTGTAACTCTGAAAATAATGTGAATTTTTCAAAAGTCATAGTTGAATCTCTGTACAGAGGTCTGAGATATACATAGATAAAATATTATTATAATAGAAGCATTTTTCACGAAAGGAGAACTTTTTAAAAAAAGGTTATTCAAAGTTAATTTTTTGCCGAAATATTGTATTTAAATAATTTTTTTTGTCAAAATGTCATTTAAACAATTTTATACATGTATTCTAATCTAAGTGACACTAAATATCATGAAAATTATCCATTTATGCGCTTTTTTAAAATCACGGTTCCGAACGTAGTCGGATATCTTAAATCAAGCATTCAAATTTTTTAATTACAAATGCAATACTTTTAGTATCATCGTTACATAAAGTACCTATAAGTTGTTGATCTGCTTTAAATATTATTTTAAGATCGATTCAGGGTGGGAGGGGAAAATAAGGGGTTCCCCCAAAACATCTTACAATTCTGAAGGCTCCATGAGTTGAGTTAGTTTGAAGACCATCATTCACACACACATAGTGCTAAAATCGAGAAATGGAAATATGCATTTAAGGCTACACAGTACCCTAAAAATTTCATTTTCACCGAATTTTTTTTTTTTTTGCATTTTTTGGTTGCCCATATCATTGAGATGCTTGCCACGAAATTTCAGATCAGTAGGCAAATTAGTTTTTAAGATATTTGAAATTTTATCAGCCGTGGTTTGGGTTTCGGTTTCATTTTAAAACATTTTTCCACTCTTAATAGAATTAATTAAAAATATTTTTGAGCTTTTAGTTTGAAATGGTTATTAATTCCAATTTTCTTTACTAAAATCATTTCAGCTTGATTATGTTTTGAATTTTTTGAGTTCTCATAACTAATAAATTAAGATTAAATTCATGGTCAATTTTTGCTTTCAAAATAGTTTATATAACTTATATGTGTGCTTTATCATAAATTTTTTCTTGAAGAGAAAATGCCATGGCCAAAGATGAGATGGGATACTACTGAAAATGATGTATCTAAAAATCAGTCTTCAGCTGATACAGCAATTAGACTTCCAAATACAAGTATTCTGAATTCAAATGTTGCAGATATAACTGAATATTTCCTTGATGTACCAAACTACATTATACTAAACATATTGTAGTGCTATATTTTAGTATTTTAAAGTCGTACGACAAGAGCTAAAACATCCTAAACTGCCCCAATTTAAAACTGAAAAAAATTAAATTTTATGAGCAAACATGACTATTTTTATTTTAAGTTAGTGTCATTATTATTTTGTACGTAAATGCTTCGTGTTTTAAAACTTTCGTGAAAATATTAGGTTAAGATAAAGCTGAATAAACTGACGTCTTAGCAAATGCTATCAATATTAGGCAAAAATATATTTTGAATTAAAAATATAATTTTCAGTCATATTTAATAAAAATAGTGTTTTAATGTAGAATATATACATTGGAAAATAACATATTAAAAAATTAGAGTTTTACGGGCATTATGTTTTTTTTTTGTTTTATGACTTTGCAGAACAGGTAAAAGGTGGCTTTTTCCAAGTTTTTCTAGAAAAGTAATTACCGTAAAATCCGGCGTATAACGCGCACTTTGAACACAAAAAAGAAGATCGAAAATTAAGGGTGCGCGTTATACGCCGGATATAAAAACGATAGCTTTAAAAATAACAAAAAGGATGGACACATAAAAAAAAATTACTTCTAGATGTGTGTATCGATACACTGTTTATTTAAAAGAAACAACTTGCCTTATGAACAAAAACAGTTGTAATTCTAGAAGTATGCTATTTTTTCAAATGTCTGGGATAATACCTTGAATAAATTACTTTAAAACATAAAAACAATGTATATTAATGTTTCAGATTTCTTCGTTAAAAAGGGGGTGCGCGTTATACGGCGAATATACCTAAAAATTAAAAAAATTAACTTGAAAGTATAGGTGCGCGTTATACGCCGGATTTTACGGTATTGAAAATCAACAAGGGAATAGATTTTCAAATCCATGCTAACTTTTGTTTGTAATGATCTAAGAAACATAAATAACTTAAAATGACTAAAATATTTTAAAAATTGAGTATTTTATAAATTTGAAAAACTTCAAAAAAATTCCTAATTTTTTAAAATTGTAAAATACTAGCTGATCAAACTGACTGTTTACTTACAGAATCAGCTTAATAATATAATCTTAATATAAAACATCAATTATTTTTACTGTAACTGTCACCAAAATTTTTTTTGAAAAAGGGTACCGTGTAGCCTTAAAAAAAAGCACTTTTATACTTTATTCCAGAATATTTATCACACATCCGATATATATATGTCAGGCCCCAAACCTGCTGGTAAAATGAAAAGGGCATCATCTCTATAATAACGTCTTTATTTTGCTTCAATCACATGAAATCCGAAATGGCGGCCCTTTGGCGCGCAACCGAGTAGAACAATTGACAACAATTCGGCGAGGAGTCAAAAGCTAAGCCTTTTCGAGTATGCGTTCTCCTTCGTCAACTCTCGCTCCACCTTTAAATAGGCTTATTTACCCTCAAATCCTTACGCGATGGTAAAGAGTTCGCTCTATTTTCATTTATTACTTACTTAATTTTGAAGCTAAACTTTTCAAACCTGACATGTATATGCTAACCGTTACCCCTCACTTTGGCGGATATTTCGGGTTGTTTTTTATGACTATTTATTGTTTTTAAGTTATTGATATCTAAATCCATAACGTACTTTCAAATGTATTCAAAAACATTCCTATTGCCTTCGATTCTTGTTTTAAAAAGCTTAAAACCTGAGTTTTTAAGATGGAAGTATATACTTATGTGTACTTATTTTTTTACGCCCCTTAACCCACCCTCCCTCTCGGGAGTCGTTTTCCGCAAAACCCATTCTTAGCGGATCTTTACTTAAATGGAAACATGCGCGTGTGAAATTTAAAGTCTTTAGGTTTAATGACTTAAAAACGGGAATTTTTTAAATACCTATAACACCACTGCATCCGCTTCCTTAGGAAAAGATTTCCGCAAAATCTGTGTGTCATGAGTTCGAGTCCAGTACCACTGAAGATCCGCCGTGTAGGGGAGCGATGCACGTTAAATACATCGAAAGCTCAAACGTCATTCCGGTGGTGTGGTGTGGTAGTTAGAAGCTCAGGTAGGGGTGCCAGCTAAGGTTTAGTCCTCGTTACTTGGCCATGGTTCAAAATGACGAGGTCCGTCGCCAGAGGCCCTCGTGTAGCTGAACAATGCGACGTTAATCACTCACTCCGCAAAAACCATTATTAGTGGATCTCTACTGAATAGAAGATATATGCTCACCAAATTTTGTGTGTAGGACTTGTAGTTCAAAAATTGCAGCTTTGGCTATTACAGATGTTTGCATGTAATCTTCTGTTATTTGTTGTGTTCGTCGCAAATAATATGGCTTGAAATTTGATTTTTTTTTCCGTAAAATTTTCCGTATTCCAAAACTTCCAAGTTCACTGGCGGCAACTCTCATAGATTTTCATGAGAGAGAACTTCGGACAACTCTGCTTCTCCCTCTCCATTGTTACTTCCGAGTCATTTGGCCGGCAGCTGCCTTCCTTTTTGCACAAGCAACTTGTTTTTTTGAATTGATGATACCATCTCAGAATGCTTTTGTTGCTTGGTGCTTCTTTTCCGTAGAGATTTCTAATTGGACGTTGCACCAAAATAACCGAACATTCTCTAGTACGCAAAAACTCTTCTCTGTCATTGTCGCCATGTTTGGATTTTAATCACAACGATCTTGAATGTACTGCTAATGATTGGCGGAAAAAAAACTTGATTATTTTCTCCTTATATTCATATATCATTTATTGTAATATATGCAGTAGTGTTTGAAAATATGGTTTTTTAAAATCGGGTCCACCATTTGTACTCACCCTGTATATGAATACCGAATATTTCCGTGAATATTTCAAGAGTTTTGGAACTTTTTTTTAAAGTGAAAATAAGGAGGCCAGCATATATACGGATCCACTTATCACGGAAAAAACAAAGGGCAGGAAAAACGATTTCTTCAACATCTTTAGTTAGAAATGCTCAAATGTTTTTAATCTTTTAACCTTTTGGCTGTTTTGAATTTAACTTTATTATAAAAGAAAAAAAAAAAGCACATGAATAATTCAAAGTAAGAGATCAAATTTTCAAGTAGATTGCAAAGTTTGCATTCACTAATTGGGATGTCTGATTATATACAATCATCATGCAACAAAATTTTTCTCCAGGGCATGAAATATAAGTCGACGATCACACTTCGCTAACGAATTTCTGTTCCATCTCATTTTCAAATCAAACAAACATAAATGAGGCAAAAAGTATGATTTACTCAGATAGAGTAAACAGTAACAAATGAATGGAATAAATGAGTTAGCACCATATAGAAATACCAGAAATAAATCTATCATCATTGACGTCTGGCGTTTTACTTAACAACAACTTGATTGGAAAAAATTCAATTCGTTTTATCCACAAGACAACATTTCCCCTCACGGTGATATGCTCGAGAATTACAGGAGTTCATATTCAAATTCGGCTTTTATTGTAAAAAAAAAAAGCTACAATCAACAAATAACTGGGCAATGGCCAAAGTGTTCCGTTTGTAATTTTAATAAAACACGAAGATAAAACAAGTAAAAAAAACCCCAATTCTTTAAGAAGAACAAAAGCTATATTTTTTAAACATTAAAATATTTTCTTAAAAAAATGCATTTTTGTCTTTACATTAAAAGACACGAACTGCATTTAGGCGTTTATTAAATATTCGTCTTCTCCTTTTTTTTTTTTAAATTTTAGATTTAAAATCTGTTGCATCATGAACTGAAGCTACATCAACGCATTTAATTCTTTTTCATTTGTCACGCGTTTCTGTAAATGTGAAGTATCTGGCAACATATTTGTTTTGTTTTGATTATTTGCGATGTGTTATTTCGAATCGAATCATGGAATAAAGTGAGGTATGTTGAAGGTTTGTTCTTAAGGAATTCTCTTAAAGCTTTAATTTCTATTCTGTCACAATTTTATTCTTAAAGATGTATTTAAAGCTATTCATTCCTATTCTCGGATCCCTTGGACCATTTTTTAATTTTACAGCTCACTAATTTTATTTAAATATGTATCCACAAAATCTTTCAAATTTTCCACTATCGAATTTTCGAACAGAATAATTCTTAATAATGAGTATTTTGATTAATTGAATTTCAATACAAAAAGTTAGGATTTCTTTAAATAATGACTTTTGTATGAAAAGTATGCATTTTTTGAAAAAAAAAAGATAACTGGTATTTGATTGCATATAAAAGGTTGTCCCTTTAGTAATGTCCACACAAATTACAATGAAAAAAATAATAAGAAAAAAAAATACTAAAGGTGCTTTGTTGACTAAAAATGCATGTTGCAAAAGTTTGTAAATTGAATTTTTGTATTTGTGTATTCACAAAAAAGGCATTTCTATTAATTAAAAAGAGAGGCGAAAGTGTGGAAATGTTTTTAATAGAAATATTAAAAATCCATGATCACATAATTATTATGCTAATATTTTGTTTTGTAAATGCCTTAATTTTTTATAAATATCTTATATGATGTCTTTTGTGTTATAAGTTTTTGCCTTAATTCTTCCATCATCAGATTTAAAAATTTCTTAATTACCTCATTAAGCACAATAGCTTTTTTTAAAAAAATAAGCACAGCAATTTCTTTGATAATTTTAATAATTAAAGTATGACGAGTGTTTTTGAAACCATATAAAATATCTTTCTATAACAAATAAGTTTGAAATATTTCGAAATATATATTGCAACATAAACTTGTAATTAATATGTAATAACGAATTTTTAAAATCATGAAACAAAGACTTCAGGCTCGCATGTGTTTGTTTCATTTTTCTTCTACGTAAAGTTCTTTGAATAAATAAAATTCCTGAAAATTATTTCTTAAATTAAAATATATTTAAATTAAGTTTTATTGAACTTAAACATTAATTTTTATATTTCTTTACACGTCATAATGGCAGACTGAATAAATTTTGAACGAAGCTTGATAAAACTTTCAAAAGATGAAATTTACAGTACGACAGTGAAAACAAAAAAAAGTATGCGTTACTTTCAAATACTGAAATATTTCCGTTTTACTTATTTGTTCCTGGAAAGTATTAGAATACATTAAGAACTCGATGAATGAGTATAGAAATTTTTTCGAACAATGCCTATTGAATTTTTGCTTTGCGACTTAAAAAGACTTTTTGTAGCAATAAAAAGTATTTAAATAGAATGCGATTAAAATATCTCAGCTAATTTACGTTTTATTAAAAATACGCATCTTTGTAGAAAGACTTTTGTAAATGTAAATAAAATAGTACCATTTATTATTTATTATTATTACTGTTCCAATAACGCTAAACAATTGCTATTGTTGTTATCAAAAATTAACCATTATACTTCCGTCTTAATATTTAAATTTCAAATTCTTCCCAAGCTTACTTATAGGAATATCTTTCATTCAAAAAATTGAATAATACTCTAAATGAATTTTTTTTAAATATTTTAAAACTTATAAATTCAAAAATTTTTCATTTAAGTTTTTTCACACTAATCTTTTGTTTGGTTTTCATGCATTATAGAAAATCTGGAAAACTTTTAATAAGATTTAAATTGTAAATTGAATCTTTCTTTACTTTTACATTATTTTCTTGCCGAGATTATATTTGAAATGGCGCATTTAATGGTATTTGAAGAAAAGCTTCTCGAATATTCAAAAAGTTTTAACTGGAACAAACTAAAAGTAACATGAAATTTCCTTTTAGATTGCGACTTGGATAATTAAATGTGCACTGACATTTAACTTTTAAGACTTCACATCCGTCTTATTTTCTTCTTGCTGAATTCTTTTTTAAATTTAGATAACTTAGTACCATTATTTTGCATTGTTTCCTATGGCTTCTTTTTGAAGTAACCTAACTAACTACAAACTAATGTTTTCGATTTATCTTGTTTCAAAAACCACAATTAAGTTTATTCAACCGTTTTAAAATAAATACATTTGATCATTAGAGCGTAGAAAATTAGCATAATAATAAATAACTATAATATATATGTATATATAAATATATAAAGGTAATTCGGTGTGTGGGGAGGAGGAGACGCTACATCAAGGTTTTGTTTATGTAATACCTGGTAGGTGTGGTGTAAGCTAGTTCTTGCAATTTCAGTTGGGGGGGGGGGGGGGCGAGGAAGCAGGAGGGTTAAAAACTAAAAAAAAAAAACTATTATACAATCTGTAAGCCATTTGATTACCCGTTGTTTTTTTTTAAATTTTAAAATATAAGAATCAAATTGCCGTACTTTTACAAGCATAAAAATGACTAAAAATTCAGTTGGGTAGGATACACCATGAAGCATATTCTAAATTCTCAGAGTCACGCTCCTTCTCAGATAACTCTTCCTAAATTACAAAAACACTTATTAAAAATAATTTATGGTTAACATTTTGCTTTTATGATATTTAATGCAATAAAGAAGGATATATCACCTTTTCCACACATCAAACAACTTCTTTACAACAAAGAATTTCTAATAAACTTACTGCTAATCATCGAAATGCACCACGTGGTTTACACAAGAGAAATACTGCATACTGCAGTGTTTCTCAAACTTTCAGTGCTAGCGACCCAATTTTCAATCATAATTTTTATCGCGCGCCCTTATACAATGATAATGTATTGAATGCAATACTATATATATATAATGCACTTTGACACTAAAACTACAATATAAGATCTTAATTATAAACCGTACATATTAACAAGATAAGTGTTAAATTTTGTATATGTTACTTTTAAGTAATATATATTAAGTAAATTATATATATATAAATATATATATATATATACTTTCTTTTTAAGTAATATATATTAAGTAAATTACTTTTAAGTAATAGGATAATTATTATATGCTACTTTTCTTTCTCTAATTTTTAAATTGGAACAGATTGCAAAATGATATTTAATCAAAGATTTATTCCTTTCATCATCCATTTCTAAAAATACAAATATCATTAGAAAAATAGTCTAGTCTATCTAGTCTCTTATCATATTCATCACATGTGGCAAAAATTCTCGCTAACGTTTGCGTGAGTCTGGGCAACCTATCGGACGTCTGCGCAAATTATGTAAAAAAGCTGTACCTGGTACAATTCCATTCAGTTTTGGTCGAGTCGATACTTCTATAGCTACCAAATCTGTCTTGAATGTACATTTTATAATTTACGCGTTAGTTGTAATTCACGGTATTAAGTATTTACGGCAGTAGATTAAAACAAAATCATGGATATATTTTTAAGTCGTTGCCAACATTCGATGATAATAAAGAATCAGCAAGTACACAGAAGAGTATGGTTCAGAAAATTAAATCAAGGATATATTCTCAAGAATGCTTCAATATTTTGGATTTACTATTACAGAAAAAACCGGTGCCAAACTTACATGTGTACTTACTATGTGTTAAAACTTACAAATCTGAAGAGCAACATGCGGAAGTTGTTTTTAAAGCTATAGAAAGTCATTTAGTCATAGAAGTTGGCATGTTGGCATAGAATTTTAAAAAGTATTTTCTTGCTGAAAACAACTTGATGGCAAGTTATGAGTGGGTTAGAAATTCATTTCCCAATACTCCAGAAGGGCTCTCAACTGCCGAAGAAGAAATCTTCATAGATTTCACATCCAGTGGCATAGTTAAAAGGCCATTTTGAAATAAATAGCTATTTGAATTTTGGGCAGAGGTGGATGATGAATTTTCTGCACTGAAAAGAAAAGCATTTGGTATACCATTATCATTTTCAACATCCTATCTTTGTGAAACCGGATTTTCAGCTGTGGCTGCTTTGAAGACAAAATATAGATCTCAGCTAAATATAGAAAAAGAACTCAGTGTTAATTTCTAATATTAAGCCTTCCTTTGAAAAACTTTACGCTGTATGACAAGCCCATGGAAGTCATTAATAATTATTAAACTTGTTCTTATACTGGCTAAAGTACCACTCTTCACGCGATTTTATTTTTTAAAAAAATAATGCAGTATTCTGGATATTACCGCTTAATTGTAAGGAGAGTAAAACCAAGTGCATGACAATGTATACAAAAATGTAAAATGATTTTTTGAAATGAATGCTCATATTATAAATAGTTTTAAGCGAACTGTAATTTTAAGCCTCACAGAATTAGCATTTACAATTAATGTTAAATAATGAAAAAGAATGTAAAATTCCAATGAAGAATAATTGTGTTATTTTTAATATTTAAAACGAAAAAACTTCAAAATGTTTTAGCCCGGGATCAGGTGTGCACTCGATACTAACGTTAATGTTCACGCGGAGTGACTCACCAGCCAATCCTTTTTTTTATAACTATTTTTACTATAGACGATAAAAATCACAATTTCAGTGAATAATTTAAGTGAGAGAAAATATACTTACCTATGTCAAAGACTTCAATTTTTCTTTGATAATTTGAGAAAAAATCCAATAAAACTAAACTAAATTGTTCCAAATGTGCGTGAGCTTAATAAAGGATACAAATCACAGACTTTTTGCTAACATTACAGGAATGTTATTTGCAAGCAAAACTGGCATATTTTGTTCACTTTATTGTAGTTTTGATGTCCTTTGATGATCGACAAATATCCTGTTGAGTAGCCATTAGTGTACAGGAAGATACAATAATGACTTAATGTTTTTCTTGATGGAGTTCTTTAATTAGCTATTGAAAATTTTCGATTCGTTTCATGTTCATTGCTTTTCTCAAATTTATTTTCGCTATCATGATTAATATGAATTATTTCAGTAAGTTTTTCCCTGGCTTGATCAGTTTCAACTTCTTTCAGCAGAGATCACAGATGTCCATTTCTTTTTTCATATTCTGCTTATTTACATTTATAAACCATAATAAGTCGTACAACACAACAGTCAAAACCACTAAGTTATTCATAGGGTAAAGTACAGCATGTTCATAGAAAATATTTTTGAACAAAAGTGGTCTCGCCAGGGACTCGGTCAAAACAAGCACCTTAGGGTTGCAAAAAAAAATGTTTGCCACTCCCAAAAAAGAGGAAGTTATGAGATAAATTCATTTTAGGTCCCATTAAAACTGTCATATTAGAGGATACTCTGTCAAGGTCATTGGTAAGAAAGAAACAGTTTTCCCAAAATTAACGATTTCGTGAGCCTAGGGCGACTTTGCGCATAATGCGACCGCTGCCGTGTTAAAAGTGTAATCAAGATAAATATGGATATTAGTTCTAAAAAAGAATTGAGTAAAATGTTTTTCATTATGCATTATATGTTTCAGAATACTCATAAAAATAAATCTTTGCCAAATAATTCTTCAAAGTGTTCAATATGCTTATCCATATATCATAAAACTCTTTCGCATTGAAAAAGGAGAAACAGAAATATATTATTTACAACTTCCCTAAAAATAAGGGACGTAGATAACCATACTAATAAGTTTGAAGGTCAGCTATAAGGTAATATTTTAGGTTAAAAGAAACGTAATAAAAAAATCTCTCATCGTGGGATTACAGCAAAGCAAACAAAATATTTTTTTTAATTTGTTTATAGGATCAAAGATAGCTAATGAGAGTTTGAAGTAGAATCTTTTATTTATTTTTTTGACGTAATATCGCCAGATGATATATATAAATCATATCAGTGCAAAAAAAATATTTTTTTTATTATTTCAGAAAGTATTTTGTAATACATCATTCCAGTAAATTATTTTTTTTTTAACCTTTTATTTTCGATATGCTCGCGTCCCCCTAGGGGGCACGCCCCACAGTTTGAGAAACACTGGCATACTGGTACTATCTAAGGTAAATAAATTTAATTGTAATTTAGTCCACAAAGGTGACGAAGCTTTATGGATCAACGTGCCATTTTTTCTACAGAAATGTTTAATGAAACATAGACATGCCGTCAAATAATTTTGACTTGTGATTATTGGGAAAATAACACTAATTGCTTTCAACTCAAAATTCTTTATTTACTACAAAAAATATATATTGACCTGTATAGTACATGTACTATACATGTGATTAAAATTAAAATAACACTAGTGTGACAAATAACTTCATTTATCTGCCAAACGGTTTCGAAGCAAATCTTTAACACACACACAGAGAGAGAGAGAGAGAAAGAGAGATATGTATTTCAAATCCTTCAATATCCGATCAACCGATAAATCGATTTGGAACAAGTTCAGTTTATCAAATGAAATCACATCAAGGTGCAAAATAAACTTGTTTATTTCCGATCATTCTTTGAACTGAAAATTCCCTAAATGAAGAATCAATTACAGAAATAAATTTCCTCAACAACTCTTTTCTTTCGTCCGGTCTCTCTTGTCCATCTAAGTCTTTGATATATTTTTTTCAAGTTTGGGAATTACTGGTAGTTTCTTGTAATAATAATAATGTACTCCATGCCACCCCGAGATCGATCATTAGCGTTTTTTCGTAATACTTCATTGCGAAATTCGTTGTTTTGAACTAAAATGCAAACCGTTTTGATAGGTGGCGTTCCCAAAATATTACATCGCGTGCCATTGGCTCGCTGTCCCTCATCTAGTTTATTGAAACAGATCTCAGGTGGGAATTGGAAATAAAATAACGCAAGATTCAAGATCGCCCGTGTGTGACATGGTCATATGCAAATTTGTTCGTAACTTTTGCCCGTCTCAGACACGGGCAAATGCTTTGAGGTGTTAATTAGGTAAGATGAATAAAGTTTTATTTTCAGTATAGATTGACCAAGAATAGAAGAGACCTGGATCCAAACCCTAGAGAAATGAAAACACGATTAAAATAATGAATACTAACAACTAAAGTGTTATTTTTCTGGTATTAGAAAGAAGTTAACATTTTTGTGAGTTTTATAGGGGGATGCTAAGTTAATTATTAATTAACTTCGTATTAAAAGAAATACAATTAATTTTGATGATGAACCTTGTAATTTTTGCAACAAGATGAAGCGATGAAGACGTCCTTTTAACTGGAACTCCACTCTCCAAATTTATACAGTATGTCACCGTCAGGACTTAGAGCCTCAGCAAATGTAACGTTTATCAGTGTGTAACGTGTTCCACATGGCGGATCTTTGTGGTACCAGTATTTGAGCTCATGAATAGATAAAAATTACGCCAGCCCCGAGTTCACAACGGAACACGACCAACCAGCTATCTTGGCAATTGAATATTTTTTTTAAAATAAATGTCCAAGAGTCGACTCAGACATTAACAAATAAATCTGACTTTTATTTTGGCCAACATTAATACTTTCAATGGAAAAGTAAAGTAAAATAATTTTGTACTTGAGGTAAACAGAAGGTAATTAAAATATTAGGTAATGAAGATAAGGTAAAATAGATTCAAGAGTTGAAACTTCGATTATAAATTTAAATTTAGCTTGTTGTTATAAACACCACCGCTGCTTAATATATTGTATAAGAAGTTATGGAAATTTCCTAATTATTGAGTTTGAGGTGACTGAATCCTTTCAGAACCGTGATTTTGGAAAAGGGTATGAATAAATTCTTTTTTTTTTATTTTTACTATCTCTTGAATAAGAATATGAATATAAAATTGTGTTTTAAGCGTATTATCTCACTCTCTCTCTATATAAAAAATATTTTTCATGATGCTGTAATAAATTTATTTATACATATGGTATAGATTGCAAAAATGGGTTCGAAACGTTGAATTTAACTGAAGAGGTGAACCATGGACGATTTTTCACAGAAATTGCCCCCCCCCACGCACTTGCCAGTGCTTTCTTGAAAAATCCGCTTACGTAATAGATTTTTCCAGTAATTTCCCGATGTTTTCACATAGTCGCCAAATTCGGTTACAAAAATGAGGCCAACTTGATTGTATCGACGATATTTCGCCACATTTCCACACATACACAATTAAACCCATATATGTATTATGTACATTACTAGGGGTATATATATTATATACACAGTTGTATAAGATATACTGCATACATTATACTGAATGTAGTATATTACAGTCGCGCATAATTAGTAGAATGGGGGGGGGGTCCTCATTCAGGTAGACAGGGAGTAACATCCCCCCTATTTACAAAAAAAAAATGTTTTAATGAATCTTTTGGTAATAAGTGAAAAGAGAAGCTTCTAAAGTTAAATACTAATCCTAGCCACATTGAAAATAAAAAAAACAACTTTATATGTATATTCTTATTCAACTGACACTTAATATTAAAAAATATTCATTCACACACACACACACATATCGCTTTTTAAAAATCACGGCTCCGATTGCAGTCCGTTACTTAAAAAAAACCCGACTGCTCAAAATATATATATAATTTACAATCGAAGGAGAAGTAGTGATCACATATATCCTGTGATAAAACATACATATTATTACATAAAAAGAAATTTGATGCATTTTAATTTGACTCAGAATGTTGTAATATGATCCCGCGCGTCCCTTAAAAAGAAATTCATTAGCCTTTTGTGAACAAACATAGGTTCTTAGATAATAAATACAAGAAAATTATGGTTTCTTGTATAAAAATGAAAATGTAATTATATATTACGAGAGAGTAAAAGTGGTTTTTAAATTCAACAACAAAAATTTTGTAAGTTGGATAGAAATTAATGTATTATTTAAAAAAAACTTTAATTGATTCCAACCATTTGTTTACAGGAAACGTTTTAACATTTAGCATGCTGAGAAAATTGGACACCTTTGTACTTCTATAACTCTTGCTAAGCTTCGATAATATTTACCTCCTCCTAAAAAAGAAAAAGTATTGAATTTTTACCAAAATAGAATAATGTCTGTTACGCAAGAGAACTGCTCGTATTTCTGAGACTAAATGATTGTTCAAAGAGAAAAACCCATGTATATTTTAACATCGAAAGGTTGTTTGCTGATATAACAACTTATTCTTTAGTATCACTATATCATGAGCTTACTGGTGTTTTCTAAATGAAACTATGATACAGTTGTTTTTTTTTAAAAAAAATAAAGGTTAAATATGTATAGAGAATCATTTTGATTTTATATTTCCATGTGAATATTTCTTGTCATATCTTTTCTTTGAATATACAGGGTTCCATCCATCTGGATTTTGCACTGTTACAAACACGTATATCGTACTCTAAAGTAATTATTTCTTTTACTAACAGATGATAGCCATAGAGATTCAAATGTATAAGACATATTTAAATACAATATTTCAAGAGAATTATTACTTTATTTTTAGGTGAAAAGACGTTATTGTGAGAGGGACTTATATATATCATTTTGTTTTAAAAATGGAATAGATAGGAATTTCTGAACAAAATGTAAACGATATACGAGGTGTGCCACAACCCCCGAGACTAAGTGTGTAGATTGATGAAAGAGGGGAGTTGGGAACAACTGTTTTGGTGACGTCATCCCACACACCTCCTGTATCCATGTGGCCAGTTTCGACTTAACCGATCACGCCAGTTGGGGGTATTGTGACATTGAATGAACACACATGTACAACTACATTCCGCCGAAAAAATATCTAATGTAGAACTGAACAGAGAGAGTCAACATCAAGCTTCTTTTGAAACTTAAATCAATTACGGAAACATTTCAAATGTTGACTGAGGCTTATGTGGATCAAACTTGGCCTTATGCGTTTGTGTTCGAATGGCATAAGCAGCTTTCAGGGGAAAGGGATAGTGTAAAAGAAGATGAACATGCTGGGCGCCCAAAGTGAGCGATTACGGACCAACATATTGCAAAAATTCGTCAGGTGATCGGGGGTGATCGAAGATTAAGTGTTTGTGCGGTGAGACGATTTTGGTTAATTTGGATAGAGAAGATGTTCGACGCAATTTAACTAACGAATTATACATGAGGAAGATTAGTGTGAGTCCCCCATCCGACATAGTGGTTAGCGACGCTAACTGCTGTGCCGTAGAAACTGGGTTCGAATCTTGGAAAAGGTATGGATGTTTATAAGTGTATGGTGACTTTGCGGCATGGGGGCAGTGGCGTAATGTAGACTCCCAGAAAACCGCATTGCGGGGAGCCATGGGTTCCATGGGGCCCAAAGCCTGGCTGACACCAAGTGTGGACCATTTGTAAGATCCGGCTTGTGACTCCAAACCTAACTTTGCAGGGTCCTAATCAATTCCCTTACGTCACTGCAGGGAGGTACTGTAAATATCAATCGAGCCGCAAGTCCTTTCTTGAGCTTGGTGGAAGAGGAAGAGAGGGGGAGGGCGCTGACCCCGGATGTTCTCCTCAAAATTGGGGTGAAACTGAGCTAATCGTACTCTCACCTGCATGATGATCATTTCTAAGACTAGCGACAGGCGTACATCTAGCTCTGTGCCATGATGAATTTCGTGGGCCTGGGTCTGACACAGTCGAGCTCTGGTGGCATAAGAATCAACAACAGATATGCGTGACGGTTTTTCCAAAAGTTTATTCCGATGACCAAAAACAGTGCCATAAAGACGAGTGTGTGGACATGTTGGAAAACATTTGCAAAAGAGCCAAATTTGTTAAAATCTGTATTAAAATGTGACGAGACATGGCATTTTGCCTATGACCCAAAAATTAAGCGTCAGTCGATACAATGGAAGTCTCCAGGATTCCCATGACCCAAAAAAGCACGCATGTCGAAATTCAAACTCAAAGCGATGTTTGTTGTCTTCTTCGACATTAATGGAATTGTAGTGTTTGAGTGAGTTCCCAGTGGTCAGACTGTTAGTCAACACTACTACATTGAAATACTAAAAACACGACGTGAAAAAAAAGTAGGGGAAAAAGGCTACAGTTGTGGAGTGATGGGTGGCACCAGGACAATGCACCTGCATACACATCAAGCAGTTTCTGAGAAACAAAAACATTATTGTGATGGACCTTCCTCCTTATTCACCTGATTTGACTCCATGTGACTTATTTTATTACTTGCATTTAAATCTCGCTTAAAGGGAACCCATTTTAATTCAATTGAAGAGTTTCAGGCAAAAACGGAGAATCTCCTGAAGCGTCTTCTAAATATCTCGTTTCGGAACTATTACCACCAATGGCAGCACCGAATGCATAGGTGTATAAATGCTGAAGGAGACTACTTTGAAGGTGACACTGTCACAGAGAACTGATTCTGTAAGTACAATGATTTATTGAACCCGTCTCGTTTCTTTTGTGTCCCCCCTAGTATATGCATGTAAATCCGGGGTGGGCATTAAATTGATTGAGATCGACCGGTGGACCGCCAAGACATTTTAGGATGACCGACTTCACGTAAGACCTAAGACTAAAATAAATATATTTTTGGAAAGCCAACGCCAGTTAGACTGGATTATTGGCTCTTCACAATGCATGCGACTATGTGTAGATGACACATGTACCATTGTTGGAAGCACACGATGACACTTAACACATTATCTGCGACTGTAGAGGGAAATTGTGATCACCACGATGCTAGCCGTAAAAATGCGTCCTTCCCCCCGCCACACGCCGACTAAAGAGAAAAATAAACGTTGGCCAGCTCTTCCCGTGATTACACAGGATTGGGTACAGAAACAACACCCAACTCACGCGCTTCCGCGGGATTGAATTCTTGTGTTGATATTACGTCTCACGATAGAAATCACCCGGCAGCGAACCTGTTAAGGTATCCGACTACGTTCGGAACTGTGATTTTGAAAAAGCGTATAAATGAATAATATTTATGATATTGTCACGGAGTTCGAAAGAAGTACAACGTTCAGTTAAGCAAACAATTAGATTTATTCTAACGAGGAAGCTCGATACAACACTGGACTGAGAACACGCCCAACTGGCGACGTACTCGGCTTTTATACACTTACCGAATATTCGAGAAATATCCAGTATGCACTCTAAAGAATGATTTAGATTCATCTAGAACCTAGACAAACAATACGTTAATAATGAAAACAAAAATTCCAGACGCTCTGCCGACTGGGCTGTCGGGACTTGTAGCAAATTATGTGTGCGGCAATATTTAGTGTCACTTAGATTATAAAATGTATATAAAATTGTTTTTAGAATAGTATTACAATAAAAAATTATATTTAAGTACAATATTTTGACAAAAAACAAACATAGAATGACCCATTTTCAAAATATTCTCCTTTTGCGAAAAATGTTTCTATTGCACTAATATTTTGCTTGTATATAGCTCAGAATTCTCTACAGAGGCTCAACTAGAATTTTTGAAATATATAACTTAAAAGTGGGTTTATTCACGTTTTACGACAACAGAGAGGAGAAATTTTAAGAAACACCGATAATTATTTTAATTGGTTATAACTCTGAAAATAATGTGAATTTTTCAAACACCATAGTTCAGCCTCTGTGCAGAGGTCTGAGCTATATACAGGCAAAATATTATTATAATTTAAGCATCTTTCACAAAGGGAGAACATTTTGAAAAAGGTTATTCTAAGTTAATTTTTTGCCGAAATATTGTATTTAAATAATTTTTTTTGTCAAAATGTCCTTAAAACAATTTTATACATGTATTCTAATCTAAGTGACACTAAATATCACGAAAATTATCCATTTATGCGCTTTTTTAAAATCCCGGTTCCGAACGTAGTCGGATACCTTAAGGACAAATATCGGTTAATGGACGAAGTATAAATAATCCTAATTTAAAAAAGTTGCATTTTATTTAACATCATTCTCTTGCACTACCTACCCGTGTGAAGCTATATTTTCAACGATGAATACAATTAAGACAACATATCATTCCCGATTTACAGACGACCACTTGGAATTCAGTGCAAGATTAGTAGTTAGTAATTATATACCGAGATATTCAAGATTGGGCTGGACAGAGTATACAGACTAAGTCTTCAACTGAGACTATAAAATTCTACAAGAAAACTAACTTTAAATAGAAATTATTTATTTATTAATGAGTTTTGAGTTGTTTGATAATAAATGCATCACTTGATGTTTTTAAATTTGGGGGTATAATTATTATGTTTGTGTCTTGCATCTTACTTAAAACATGATTTTAAAAAAGTAAGTTTTATTGTAATTATGTAGGTAAGTGTATATTCTGTATATATTACTGTCAGAATGTAAATATTGCTCAGTCCTTTTGTAGTTTACCACACCTACGCCACTGGGTGGACCGCAGCACCTTAAAATATTAGAAATAGACCGTACCATGTAAAAGTCTACCCACCCCTGATGTAAATGTGATATTTTATTTATTTAGTACTAATTAGTTTGATTAACTAATTATTTATTATATATTATTATTTATTCTTTATAATTTACTATTTTGATTGCTTGATTAGTGTTAAAGAACAACCAATGTAAATTTATATTTAGGGTTTCCTCCAATCCACGCTTTTTTCAAAAAGTGTGTCTTGGTGGAAGTGAAAAAAACCCAACGCTGGGAGAAGATCCAAATGACGAAAATTCAACGTCGCGGTGTAAGGGTTAATGTATGCCATGCAATTAATATACACATAGAACACTTGTTAACTATGTAAATAAAACATGAATTGTTTCTGTATTTTTTCAAATGTTCTTTACTGCTTTATTCGTCTTAGTTTTTTTTCTATGGCCTTTCGAAATCCCGGAGTGAATTATGAATGACCTTATATTTTAAAACAATAGATCTTGATGTACAGGGACAACAATTAACAACGTTACTCTTAATACTAAACTGTTTTTGTGTAAGCAAGTTTATAAACTATAGAAATCCCACAAAATAAGTTTTTTAAAAAATTGAAAGTAATCTATGTATAATATAAAGTTTTATTTACATAGAAACTTTTATTAGCTGAATAAAGAAATTATTTGTGAGCAGAATATTACTGTATGGAAGCTTCCTATTTACTCAAATATTTTGTGTCCTTTTATTTATAACTCAAGCAACAATCCCATCAAATACTGAAACTATTTCGTTTTATCTTCAGGAAACATCAATTTTATTTCTTGATATATTTCTTACAAGAATCTCCGTCATCTTATTAAAATAATGGAATTCTATGTAGAAATGAATATTTTATGAGACTTGAAACAATTCAATATATCTTTGTTATTATTTGAGAATTTGTTATTATTATTATATTATCAAAAATAAACATATTTTCGATATACACTCATATTTCAGTAATACTCGTATGTGTTTATTCTCAAAGTTTAGTAGTACTTTTTTATCCCTTTATATAAAATTAATTATTCTTATTTAGATATAGTCATTGGCTGAAAATTATTTTTAAAATCAAGAGCTGAAATAGAACATCAAAGAATGTTCGTATTTTAGAAATTGATTAGTATTATTATTTAGATTTATTATTATTGATTAGTAGAAATTATTTCATAGATTTTAATCGATTTGATTTTAAATTATACCGTACTCTGAAGCAACACAAAGAATCTTGTAATTTTAACCCTTTATCTACCGCATTATGATTTACTACAGTTTTTTTCTTACAATATTTTTTTTAACCACTACATTGAAAATTAAAGGATATACATAAACAAAATACTCAACTTTGGGAAATCTATAATCCGTTAGAGTTAATTAATTAATTAAAGATATTCAACTGTAAAATTAATTATATGTATATACTGCTCACTAAAAGTAAATAGTCAAATCGTTTTCTAAGATCTTCATTAATATACAAAAATAAAATAAGACACTTACCTTTTGACATTAACTATTTTTTCGGGACAAAAATGGTAATCTTCGCAATCCGCTGTAAACACCTTCAGCTGAAAACGCCATTTCTGCTATAAAACTATTCGCCTTATCCGCAAAAATACTCATCATAGAACCCGTGCAGCCATATTGGAAGAGTGGATTTCTAAGAATGTTCCTGCTAAGTATCATTTGAGTATTCGTAAAAATGGTTATTCTATGCAATTTTAAAGTAAGTGGTACTTTAAATTTAATTAATTTAAATTAATTAATTTAGTTAATTTTAATTTAATTAATTAGTATGTGTTTTCTGAAGTTTTAAACATTGTACTTCACTACAGTTACAAATTTTAATCTTTTAAAGGAAGTAGCTCTATACCTGCAGTCAAAAACACATTTAAGCTGATGAATTTGCAAAAAATTAATATTAACTTGAAAAACTTGTCAAGGGGTCTATGAGGCAAAAATGTTTGGGAACCTCTGATTTAAAAATTAACGTATAGAAAACCGGTTACATTGTCATGAAAAAATTTAGGAACAAGCATTTTTCAGGATTTTTCACAAATACTGAAACAATTTAAGTGGAATGTATTATGAAAGTATTTAAAAGAATTGTTAAAAATGATAGCAAAAGTTAATGGTATTCACGCTCATAATCATGTTTTATGTTCATAAAAGCCTGGTTTGTCCAAAAATGATGTAGCAAGGTAGCCTATATGGAAGGTTTAATACTGGGTACAAATCGTCTCTAAAAGCAACTCAGCTCTCATATGGATCCTGCTTTAGACAACTGATTAGACGATAAATACTTGGTATAAAATTTTAATGAAATTTTATCTCAACGTATGCAATCCTGCCAACCACTTGAAAGGATAATTCGGACTGGCTTTTTCTTTCATTTTTCGGACAACGGTCAATTTCAGCCCACAGATAATTTGGAAGATAGAGAATTTTCCAGAATGGTTGAGAGAAAAAAAAATAGCTGAAAAGGAATCCACGAGTGGATTTTTCTACATTTAAATGAAAGAACTTATAAAGCATGCATTTCTTGTATTTTTTCTCGTTGCATTTTATAAATTCCGTTTTTACTGCGTTTTCACTTACGGCCGCCATTTTGAAAAACACTTTATTTCATTTGGCAAATATTTTAACGCCAAAAATTCGGGGAGGGGATAAGCAGGATATTATCCAAATCTCTCAATGAGCTCTCATGCTCTTGACGAGGTATTTTAATAATAATAGTTAATAATTTTTCCTCCTTTACCAAGGAACGTTCCTGGAGTGTCAGTCCGGAAGGATAACAAGCCCTCCCAGACAGATTCTATGATTTTCAGGTTGGGAAATCTGGTTGGCTACTACTTCCTCTAAATTTTCTCAGTTTCTAGGTATTCGTCGACAAGCTCAGCCCTCTTTGGACTAGTGTTATACAGTAGAACCTGTTTTTGTGCGGTACTTTTTATACGATTTCATTTTTGTGCGATTTTTTCCGTGTGATCTTTTTTATGCGGTATACGAATTTCAACGGCTTTGGCGCCATTAAAAAGCTTTCTACCAATGTACCACTGGCATAAAAGAGAATGTTAGGCCCCCTGCAAAAAGTCAGGTTTTGACTTTAATATTTTATAAATTAGGTAAATAAGTACAAGACTTCAGTCATGTCTTGGGCCCCCTAGAGTATGTTACGCCACTGCACAATGTACATATATACACTTATGACGTTCTCTTTATTTGTTATAAACAATCTCCCTACAATGTGCGTTCAGCTGCTTTCTCTCAACGCTCCAACAGCTCGCGTTTGATTGAAGACGAAACTTTAAATGACTGCGGCATTACCAATAATTTAATAGATTATGTAGACGATCAAGAACCGGATTTTTTGAGAGCTGATAAAATATATGCAGGGATAAAGCTTTCCAATACATTAGGAAAACACTTTCTTAAAATTGATACCGATTCCGAAAGTATCAAATTTCAAAAAGAACTTAGATCACGCACATTTGGTTATCATGACAATTACAAGCAATTGACCAACCGACCTTCATTGCAAAAACTTATCTCTTACTATATGGTGCCAAAAAATAAATCAATTGAAATTGTATCGTCAAAAGACGAAAGCGATTTGAACTAATTCATTACAAGAACATGAGCGCTTTGAATTATGATGAGTAGCAGTGAGTTAAGTATGTGCATTTTGAAAATTTCTCCGTGTATACAATGCGAAACTAAATGTTTTAAAAATGTTTCCATTTGTAATTTAATTATTTATTTTGTCATGGGAGTACTTTCTCATAAATTTAGTAAATGATTGGCGTATTTTCTAAGTTCGACTTTTTTTAAGCGGTCCCACTCCACCGCAAAAAAAATTCTGCAGTATTTCGACGAATATTTTTGTTATATGTAAGAATTTATGAAATTTTCGAATATTTTTTGTGCGGTTATTTTTATGCGGTCCCTATCTACCTCACAAAAACAGGTCAACTGTAGTTCACAAAAAGGAACTGGATGACTGTCTTTCTGAAAAACCTCTAACACAAGTCTACAAGATCTCCTCTCTATAGCTCAGAACGTTCAAGGTACCTCCCTGAAAGACATGTAGTTCTAATGGTCCATCCAACATTCATACTGGTCCACTTACTTGATGATGGTAGGATAGTACTGAATCTCTTGTTCTTTCCATAAGTCAGCACATTGAAAATTGTGTTATAACTGAATCTCGACTCATCAATGAAAAGAACGTAGGTTCACTACGCCCTTGTCCAAGAATAATGATGTCTTTTCCATATTAAATAGGCCCTCCTGTGACCTGCAGAGAATGGGGTTGAGCCTTTTGTCTCCTAGCAGAAATTTCTGCCACATTAAATCTTAGGTAAATGGTGTAATAAAAACTGAAATAATAGAAGCTGTGGAAATATTATTTGCCAGTTTAATACCTGTCATTTCCTTAATTGCGGCTTACATTAAAAATCATGTAGCGATCATTCTGGCTTATGGTGGCTCTTGGACACCCTGTAACTAGTCTTCTAAAATTGGTCCCATGATCTGAAAGCTCCCCTTCCAGAAACATCTCGTACTTCTGTTTATGATTGGTGTGGTTCCAATCTCCCAAATGTTCCCCATCATCGAAACATGTCTTGTATTATTGCTTCAAAAACAATCGTAAGTCTTTAGAAACACAAGCAAATTTTAAGCCGCACACATTAAAGTTTGTAGTACTAGTCCAGGGATGGCTAACCAATGGCACGCCTGCCAATGATGGCACGCGACTCAATATTTCGGGCACGCCACCGATTAAAACGGTTTGCATTTCAATTTAGATGAACAAAGTTCAATATGAAGAATTACGAACAAGCGCGAGTGATCGGTCGCAGTTTTCAGCGAGATTTTCTCAGTTCAAAGAATTATCGGGAATGCTCAAGTTTTTTATGTACCCTGATGTAACTTCATGTAATAAACTGAATTTGTGCCAATTCGATTAGTTGTAAATTGAAAAATTTGAAATACAACTGATTGATTTTCAGTCTAGTTCGATATGGATTCAAAAATTTGTTGAAAAAAAAAAGGAGAAAGTTGGAATTGATTAAAACATAAAGATTAACACACAAACGATATAAGTAAAAGTTCTACTAATAAAATTTTGGAAATATGGAATTCGTTTACAGATGCATTAAGCTTTTTGAAGAAACTGGCTCATGCTATATTAACCAGATTTTTATATACCTATGCCTGTGAGTCTCTTTTCAGAGATGAATAACATTAAAGACTCACTTATATACCGTTTGGCAGATGACTCCAATTCAGCTCGCATTCTGCTAAAAGTAACATCTAATATCAGATAATACAAGTTATTTGTGATCTAATCGGCCCCAACAGAATTCACACTAATGTTACTTTAATTTGAATTACACGTATAAATGAAACATTTACTGTTGTAGAATTCAATACGTATTTTTTCGTTGTAAATAAAGCATTCTGAGTTGTTAGCATTTAGTTTCATTATTTTCTCAATAATCATAAGTCAAAATTATTTGACGGCACCTCTATACCTCATTAAACATTTCTTAAAGAAAAAATGGCACGTTGATCCAAAAAGGTTCGCCACCCCTGTATTAGTCTTACCATTTTTTTAAAATTTACATGAAATAGAAGAGATGGATCGAATTTAATTAAATAATTAAGAAAATATCTTTATGCTTTTTAATTTTTAGTAAAGACTGTTAAGTTGTTTTGAAAAATCCACGAAATATGTGATAGTTTTTTATTATTTTTTTCTGTCTACCAATGTATTTCACATGTTTATCTTGGGTGGAATAAGGATTTAATACCATTCTGAAATCCATTCCATCTATAGAGCTAAAAGGATTCGGACTTGGTGAAACCCTCCTGCTCACCACTGGTACACAGCTAAGAGTCCTGGCCTATCTCGACAGTGCAGGAGATCCAGAGCTCTTCAGACGACCTTGGCGTGCTTTAGAAGGCATCACCTGCGTGGTATGACCTTTATGCAGAGGTTAAAGGTGTGTTTACCTGTCCATGCTCTCTCCCTGCTTCTCCTGCTCTTCTTCTGGACAGCTGGGGGATTTCCCTGGAACATTTGTTTAGGAATCAAGACCTGGTTTGTGGCATTCTTATGTGGAAAGGTTAAATGGACTTGGTGTAGGCTTTCCTGCTCTAAGAAGAATTGAACAACAACCACAAACAGCAGGATTTAAACGCAGTGTACTTATTAACGTCGCACTATACAACAGCACAAGGGCTATTGGAGTGGGCCTCTTAATTTTGAACCTCCGTCAAGTGATGAAGACGACACTTGAGCTGGTACCCCCTCTCCTAACCTTTTAACTGTCATCCCCGAGATAATCTCGGGCACAGCACTGGTGCTCGAAAATGTCACGCCCGAGTACTACTCGGGGTAATTTTTTGAGTGCATCTTATTGTTTTACCCGAATATATATCGGGAGATGTTTATTTCGGCTTCATCTCTTTGTCAAACCCGACTGATTCTCGGGAAAAGTTAATGTGCGCTCAATTCAATAGATGGCAGCACTTTACTGAAGACTTCAAAGGTTTGAGGTTAGAAGTTCTTTGGTTCAAAAAAATTTGACAATTTGTGTACCCAAATCATCAAAATAACTTGACAGTTAAAGGACTAATTACCATCCCACACAAATGGGAGGACATTGAACCTTTACAGATTTAACGTGTATCAATCCTTTTACATGGCAAACCTTCAGTGGTACCAGTGCTCGAACTCATATAATTTCGGTCACATGTCCGTGATCGTGACCACTAGATACCATGGCCACTGTATTCTTCTGGAATTACTGGTCATGGCATTGATGAGTTTAATGGCAAAGCTAAGCTTAGAACGATGAACTAATTTTTTAACTAAAAAATAACTTAGAAAATCTTATTCATTTATTTCTAATGATGTAAAACAAAGCAAACATGGAATTAATTTGATATTATTTGTGACAACATTTTAGCTGAAAGCGGTTTAACAGTAAAACTAATCAGCTAAATGTATTAATTTTTCATGTAAGTTATAAATGACAACTATAAAAAAAATACGATTTTATCAAATAAGTAACAAAATAATTAAATACAGTGAAATATGTTTAACGCGAAAACGCTTAAGACGAAATATCGGTTAATACGAAATAATACAATAGTTCTGACAAACTCATATGTGTTTTCATGTATTTTTTCTCTTAAAACGAAAGGAAAATCGCTTAACGCGAAAATATTTCCCTTTTGGGATTGAACAAAATACGGAAAACACCAGCCACACAGGCGAGATTTAAGAAGGATGTGAAATGAATGAGAAGTGGTTTCGCATGTTTCGTAGAAAGAAGGCTAACTTATCTTTGAAATACCCTCGGAATAGCCTTTGACACAAGCCAATGTTTTTTTTTATCACTATTTTTGCCCTCCACCCCAACAAACACCACACAAAAACTTCTTATCCTATCAGTTGACTTTGGAATTTGGTGACCAGAACACCTCAGTATTCGTAACAATCATTGAGTTTGGTTCAAGTTTTTTTTTTTTTTTTACTTTCTAGTTTAGAATTTATACGAGCTCAATGGCTAAGAGCTCAGGGGGAAACAAAATGCTATTACCCTTAAAAGGAAGATGACGGTTTTTAAGTCTGTTGATCAAAAATAGAAGACGAAAACAGAAATCTGTTAAGATTTTGGTATTGCTGACTTTCATTAAGTTCTGGTGAATGTTTTTATTTCTTCGGTTTTTAATAAGGTATCCGACAACTTGCGACAACTTAAAAAAAAATTGGAGATATGGATATTTTTTTGTGGTTTTTAAATTTATTTAGTACATTTTTAGAATAAAAAAAACTAAAATTAAGAAGAAAGAAATAAACTATTACCACTAAAATGGGTAAAAATTGACAAAAAATTACATTAACGAGGCCAATTTTGTAAAAAAGTTTTTGATTTTATTTTCAGTTTTTCAATTTTGATGTATTGTTATGTTAATCATTTTTGAAATGACCTTCAGGATAAGAGATATTTTATTTTTTTACTAAATCTAGAGCCCTTTATTTTAGTTATTATATGAAATTGCTTTAAAAAACAGTTATTACATTCACAACTATAAATTTTGTAATAAAACAGTGGTTGATAAATCTGAAGGTTAAGACACTTCTAAAGTTACACAAAACATACACAAAATCATCAAATTATTTTTAAAACTTTTTGAGCAATCGCTGTTCTCGTTAGAGCTTTTCGAAAAAAAACATTTCGAGTGAAACGCATTTTATAAAGTGTGACATCTTGTGTAAAGTTATGGTATCTGCTTTTACTAAAACACTTGTAGTTTTTGTTCTAGTGAATGGAAATTTAAAACACTTGGTAATTTTATAAAGCTAATAAAATGACATATAAAATATAATTATAAAAAAAATTATCAATTTTAGAAAAAAAAATCATGATTTTAGGGTAGTCGAATACCTTAAATATATGCATGTACACAGATCTATGCAAATAAAATGTACTGAAATAAGCTTCATTTTCTTAAATATATATATTTTTTACAGTAATAATAGTACTTTTTAATAACGAAAAAATAGTTCAGCCCCTTCAGTTTCGTGTTAAATGATTTTCGCTATATATTTAATCGTTTCAGTCCTGTTTTTTCTACGACAACGTAACCGACAAAAATTAAAAGGTCTAAGGGATTACAACATCGGAAGGTTTATGTATCAATGTAAGAATGGATTAAGGACGGACAATTCTTAGCTGATCTACAATACGAGTTTTTTTTTTTTTTAAGAAAGTACAGTTTTGAAAAATGTCCGCTAGAGCGTTGCAATCACCCATTCCGAGCATGCTCACCAAATACCATTATCCAATGCAAGCCACTGAAACCAGTACAGAAGCATAAGCTAAAGTTGACTTTTAATTGTTCGTGTTTAAAAGGTCATTGAAAATACTTTCCAAGGTAAAATAACCATTATCTTTTCTTTTTTAAGCTGGACATACGTGGAAATTAAATCATAGGTAGGTTAGTAAAATGTATGAAAAACATACTGAAAGTGCTGAAATGGTCATTTAGAGCAATTAAAAATAATCATGCAAGGTACGAGAAACGAAGTATAGGCGATCGTCTGTTATGAGTGATAATCTGGCGTAGAAATTGAAGGATGTTCTTAGAAAATGGATGCTACGTGATTTTTTACGAATGTATAATTTTTTTTTTACCATTTCAAAAAATATTCATTATGAGATTTTGATAGAGCGCTCAAATTATCCGAATTGCACTGAAGCTGGCTATTGAAAATCCTGACTGAACCACTCAAAACGAGATATTTGACTTTCAACTCTTTACGAATAAGATTCATTCTTAAATCAAATTACTTTGGGACATGCATATTGCTACATTGATCGGAGTTCGAGGATTTTATGCAAATCAGCCTCAAAGAACAAGACAGTTCTTTAAAAGCGTTGGAATGTATTGTCAAAAGTCAATCCTTGAAATACAGGATTAAGCAGCAAAATTCATAGAATAAATATCAAAAGGACTTCACATCTTCTACAACGCTCAAACACATTATCAGTGTCTAAAATAGATGTAGGCTAGATTATTCACAAGCACCGCTCGTCCTACTGAACAGCCGAGCTAATCGCTATTCTACTCTTCACGGTCAAGGCTACCAATCTACCTAGTCAAAGCAATACTAGCTCAGTTTCAGAGAGCGTCTCCGTATTTATAGGCCTCTTGGATCCTTTGAGAAAGATCAGCTTGCGTCATAGATCGCGAAATTAGTGGGTTTCTCCACTAATTTACAGAAGAATTCAAATGGTTTCAAACTCGTCAAAAATAGTCACCATGGTCGCCAATTTAGTCGCCAAAAATGATGTCATCTTGGCTCTATCGCCAAGTTCCCATTGAATCGCCATTATAACGCAAGCGATTGCGTTGCTTGCGTATATCACAATTGTAACATAAAATAAATGTAACATAGAGTAATATAAAAATGCATTACACATCCAAATGCAAAATAATTACACTATTTCTACACAGAATTCGTAACATTATGTAGGGCATTTTGGATTATGGATTTTTTTTGTCCCGGGTTGACACAATAAATGCTAATAGAATACATTGACTATCATTTCTTTTTCCACTTAAACTAATACTTTGGTGGATAATGCTATAACAACGATTGCACCTTCAAAATAGCTATATACAACGAAATTGTTCTTAAATCGAACGACAAACTTCACTGAAGATCGAATTCAAAAGCTTATCATATTACACAAAAAACACCTTTATATTAGTGAAACATATTCAAAAGTAAGTAAGGGTCCTAATTTTTAGTTAAAAAAAAATGTTTTAGTTTTTAGTATTAAAAAGCATTTTAAAGACAAGCCACGCACAATTTCAGTAAAATGACCATTTTGAAATGAAAATATCTCAACAGATTTGAACTGGCACGCATAAAAAAATTGGAAATCATAACCCATGGAAAGGGTACGTTGTTTACAATGCACGATCTTTGCCCTGCATCTCTGAAGCATTATCGTTTCGGATTACACATCTTCTCGAAGAGAGAGAGGAAAGATAAAATGAGGAAAAAATAAAGAAAAAGAAGAAGAGCATCATAAATCTTGGCGATTAGATGACTTGGTGATGGGTGCCAGGGTTATCAAAACTCGACGGCCAAACATCTCACCTTTCAACGGGCTAGTGAAGAACAACTCGACTCGAACGATAACTTTAGCATAACCGAACCGAAAAGAAGATTTAACGGTTTTAAACTGCGTGGCGGTGACCTTGTTTGTGCTTCAAAATGGGCTTCTAATTGAAAGCCCCATCGGTTTTAAATAGGTGCTTGAAAAAGAGGCTTATTTATATTTGTTTTCAAAATAAAGGACGGCCTTCACGAGTGTTTGGGGTTTACTTAGTGATTTGGATATCACTGATTTCATCTGAAGTGGGAGATAGACTGGGTGGTTTTATGGGTGTATATGATGACGGCTTATATGTTTTGATACAAA
>BMAV01005746.1:501628-516118 GCA_019973955.1 Trichonephila inaurata madagascariensis | reverse complement strand
GAATGGAAGGCAAAACATTTGTTGGATCGGGGAAATAGAATTTCCACCCTTTTGTTGTTGTCGTGTATGACAAAATACAGAGGTGGTAATAATAAAATATAAGGATATAGTCAAATATTGCCAAATGCGTGAATCACTGCTGTTGCAACATGCATGGCACCTCTCCGAGTGTAAAATGTCCATGCTGCGAGCATTGTCTACTTTAAAAAGGCACCAACAATGAAAGGACAGCTGAAAAGGTGAACAGTGCTTATGACAAGTGCAATAAATCCCACCTTTTTCGAAAGGATAAATGTAACCGTGTATTCTGGCCACTTGCATCGATGCCTTATCCCATTCGGCAGTTTATCTCCAGCATTCAGTCGATCATAAGTATTGTTTTCTGTTCATAATTAGGAATTTTTTTTTGTATACTCTTTCTTTTACTCACCTAAACATCAAAGATATTCATAGTAGCATCAAGACGAGTTCACTATGATGAAAAATAAAGAGGAAGTAAATTTTATAAGTAGAAAAAAAAAAAAAAAAAAGAGAAAACGAAAGCAGATCAGCGGGCACTGAAAATTTGACACCGATGAAACAAATAAAAGTCTATGGCGTAAGTAAAATCAGATAATTTGTTCTTGTAAATGTTCAATAGTTTTTTATAATTCTTTTACGTTATTCTATAATACATTCTTTTAAAAAAATGTTGCATAACAAATGCATTGGATGGCATTGAAGATGACAACGTGTAGAAAAAGGGTGACTCCAATACCAATTTTGAAGTCAGCTGGGGCAATGAGAGTGACGAATAATTTTTGAAACATGATGCTGATGGTACAAGTAATTATAGGTCTATGTATGTATTTGAAAGTTTTTAATACTGGTAAAAGAAATAAATTATTAACTTATTATTATTTCTCATTAATATTATTTTTTTTTAAGTATCTGATATTTAAGAACCTTTTACACAATTTTTCATTTTTTCTCAAAAACGTGTAGAGAGTTAGGTTTTGCCTTAGAATCGATGGCGGCTTAGATTCAAATAAATACAGTAAGTTGGGGGTAAGTATACTTACCACGGCATTATAAAGTGTCGAAGCAATAAATCAAATGAAATACAACAAGAGAGGGGTAGAAAACTCAACATTTCATAAAAAGCTTTGGTTTATATGTATATTTATGAAGCTTAATATATATATAAGATAAAGAAAGCCTTATCTCAACTAATTTGTAGCCATTATCGAAAATGTGCGATATCAGTTAACACTAGAATGCTACCCATTCGTCTAGCAGACTGCGGCTGTAACAAAAAACCTTGTACCCTCCCCCCCCCCGACAAAAAACAGGAAATGTAACGTACAACTCAGTACCTTCATATGTCATTGGCTACTACAGATAATGATATTTCTTTTTCTCAAAATATTTTCGCATATAGTATTTTTAGAATAATGTTAGTCTTAGAGACGAATGGGTAGCAGAGTAACGTTTCGAATTGAGAATTTGTCTTAGTTTTTTTTCCCCTGTGTTTTCGAGAGGATATCAAAACGATTTCGTGAAGAAAACTTTTGGAGTAAAACTGAGGCTACCTGAGAATTATTAAAAGATTTAAGGGGACAGTGGACTTTCAAAAACTTTTTTTTTAATTATGAAGTAAGAGTAATGAAAATTTATGAGAATATACACTGAAATACAACTAGATCAAATATATCTTTAAAAAAAAATTTCAATTAAATTTTTTTTTTTTAAATTAAAAAAAATTAATAAATTTTAAATTTTTTAAAAACATTCCATGCGTTCCAATTTTTTAGTTTTTGACTTCGTCTAACATTATTAATGTTTATTAGTACACGTTACACATAAATGGGTATTATTTAGCAATTTCATGCACCGGTTAATTTTTTAGAAAGGTTTTTGTTCATTTGTACTTAATTTTCTGTAAAATATCAGATTTTGTACACTAAAAATGAAATTTAACTATCTAAATGAAGTCAAAATTTTAAATGGATACCCAGATTTATTTATGTACTTATCAGTATTCTTCACGAGAAATTTCAAGCAATTTGCTCAAAAACTGAGACGCACGGAACATTTTAAAAGCACGTAAATCTGAAAAAACAAAGTTTTGAGAAAAAGTCATTTTAAAAATGTTTTTCCACTTACCTTTTATAATTGTTGTTCTGATATTATTAAACATCCATTTTATTTAATAACAGACATATTTATACTAGGTTATTTATTTACAAGCATAATTTGAAGAGAGAAAAAAATTAATAAAAGAATAAAATGGTTTCACATGATACAGTTTTTCGGTAAAATGTTTTCAGTGATAGTACAAATAAATATTAATTTACTGGAAAAAACATTTAAAATTTGCCAGAACCATATGTTTCACCTTCTTTTTTAATGTTCCTTGTAATTTTGGATGATTTGGCCAATTTATTACTGATTCTTTTCTTTTTCCAATCACTATAATTCTTTTTTTCACTCTGAGCTAAGCGTCGTTTATCACGTTTATGGGAAATGTCCACAGATACAGCACTTAACTCATTGTGCTCAATAGCTAAACTATTGAAGCAACCAAAATTATATCCACCTATGGCAGATATAACACACATTTCAAGTCGCTTTTTAGAAACAAAAGTTTCTTTTGGGCAGTTTTTCCAAATGACACTGTGGATGCTTTCGTTGGCATTCTGAGTTTTCCCCGCACTGCATCTTTCTAAAAGCTCATCGTTTGCAAGCCTTTGATATACTGGAAGTATTATTTCCAGAACTTGTTCTGAGAGCTTAGTTTTCATCAGTGAATGGGACATAGGGTTCTCATTTTTAGCCAATGCCCTCTGGTAAAAGCACCATGATGTCGAACCAGTAGGGCATTTACTATGCTTTGGAGTTTTATCTGTTGATGAACAATGAAACAATGAAGCTAAAATTGCACCTTTAATTTTTCTTATATCTGGTGCATTGTCTTTTATAGCTTTTCTGTAAAAGTTAGTCAGTTTCACAATGGTATTTTCTTTGAGGTTGCCCTCTTTCCGTCCACCAATGGTGATACCTTTACTCCACCACTCTGAAATTTTATTACGGAGTCCTGTGCCAAGCCTTTTTGCCACGTGGTTAATGCATTCTTCTTTCACAATTTTTATGCAGTCACCATACACATTTAATGATGATAAATGTTGATAGGTCTTGGCATCACCATCTGACAAGATGCTCACGTATCGCATACCACAATTTTTAATGGATCTTTTCCATATAATTTCTGCAGCTTTAATTTCCATGGCATTAGAAGATCCTACATAATTTCCGCTGCATTCTTCTTGGTGTGATTTGTACCATATGGAGTACTCAGCACTATTTTTTCCAAGATCCCTTTTTGCGGTAGTGCATTCTGGGCAATATTTGGAAAGGATTTCGTAATCGATAATGAGCCCAGTCAAAATGTCGATAACGATTCCTATCCCGTACAATGATGAATGTCCCCGTTTCTGCCATGTTCCATCATATGAAACGGTGATGTCTATAACACCATTAGCAATGCCGAGCAAATCTTCATGGTGTTTTCGGACCACTTTCCGGGAAATTTCAAGAATGTCTTCTTTAAAACTACACTTTTCTTCATATAATTTAAGTAAACATTTTGAGAATGTTTTCTTATCCATTGCATGAATGCCAATAGCCATAGAGAAAAGTTCTAATGCTGCATGACCTTTCCCAATTTTTAGAAAAGCTTCAACGAGCTTTTTATTTGCCTCGAAACATTTGCTATCATCATCTCGTGGGCTAGAGAATACAGAATTAAATATTTTTTTGCAGCTTTTACATTTTAGTTCTATTTTTGAAGAAAAACCATAAGCACCATTACACTCAACACCCAATGAGCACATATCACATTCATCACATTTTATGTTACATAAAAGAGAAGACCACATATCATTATTCATCAAAACATATGTACTTTTCTCACTAGGACAAAAAGTTGATGTTGATGTAGAAGGAAACATTTGAAATTTTCTGGCACTTGCATTCAAATATTGTTCATTTTCACCAGCATCTGAACCTTCATCACTAATAGAGTTTTCAGTATGCATAATAATTGAATTTTCAGCAAGCAGAATATCAGAGGTTTTAGCACACACAGTACTATCAAAATCATTTTGCATGTGATTTTTTCCCCATCTCTTTTGTACTTTGGATGCACACAAACTCCTTCTTTTTGATGGCCTACCTTTAGGTTTTCGATAGCGCCTACTAATAGCATCCATTGTAAACAAATACAGGACAATTGCAGATGTTTTTGAAGCTTTTTTGTGGATTTTAGATACAAAAATTTGATTCCGTAGAGATAAATATTACTAAGAAACAGACAGCAATCAAAGATGTGCAATTTTAAAAACAGGCAATACTTTCGACTTTTGTAAACAAGTGGAAGTAAGTAAACAGCGATAAAACAGTTAAAGGTTGCAGTTAAAATGTGTAGTTGTTAAAACACGAAAATATTAATTCTAATATTTAAAAAAAAACCTCAAAAAATTATAACAACCTAAGCACATGCTTTTGTTTACATTTTTGGGTCCATTTAAATTTTTTTAAACGCTTATAACTTTTTAATAAAATTACTTAGACACATGCGGTTTCTTGCATATGGTTCAGTGAACTCACAAAAATCATAATTCATAAAAAAAATTTTTTCCATATTTTGGACGATTTTCGCCAATTTCAAAGTCCACCATCCTCTTAATTGGTGATCATAATTTTATTTCTGAAGATGAATCAGAAAATGAAAATTTTATTGAAGTTCAAAATCACGTATTTACAGATAGCATGATAAATACCAGTTTAGCGAATGCATATGTTATATATGTACATAATATGTGTGGCTTGTCAATATCTGAAAAAGCATTATTTGGAAGGAAGTTTGCGCGATAAAGCTAAATGAAGATCTCCTTGAACGTATAAATGTATCAACTTTGCCCCGATCAACAAGGACAATTATACGTGAACATTTGAAATCGGAGCAGAATATTGAACCACCTGAACATTTGGAAACTAAAAATAGGGAGATCTGTACCTTTTGCCCATTTAAGATGCGTAGAATGACATGAAAATTTTATTTATCATGTTCTAGAGCAATGTGTGAACATCCCGCTAAAATGCGTTAAATAAAATGCGTGCTTCGAAAATAAATAAATTTTACTTTCTTGCTTATGTGAAGATTGGATGTTATGAAATCATCTGCATGTAGTATAATGTTTGTGTTATTAACTTTTAAAATGAGTTTTAAGCTTGCTAAAACTCATGTCGTCTGGGAGACGAATGTTTACCATTCCCGTAAGTTTTTCAAAAGGTGGCATTCTAATGTTAAGAGCATTTATCTCCTGAACGAAAAACAAGAAGAAAAGATAAACATACTCTAATTACTTCTTGATAAATTAGTAGACAGTGTTTATGCATATGTTAATATAGATAATTTAAAAATAAATATATTTATCTTGAATTTTTTTTTAATATTACTTTTGACTTTTGAATACATTTCAGAATCCAATTAGCAACGAAAATAGAGACCACTAGTTTTTTTTTAAAGATATAGTATTCAAAATATTAGGTTGGGGAAAAAGAAATCCATTATTTTTTCGGTAGATGGCTGTAGTGTCGATATCTCTTGAAGTATCGATCAAGCAATGTCCAATTTATGCTCGTTGTTAATGTGACATTTCACACTAAAAAAATTATTTTCTTGTTTTTTATTTGGTACATTCACAGTTGTGAGTTACAGGGTGTTAAAAATGCAAGTCAGCAAAGAGAAAATTCTGTACATTTTATACAGTTTTCTTTGATGAAGACGAAAATGCAAGCCAGGCGGCTGAAATTGTGAATGGTGTTTATGGTACGGATACTATAACAGCTAATTACTACAATTTTTTGTTTCGTCGATTACGTTCAGGCATTTTTGACGTTAAAGTTGCCCCGCGCCCGTCATTGAAAATGTCGATAAAATCACAGAAATAATCGAAGTTGACCGTCATATTAGTAGTCGGAGCATCACCCAGGAGCTAAAGATCGACCATAGAAGAGTTTTAAGCCATTTGAGCAAAAGTAGGATTCAAAAAGAAGCTCGATGTTTGGGTGCCACACCAATTAACACCAAAAAACAGGATGGATTGAATTTCCATCTGCGAAGCCCTGGCCAGAGGGAATGAAATCGACCCATTTCTTAAGTGGATGGTGACTGGGGAGGACAAATGGGTCACATAGTACAATATTGTACGAAAACGATCGCGCGTGGTCAAAGCGTGTTGAAGCAGCCTAAATGGTGGCCAAACCAGGACTAATATCCAGGGTGGTTCTACTGTGTATTTGGTGGAACTGGAAAGGATTCACACACACATTTATTATGAGTTGCTTCCGTAGGGCCAAACACTAAATTCAGATATCTACTGTCAACAACCGGACTGTTTGAAGCTAGTGACGGACCAGAAACGGCCAGAATATTCTAACAGAAGAGGTGTTGTGTTCCATCAGGACAACGCCACGCCACACACGTCTGCAGTGACTCGTCAGAAACTCTGGGAGCTTGGTTGGAATGTTTTAATGCATCCACCATACAGTCTGGACCTGTCACCTAACGATTACCACCTTTTACTCGCATCGCAAAACTTATAAAGTGATAAGAAACTGGGATCAAGAGAAGTATGCGAAAATCGATTACTAGAAATTTTCGCCAATAAAGACCAAGACTTCTATGAGAGAGGCATTATGAAGCAACCTTTAAAATGGCAACAAATTATACAACAAAACGGTGCATATTTGACCCAAATCGGGCAATACGAAACATATTAAATAAAGTCTTGAATTTCATGCAAAAATACTGGATTCCCCCCCCCCCCAGTTTGTCGCAGTACTTATTAGAGGTAATCATGCTTGTGCTTTAAGCTATATAGGTCTTAGAAATTCAATGGAATGTTAATTAGATAATTAATTTATTCTGAATAGAGTCTGTTTACTATAACAGTAGAAATACATATTATATTGGGGGGGGGGGGGAAGTCGTTTTTTTTATGGAATATTTTAGTAAGAAAAATTTCTCAATTTTGCTGTAAACGATTTAAGAATTAAAATTCGTATATCCCACCTAGTGAATTTAATAAATTTAATTTTTAAAATCCATGAGTTAAATCTTTTTATTTCGAATTTTTTAAAATAATTTAAGAGTTGATTATATATATAATAAAGGAAAGTTATCGTTCGTTAAAATAAGATGAATTAATTAATTTATTTTCTATTTTGAAAGAGATTTCAATTAAAACATATTTTCATAACTATATGTTATTTTTTCTTGGAAAAAAAACAGACACAACTATTTATTAAAGCATCTTCAATTTTAAATCTGCGAAATTTCAGGATCAATTATTGCTTATAATGCAGAAGTATTATATTTTTATTTTCATAAATATAAAAATTTTTATTCATAATATATTCTTGTTTACTGAAAATGAGGAAATTACTTTATTGTCTGCAATGTCTTAAAATTGTTTCGAAACCCTATGTGTCTCGAAATTAATAAGCACTTATTTTAAAAGAGTTGCAACATATCTTGCGTTTAGCATAAAATGTAAATTATATGCTGCAAGAAGTACATCGATATTGTTTTGAATGCGAAAATAAGCTGATATTAATATTCCTATAATTAGCGTTCGTTCGCAACTGATCTTGATTCATTTATGCCCTTTTGACCTTGATATTGATTGAAATCGAATAAGTCCTGGGACAGCTAGTGACGTGACATTTTTTCAGTAAGCAATTATGTAACGCCTTTCTTCAAATCGGCCGTGATGTCACATTTATCTTTAAACAAGAACTGACGTCTTTTTGCTTAATTACGTCACAATTTTATGTTGCAAATTGTGTGGTAATTTATTATAATTTAAAATAAATCTACCTTAAAAAATAGACTATAGGAGTGTTGAAAAATCACTTAGCGTTAATAAAATAAATAAAAAATGAGGTTTCGGATCGGTTAATTATTTGGAATAATACATGAAATACAAAAAAAATTGGTAAATATTTTTTGTCTACACTTGAATAAGTGAGTGTTTATTAACGTCACACTATAAAGCAACACTAGGGCTATTGGTGACGGATCTTGTAAATTTGAACCTTAGGCAAGTGACGAGGGTGACACCTGAACTGACACCCTTCTCTAAGCTAGCACACCACGTCAATGATCGAACTTGAGGGAGTGAATATTAACGTCGCACTGTTCAGCTGAAGGCTTTCGGCGATGGACCTCGTAATTTTGAACATGATCAAGTGACAACGACGAAATCCGAGCAGGCACCCCCTCTCTTAGCTACCATACCACACCAATGGGAAGACGTTTGAGGCTCGACATATTTAACGTGTATCGTACCCCTTTGCACGGTGGGTCTTTAACGGTGCCAAGATCGAACATATGGCACACCGGCCACGAATCTATTACCTTGACCACTAGGCTACCGTGGCCTGACCGGACTTGTAGCAGCATCCCTGTTTACTGGTCAGCTGGAATGCTTCCTTATTTCCCTCTCGTAAATAATCCAGGCTGATACCCTTTTTAGCACTCCTGTGATCCAGGTTGAACTTTATTGGCATCCATGTTGCAGAAAGTTTTCGCCAACTCAGCACATCAAGAAGCATGTTATGGGATGAGCACGATCAATGCGCAGTGTAGAGGTCGCTTTTACGCGTCGCGTCTGTCCACTAACTCCCTGTACTGTACTCAAGCAATGTTGTTTTTATTCGTGAATATGGAGGGAAGATTACAAATGTAACAATTAAATAACCAGACTAGTCTTACAAATTAGCTTTCTTGAAAACAATGTACAAATACCTTTTGATACCCTTCAACATACCTACTTTCCCTATCGACACATAGCTGCATACGAGTTTTGCACCTTTCAAAGAAGTGCCGCGGCTCATAAGTTGTCACCATCTTCAGTAAGTGTGCTGTTTTTACATTTATCTCTACTACCGACCCTAAATGTTGTTCCATCAATGCATTTTCCACCTTAAGAAACAGGTTGAAGTCGTATGGTGTGAGATCTAGTGAGTACGGTGGAATATCGAGCACAGTAATGCGTTTATCCGCCAATAACTATTTTACAGATATCACAATGAGTACAGAGGCTTTGTCGTGGGGCAAAATCCACGTGTTGTTGATCTATAGATCTTGCCTTTCTTCCTCACTCTTTCTCATACCCTGTATGTAGTACTGCTGTTTTACAGTTTAGGCTCAAAGTGCCCATTCATTCATCATGATGCCATTAATATCAAGCAAATACGGTGAGTAGGATCGGTTCTAGAAGTCACAGATTGACCACACAAAACCTTCATAATATTCAACGACATCCCAATCTTTCAAAAATCGTTTGTTCCATTCGAAAATTTGACTTTGTTACACATGCAATTATATCCGAATACCTCTTTTCTCAAATTAAAACATTCAGTTGGCATTTTTTTAATTTCAAGAGGAATTACAAATTTATACGCCGCTCGATTTTTAAATTTATCAGGATCGCGGCACTTCGACACAACAGCGTCTTTCGCAAAGGATAAAAAAAAACTGAACTAGATAGAGGGATGGGGGAATAACGTGCCACACCAGCTCCGAAAAGATCAAAGTCAACTATATTCCATTCCGACTCCTTCACACCAATCCTAATGGCTAGATTATGCGCAGTCCGTGAATTTGATTGTCACACCTTGTACATGATCTTTTTTCCATCACACTCTGCCTTCCTTTACCGAACATGCAGCACCAGGGACCAACCATTTGACGAAACACAGGACCTTTTCACCGCCCATAGTAAGTAGGCGTTCATAGATGATGGACACACTAGTTCCACGTACCCATTTATACCGGACTAGGTGGTATGCCTGTTGTTCGTACGGGTGAATTGAAAAACAGAACAATTGAGATTGAATGATAAAAAAAAATTAATGAGATAATTTTAAGTGAATTGTGTGTGTGCAAGTTAAACAAATAAACAAAACAAAACAAAAAAGGCTCTCACTTGGCATGTTTCTTTCCAAGAAAAATCATGTTTGCCAAATTTTAAGTCTGTAGTTTAATAATTGTAAGAAGAGTTTTTTTTTAAATCTGTGTGTATAATGCCTTTGTAACCTCTTGTGGGCTGACTTTTAAAATTCCCTTCTTAGCTGATCTCTGTTCGGCAAAAGTAACATGTTCTAAATTTCAAAGCTGTCAGTTTAGCAGCTCATAGAAGGCATTTTTTTTACTTTTAACGTCATCGTAAAACTTCCTTGTAGAACGTTTTGTGTGAAATGCTTTCTTAACAGATCTCTACTTCATGAAAGGAAAATGACCGCTAAATTTCAAGTAAATAGGTCAAACAGTACAAAAACAGTTATATTTATCTATAAGCCAACTTTAAATTCTCACAGCAACCTTTGGACCTTTTTTTGCAAAGCCTCTTTTGTAGAGGATCTCTACTCCATGAAAGGAACATGCTTGTCAAATTTCAAGTCTGTAGGTATAATAGTTCAAAAACGGGAACATATTTTTATAACATCGCTTTAATCTTTTGCAATCTCTTGCGAGTTAGTTTTCGTAAAAGACCCGTTACTGGCGGTGCTCTGCTCGATGAAGGGAACATACTTGCCAAATTTCAAATCTCTGTAGCCTTAATAGTTAAAAAAGTGAATATTTATTTATAACGGTACTTAAATCATCCGGGTCTTGGGTAGACTAGTGATTAGAGCATCGGACTGGAGACCGGAGGGCCTGGGATTGATGCCCGATCCTACCAAATACCCTCCGAGTACACACGAAGTACGTGCTCCTTAAAGCAGTGGGTTCGAAAGTCCTGCGGGCAGTCGCAGCAGAAACGACGGATGCAGCAGAATATTTCCCTCCTTTCTACTCCATGCCTAAATTGTAGAGGTGGAGATAGGTGGTGTCGCCATTTATCGTGTAGAAGTCTAGCCTGTCTCAGGCTCTGGTAACTTTCTTTCCTTCCTTTCGGGAAGGGCACGACAACAGCTTAAATCCTCACCCCCCTCTTGGATTTTGATTTTCACAAAACCCTTTCTCAGCGGATTTTTACTTTATGAAAGGAATATGCCTTCTAAATTTCAAATCTATATGAGAAATCGTTCAAAAACGGTAATATTTATCTCTAACCCCCCTTTTTTTCAACCTGTCACAATTCCTGTTAGGGGTGTATTTTTGCAAATCATTTTTAGCAGCTGGTCTCTATTTTATAAAAAGAACGTACCTACTAAATTTCATATCTGTAGGTCTAATAATTCAAAAACGGGAATGTTTTTTTCTAACGGCGCTTATAACCCCAAGTAAACTCCCTTGGGATTCCAATTTTCAAAAGTTTTCTTAGTGGATCTCTACTGTATAAAAGTAACATGCCTACCGAATTTTAAGTTTATAAGTCTAATAGTTCCGGAGATATCGTGATGAGTGAATGAATAAGTGAGTGAATCGCTTTTCTCCTTTATATACACTGACAGAAAAAAAATCTCAACGTAAAGAAAGACTAGTGATAGATAAACGAAATTTGGTAAGTATGTTTATACTAAAAGATGACATCGATTCAAATTTCGCACTTCGCGCTTAAAGCTGTCTTCGGTAAAAGTACGAGAGCTTGAACTAAACGCGAAGCACATTTTCAGACAAAAAAATACCTCAATTTTTCTTTAGAAATTTGCAGTATTATACTTCATACTTCTGTTAACAATATAGTGTTTTTAAAAACTTCAAAATATTCCATGAATACTTTCTTTTTCGTTTTAATACGCGAAGGCATAGCCCATTTAACATTACGGTATAGGGAAAAAAAACGCGAAACACATTTTACACCAGAAAAAATTATTCAACTCGGTTAAAATTTGGAAGTATGATAAAACATGCTGCTCTCTAAAGGATAGTGAAGCCAGAATATCATATAAAAAGTTCATTTCTTTTATATCTGAAAAAAGTTCCAAATTGGTGTCCTATTCTTTAACATTAACCGAAAACAGCCGAAGTGTGGTGCTAGTAGCGCCAATCACTCATCTGCAAATCAGGGTCTCTTTAACTCTTTCATATGCTGAATTTTTGACAAAAATAATGCACTAGAGGGAAATAATAACAAACATTTTAGATAAACCTCACAAAACTGTAGTTATTAAACAAAAGCTGGAAAATATTATAAATATTATATATATATATAAACACTTTTTTAAATAGTGTCCAAAGTTTTTAAAAATAAGGGGGAACATATTTTGTTCCACCATGCTTCAAGCAACATGTTTGTTCTGGAAACATGATTTTTTCTTCCCTTGGCACAATGGAACTTTGCAGACGCAACACATGTATTCTGTACGAACCTGGAATGCTTTTGTGCTGCAAGCAGCCCATCGTCTTCTTGTGGATCTTTGTGGCTGGTCGGCAGATTTCTCCAGGCGTGTTTTTTGGAGCACACAGGACTTCTTATTACGTATTTATTTGATACAAATCAGGTAAGTACATATTTATGTAACTAAATTAGTCAATATTACAATAATTAATACCTCACATATGTGCATTTCTAGTATGGATATATGAGTGTCCAAAAAAAGTACCGCCACGCTATTGAAGGCCAACTTAGTCACAAATACAAAATGCATTCCGCTTATTTTTTCGCAATAATGGATATGTATATTATTCCAGATAGTTTTGTGTGTGTTGTAAGTTAAATTTTTAAAATTAATATTAATATTTATTAAATATAGCACGCACACACGCACGCACACACACACACACAAAATTATGCAGTTGTCCTGAATGAGCTATATATATATATATATATATATATGTCGTCCACGTCACTTGACCATGGTTCAAAATTACGTGGTCCGTCGCCAAAAGCCCTAGTGTAGCTAAGCAGTACGACGTTAATAATCAATCAATCAATATAGCTCATGTTCATTCAAAAATAAATACAACTATAATGCACTTATTATATATGTTAACTAAATAAAAACTAGGTAAAATAAAATAATGTACATAATAGAATATATATAAAATTAAAACTAACATTAGGTAGAATAAGCGTAATGTATGTACAATTTTGATTTTTTTTATTTATGTTGAAAGAATAGTTATAATTTATGTACGAGTAGCTTAGTTTTACGTTAATAAATATATTTAAATATTGCATAATTTAATATATAATAAAATTCCAAATTTTGTGTGTGTGTGTATTTTTGATCTCTATTCCCTAACTCCAGATGCATTCCCGTGGGAATCGAATTGTTTTAAATATTTCCTGCCGTGTGGCACACTGAATCATATTGGCATATTGGTTAGGCATACCACAGTTATAAGGTTGCCGAGCCCTGGTATAGCCTTTTAAGACCCATCCCACACGATCGGGCGGATTAGACACACTTATACGTTTTTGCTTTTGATAAAGTCGTACGTAAGAAAATCCCGAATCCAACGATTGAACGTGTTTGTAGAAAGTGTAAAGTATAATTTTTTATCAATAGACGGTGGTTGTAGTTCATGTTTTACTTTCAGCTGGCAAATCCAGCTTTGTTTTCAAATACATCGATTGAATATTAACGTCGCACTGTTTATCTACACGA
Source organism: Trichonephila inaurata madagascariensis (assembly GCA_019973955.1). Lineage (NCBI taxonomy): Eukaryota > Metazoa > Arthropoda > Arachnida > Araneae > Nephilidae > Trichonephila > Trichonephila inaurata. Next base: position 502,510 of record BMAV01005746.1, on the reverse strand, counting down.
GGGCTTTTGGCGACGGACCACGTAATTTTGAACCATGGTCAAGTGACGTGGACGACATCTGAGCTGGCACCCCCTCTCCTAACTACCACACCACACCAACGGGAGGACGTTTCAGCTCTTGACAGATTTAACGTGCATCTCGGCCCTACACGACGGGTCTTTAGTGGTACTGGGCTCGAACTCGTGACAAGGCCAGCTATGGTCCGATACCTATACCACTCGGTTACCGCGGCCGTTCAAATACATCGAAAATACGTCTTCTTTTTATCTGCCGTATAAAAAGGTAATTATCAATATATCTCTAATTGCTTGGATAAAAAAATTTGTATTAATGTTTAAATGATTCTAAAATAGAAAAAATATTAATTACACTTTATTAATGTTGTTTGTAAGACTCGGGATTTCTCTACCCGCATTATTGTGCGGGTTGGGGGTTACTTTAGTCACTACAGGTATGAAGTTAAGTTCTTGCCATATGAGTTATCTTTTCTGTCTCAATAATGTTGATTGATTGATTGAATATTAACGTTGTACTGTTCTGTTACACGAGGGCTTTTGGCGACGGACCACGTAATTTTGAACCATGGTCAAGTGACGTGAACGACATCTGAGCTGGCACCACCCTCTCCTAACTACCACACCACAACAACGGGAGGACGTTTCAGCTCTCGACAAATTTAACGTGCATCTCTGCCCTACACGGCGGGTCTTTAGTGGTACGGGGCTCGAAGTCGTGACAAGGCAAGCCGCGATCCGATACCCATACCACTCGGCTACCGCGGCCACTCAAAAATGTTGATAGAAGTCTAAATAGAAACGAAATATATTGTTACATAATTAAAACCATATTTCATTGGAGTTGCCATGGACGAGTCCCGTTTT
>BMAV01005746.1:469363-494108 GCA_019973955.1 Trichonephila inaurata madagascariensis | reverse complement strand
AATGTGTGCTGTTTTGAAAGAGTATTCCTTCATTAGATAAACTTCTTAAAGCTGTACTAATATTGTTTTTTCCCCCTCGAGCAACGAGTAAACGTAACATGGGATCTAATTTTTGATTCAGTAGAAAAAGAGCACAAAAATGTGCCAAAAGAATTAAAATCCGACATTTTAATGAATTTAATTTGCGAGAAAGGTGCCAAAATTTTGGTTTATATTAGTGATGATCACTTACAAGAAAATAAAATCATTAACTTTGAAAAAGTGCGAACCCTCTCCTATTGTTTGCTTATAGAATTTTCAGAAAAGTAAACAGAGTTCTCAGGGCAAAAGTTTTCCTTGCCTAACATAGTATACTGCGTTATATGTTATATCGACATATATATTATATAAATGTAATCTAAATAATTTATTTACATATAAATATTTTTAACTAATCTAATTGACACATTTAAATCAACTCATATATAAATATATAAGAATGCGCAATTTTTTAAACATTTCCCTTTATAGAAAATGGAAGAAATAAATAAATCCACCGATGAATGAGCACGAAAAAGAAAACTACATAAGGCTGTTTTCGGTTAATGTTTAAGAGTAGCACCCACAAATTTGGAACATTTTTTCAGATATAAAAGAAATGAACATTTTATATGATATTCTGGCTTCACTAACCTTTAGAGATCAGCATGTTTTATCATACTTCCCATTTTTAACCGAGTTGAATAATTTTTTCTAGTGTAAAATATGTTTTCCGTTTTTTCTCCTATACCGTAATGTTAAATGGGCTATGCCTTCACGTATTAAAACGAAAAAGAAAGTATTCATGGAATATTTTGATGTTTTTAAAAGCACTATACTGTTAACAGAGGTATGAGTTTTAATATTGCAAATTTCCATGGAAATTGAGGCATTTTTCTGTCTGAAAATGTGCTTCGCGTTTAGTTCATGCTCTCGTACTTTTACCGAGTGAGTGAGTGAATATTAACGTCACACTGTTCAGCTACACGAGGGCTATTGGCGACGGATCACGTAATTTTGAACCATGGTCAAGTAACGTGGACGACACCTGAGCTGGCACCCCCTCTCCTAACTACCACACCACACCAACGGGAGGACGTTTCAGCTCTCGACAGATTTAGCGTGCCTCGCTGCCCTACGGCAGGTCTTTAGTGGTACTTGGCTCGAACTCGTGACAAAGCCAGCCATGATCCGATACCTATACCAATTGGCTACTGCGGCTGCAGTACGTACTTTTACCGAAGACAGTCTTAATGCCAACGTGCGAAAATGTCTCAATAGAAAACGTAGCACATTCGAACAATTACCGATTCTCTTCCTCAGAATAAAGCAAAAGTTTTCACTTTCGTCGTGTGGTCATAAGCACATACACATTTTTTTTTTTTTTTTGCTTTTTGTACATTAGTCTTTCATCCTGTGGTACCTGGCAATGCAAAAATCAGATGGTAAATTTAATGAAATGTCTCTGAAACGGTAGAACAAGCGAGGAGAAATAAAAAAAGAACAGTGGAGTAAGAGTAAAAAAGACGTTTAGTGTATTACACCCCCCCATCTCTCTCTCTCTCTGAAATGGATGTAAAATTATTTCATTTATATAATATGTTTTAATCTTGGTGCAATAATTATCACCATAGTCATAGTTATTCAATACCCATGTATAATTTCTATCGGGGTCGAGTGTAAGTCAACTAAATCAATTTGGATACGATGACTGAAATCGATAGATACAATTGGGAACCTTGGGGATTAGATTACCCTGCAGCATATACATAAAGGGGAAAATAAAATAAAAAAATAAATTTTTTTATGATTAAGTACTACTACGAGGGAAATGAAATTTAGATACTTTGGCTTGTTATGGTAAAAAGTTAATTTAATTTTCGTTAAAGAGAAACAGGCATTTTTGCACTTTTTATTATTCACATTGCGATAAGAGAACACCTACAGAATATTTACAAAAGAAAATTACATCAGGTCCATTCAGCAGCTTGTTTAGTATTAAACTTTTAAAAAAACTTACTGTCGAAATAACAGTGCACGATAAGGCGGGAAAAAGTTCGGATGAGACTGACTTGAATAGGGTTTTGAGATAATGTACATTCTACTATTCACTGATGTCTCTCTCTCTCACACACACACACGCACACAATGCTCGTTTATCAATATCAACCGAGCGGTTCTTAAACTTTCCATCGCCGTGGCACCCCTTTTATGTGTCAACCCGACGTCGTGAACCCCCAAAATTTTGAACAATTCTCCCTGATTCCTGACACAAGGCTGAGTGATTTAAATGCAATTGTTACCGTATTAACACGCTATGAACCCAATTCTTAATTTTTGCACAAATGTTTTAACAATTTTTTGAAAATTTTATACCGTATAAATATGTAAAATATTGCTATGTAGTTACAAACAGTTTAAAAAAAAACAGCCTGATTTAATATTTTTGATCGAAATACATGTTCCATAAGAGTTTTTTCACTGGGGGAAGTTCGTAATCTAGTTTAGAATGGGTATCTTTCAATTTTTCCAAGAGGATTTTCAGAGTGTGTGCAAGAGGAAAATCTTAACATTAAATGAGAGACTTTCATAGGACCCCCTAGAACAGGGATGGCGAAACTTTTCGGATGAACGTGCCATTTTTTCTTTAAGAAATGCTTAATGAGGTATAGACGTGCCGTCAAAAAATTTTGACTTGTGATTATTGAGAAAATAACGAAACTAAATGCGAACAACTCAAAACTCTCTATTTACAACGAAAAAATACATTTTGCACTGTATAGCAGTAAATGTTTCATTTATAGGTGTAGTTCAAATTGAAGTAACATTAGTGTGAATTATGTTGCTGCAGATGAGATGACAAATAACTTGTATTAGGGTTATAAGGTGTTATTTTTAGCCGAATGCAAGATGAATTGGGAGTCATCTACCAAACGGTTTCTAAGAGTGAGTCTTTAATGATATTCATCTCTGAAAATAATGACTCGCAGTAATAGGTAGATGAAAATATGGTTAAAATAGCATGAGCTAGTTTTTTCAAACATCTAAATGTATCTGAAATCGAATTCCATGCTTCCAAAATTTCATTTCTAGCATCTTATATTGCTTGTTAATCTTCCTGTTTTAATCAATTCTTTCTCCTTTTTTCAACAAATTTTTGAATCTATATCAAAGTAGGCTAAAAATCAATCAGTTGCATTTCAAATTTTTCAATTTACAACTAATCGAATTGGGACAAATTCATTTTATTAAATGGAGTCACATCAGGTGACATAAAAAACTTGAGTGTTTACAATAATTCTTTAAACTAAGAAAGTCGCTGAAAACTGCGACCGATCACACATCACTCGCGTTTGTTCGTAATTATTCATATTAAACTTTGTTATTTTAAATTATAAAATGCAAACTGTTTTGATCGGAGGCGTGCCCGAAATATTGTGTCGCGGGCCATCAATGGCACGCGTGCCATTGGTTCGCCATCCCTGCCCTAAGAAGTCGCTGCAAACTGTGGGGGTTAACTGTCTAAAGTTTAAGAACCTTTGATCTAACCAAAATTAAATCTTTTTCCAGTTTTTTGAAAATTTAACTCTTTTGCGGTGACATAAAATTTTGAAATTATTTTTATTCTAATTTCCATACCATAGGACCCATCTTTTCTACATAAGTACATTTCGATTAATAAAATTTTTTTTTCTCCTCATAACTGCGATCAACTCTGACGCATATGTTGTAACGTATATTCGAATGAATTTTTACCTTGGAAGTCGGCGCACACACACACATTGAAATAAAACATCTCGAACGTCGTAAGATAAACAAAAAGTTTGTTCGATGAAGCTCTCTGTCACCAGATGGCGCAGTACGATGATGAAGTTTGCCATTGTCGTACCAATAAAAACTTGCAAATCGCGGAGTGAAAATGGACGAAAAATCTAGAAATAGTGAAAGTGGATCGTAAATTAAATTGATAGATGTTGCACGCATCTGTTTTTGCTTTTCGGTTGACATCATATGATGAGATAGTGTGATTGAAATAAGATTTGGTATTTGATTCGAAGATTCATTTGTATTTTCCGACAAGATAGGAAAGTCTGGTCTAAAGACAGAGGAATAGGAGTATTTTTACTTCTTGAGAGGAAATGAGGGCTTCCTCTTAGAATGTATGAAGCTGTTTTATGAATGGAGTGTTTCATCAAAGCTTTTCATTTCTGAGATGGTGAAATCCATTTCTAGAAATAAGAGTGAACGACATTTATAAAGTAAATCATTCAATTCAGTATGGATACCGAAATAAGCATTCATCTTTACTCTTTCAGAGAAGGAAATGAAATGAAAGTGTTCTTTTTGTTCTTTTAAATCCTGTCATAAATTTCCATTGAATACTCTGGATATATGAAATATTTTATAAGTAATTTTCCTATTGGTATAAGTAAATGAAGTTTTTTTTTGGCTAAGAATATTTTTATATTTAGTTAAAGTAACATATTAAATTAATGTGAGCAATCGTCCTCCTTTTAGGAGGACAGTCATCATTTTGTGGGTTATGTTCTGTCTCGAAAAAAAGAGTCATCTTTTTCAATATTTTAAAACTAGTATGCTAATCTCTGTATTCAGAGATGCCATGCCGAATCGTTACGCGTTATGTACCGTGTACCAGGCCGAACTATTACGCGCCAGTACGAATTATTAGAGATATAAAAGTATTTTGTTCATAATAAGACATCTATTTCCCACCAAACGATTTAAAAGATTGTTGGTGAGCGTATTTCACCTACAGACGTTAGTCTTATTTTGAGCGATTTTGTCCAATAAAAATCACTATTTTAAGAAGTTTATTTCTATAATGATAAAAATAAAATTGTCAAACTTTTCGGATTCAGGCATAACGGAAAATTTTAACAAAGAAGTGCAGAACTTTTACCAAAGATATATCGAACTTGTCGAAGAACAAACAAATATTACAGGAAATAACACTTTTCAATGGTGTTTTTTGACTTCATCACACAGGTTCATTGGACAGATATAGAAAATTGTGTTGAGTTTTTATATCGAAAGAAATGCCTGATTTAAAGTTGATGGTAATTGTCTGTTCGAAGAAATTAGAAGATTGAATGTATATGCACTGTTCGCCACACATAATGCAACACCCTGAAGTAAGGATGGAAGCCATTTGAAATTTATATCTTGCGTTGGCGGCAATGAAAAATACAAATCATTAGCGTTATAGAGCAGACACACATCACGGATGACAGTAGCGCTACCCATAATAGCTATATAAGGAGAGAACAGATTGGTGATTTGAAGTAAGGCCATTGTTTTTTTATGCGTATTTTTTTTGTGTGTGTAATCTGTTTACCTATGCCTCCAGTGTCTTTTGAACAAGTTTCTGAATTCAACGGGCGAAGAATATAGGTATTACGGATTATCCTTCAGAGAAATAGGTCAACGTGTTCAACGAAACAAAGCAACTATGATGCGGATCTGTCATCGCTGGATGCAGGAGGAAATGACGGACCGATCGCACCTACCTCGTTGCAACCCTGCCCGTGATGACAGGCGGGTTGTGCGCATGACAATGATAGATCGTGAAGCCATATCACGTACCATAGCACAACAGATTCAGTCTGTTATGCATCATTTGGTGTCCACTCATACTATTCAACACCGCTTGCAGCCAAGTGGAATGTCTGTAAGGCGTCCGTTGCTTCGTTCCACAGACGTTTTTGCCGCCAATGGTGCGATGAACGGCGAACATGGACAACGAAATGGAACGATATTGTGTTTACTGACAATTTTCGCTTCTGCTTGCAACATCACGATGGTCGGATTCCAGTTTGGAAACACCGAAGTGAGAAGCTGCTTAACTGTTACGTTATGCATCGCCACATTTGTCCTGCACCCGATATCATGGTTTGGGGTGGTATTGGATTGTCACACCCCTCTAGTACGCATTGTCGGTACACTGAACAGGCAGCACTACATCTCTGAGGTGTTAGAGGCCGTGATCCTGTCATACATTCAATGCTTGCTGTCAGCCATATTCCAACAGGATAATGCGGGATCGCAGGTGGCACGCAATGTTCAAGAGTTCTTCTTCAACCATCGAATTGAATTGTTTCCTTGACTTGCTTGTTTTCCCGATCTATCGCCAATTGAAAACGTGTGGCCCATGTTTGCACAACGACTGGACCGAGATACACCAGTTCAACTTTGGCAATATTTGGAAGCCGTATGGACTGCTGTACCCCAAGGATACATCCAAAATCTCTTTGAATCTATGCCGAGGCGTGCGGCAGCGGTTATAGCCAACAATGGCAGCTACACTAACTAATGATTTTATCATCATCCACACGTTACAAGGGGCTGTAATCTTGATCGTTTGATCTTTGTAAAACATGTTATCTGCCAAAAAAAAAATTTCTCTGTGATATCTATGGTACTACTTGGTGTTGCATGTCATGTGGCCAGCAGTGTATTTAAATTCTGATAAATCAGAACAATGGGAACTTAAGCATATTGAAATGGATAAAAATGGGTGCATATTTCACCACTTCAAAAATGAACACATTCCATATGAAAATACAGTTATATATTCTTGTTGAATTTACACGATATGCTGTCCTGGAACAAATGCAGCGGTTGAAAGAGTTTTTATAATAGGTAATGATTTTTGGACAGTGAGAAATCAAGATTGTGAATGTTGAAACATTATAGGTGTAGCAATTACCGTAAAGTTTAATATAAAAGATATTTCTTTCTCCAAAATTTCCCATGTACTAAAAATGATATATTGACAAGAAAAAAAAAGATTCAAAGGAAAAATAATCACTTAAGTAAATAATTAAAATGGACGTAAGCGTAATTAGTGGTTTATGTTTTTGTTTTTTAATTTATGAAATGTTTCATATATTTACGTTGTAATTTTTTCTTAAATTTCTCGTCCTCCTTTTCATTGTTAAAAAAAAAAAAAAAAGGTCACCTTAATTAAACACAAGTTATGATGGACGCTTTTGATATTTTCATGGAAACGTAATTTATTTGATTCAAGTGTTAGTAAGAAGATAGATTGGTAATAACTTAAGTTTCTAATCTTTGCTGTGAAAGTATAAAATAGGTTTTATAAGATCTTTTTTTTATTTCGAATACTTATTGTACAATTTCCAGAGTTTTTAAGAAAACACAGTGATACAAAACGAAGTAAGAATTTTAAGAGTTCTTTCTATTTACTGTGCAATTATTTTTCAGAAATTCTTAACTTGGTAAATGAAAGTTAGTTCCAGCTCCTGAGGTAACCACAGTACTGCTTAACTGGGAAAAAAAATCAAAATTTTACTTTCTGAATTGTTGATTTTCAATTACCCAAATTGAAAAGGGAACAGAGCATTCCGAGGAAAAGTATCTGAGCTAAACCATTATGTGAGCGATTTAAAGAGCCATTGAGTGACCACGGTAGCCTAGTGGTTAAGGTATCGGATCGGAGCTGGCATGTCCCGAGTTCGAGCCCAGTACCACTGAAGACCGCTGTGTAGGGTAGCGATGCACGTTAAATCTGCCCAGAGCTCAAACGTCCTCCTGTTGATGTGGAGTGGTAGTTAGAAGAGGAGGGTTCCAGCTCAGGTGTCGTCCTCGTCCCTTGACCATGGTTTAAAATTATGAGGTCCGTTGTCAAAAGCCCTCATGTAGCTGGGCAGAGCGACGTTTTCACTCACTCACTGAAGAGCCATTGTGAAACAATGCGGTGGCTATTGATAACAATACTTGTAATATTATCTATGACGAAGTGACGAAGACGACACCTTAGCTGGTACCCTACTCTCCAAACTTCAACACAATACAACCTTATAAACTTAAAAGTGCATCAATCAATATACGCGATGAGTTTTCAGTGGCTCCCTAACTCGAAGCAAAAAAAGACAGACATACATTCTTTTGTAAAATAAATGTTATCGACTTAAATAAAAATCAATACTTCAGAATTATAATTTTTTATAATATATGTTATACTTGTTCTTAGTAGAATAAAATAATTAGTTTTTAAATAGTATATTTCTATTTTGAAGAGACTACGTTATGAAAATCTTCATACATTATAAAAAAAACTCAGCATAGCCTTAGCTATTGTATTTTCTCCTCTTCATTTGAGCAAAATAGGTTTTTAGCGTTCACAATAGCTTTTAAACGTCTCGGTATAGATAGTAATTTCTACTTTGACGTTCCTTCATACTTCTCTGAGTACTGTTTTTAGTGTACTTTCTCTTTTTATGTCATGTCTTCTTATAACTTCAAGTTCTCTCCAAATATGTTATGTTGGATTTAAATCAGCTGATTGAGGTGTAAGCGGATAATTTCAAATTATTCTTTAAAATATTTAAGGTATCCGAACACGTTGAAATGGCCAAATTCTGTCAAAAAACATATTTTGTTTTTGTTTTTTATTTTATTGAATAGTGCTATCTTTTGGCTTTGCAAAACATCCTTTGTTTTGTTTGTACGTTACCTAGAGGTCAAGTTATAATCAATTTCATAAAATTAAAAAACCGGAAGTGAGCCTGTCATCTACCGAAACTAGGGATTTAAATGGCTTAAAATCTGTCAAAAATTAGTTTTAGGAGCATTTTTTTGGAAAAACAGTTTTAAAATTCTTTTAAAGAAATAATACAAATAATTTCTTGTCTTAAAATTTAGTGGCAACACTACATTTCTTTCAATAGTTTGGCAATAAGAGATTGTGTTTACAAAATTTTCAATCGATTTTCACTAGCTTTTAGCTCGAGTGTTTTGATTTATTTTGCTAACGTTGGCATTCTTTTATGCGAAATTTTAATTTTCTTATTTAAATTTTGTATTCTCTTAAGTTATGGTTAGTCGCAAGAATAAAAATTCTACTAGTAAATATAAGTTTAAAGGCAAAGATACACTAATAAGAACAACACAAATGAAATCGATAAAAGTATCAAATCTGCACCTACTCTGCAAGTGAAACAAAACTTCAAAATGATTCAAAAATGTCAAGTACTGTTGAAAATGAAGATAAGAACGTAATTTTTAATTTAAAAATTTTAAGTAATGTGAGTTCCTTATTATGCTGCCCTGAATGTTTCGAAAATAAGATACAACTTTTTCAAGAATCTGTGTTTGGCTTAGCATCTAATATGATACTAAAATGTAAAAACTGTAAATTTTTCAGTTCCTTTTGTACATCCATGAAAGTCAACAAAATGCACAATATTAATCTTTCCTTTGTTTTTTGCATCAGAACCATTGGGAAGGGACACTCTGTTGCAAGGAAGCTGTGTTCAGCTGTCAATGTGAATTTTCCTTCTAAGACAGCTTTCAGGTGTCTTGAGAAAAAATTAGAGCATGTTTCTAATAAAGTTGCATGTAAAATTATGAATGAGGTTGCAGCTGAGGTTCACAAAAAGAATAATTTTGATGAAGTTATTCAATGTGGTGTGTCAGTCCATGGAACTTGGCAACGTAGAGGACACTTGTCTTTAAATGGATGTGTTAGTGTCATTTCCATAGATAATGGTAAGGTTTTAGACATTGAAGTCTTGTCGAAAATGTGCAGATTATGTTCGAAGAAAACTGAAGACAGTATTTCGCATGAGTGTGAAAAACATGTTGGGTCATCTGGTGCGATGGAACCTGTCGGAGTGTATAGAATATTCGAAAGATCTGCTCAGATGAGAAAATTGCAATATGTGCAATTTTATGGAGATGGGGATTCAAAAAGTTTTGACGCAGTTAAAAATGTTTATGGTGAAAACAGTGTTAAAAAATTTGAATGCATTAGCCATATTCAAAAGCGTGTTGGCTCAAGGCTTCGAAAGTTGAAGCTCAAGCAAAAGGGTCTGGGAGGTCGTGGGAAACTAACTGATAGTTTCATCGATAAACTGCAAAACTATTATGGTATTGCTATCAGATCTAATGTCAATAACATAGAAAAAATGCAAAGTGCAGTAATTGCAGCATTTTTTCATTGCTGTTCCAATAAAAACCAATCGATGCATGGCCAAAGTCCAGTTGGACCCAACTGCTGGTGCAAATTTCAACGAGCTACATTTCACGGAAAGATACATATTGATACTGGCAAGGGACTTCCACAAGAAATAATTAAAATTATTAAGCCTCATTATATGAAGCTATGTGACAAGCATTTACTCAATAAATGCTTACATGGGAAAACACAGAATGCAAATGAAAGTTTTAATGGCATTCTGTGGAAATTTATCCCGAAAGATATTTTTGTGGAGTTACAAACTCTAAGATTAGGAGCTCCCATAGCTGTCATACAATTTAACAAAGATTTTCGAGGATTGTAAGATGTGTTAAATCAAGCTCACACACACAAGTTCAAGTTGGTGCCAATACTGAAAGAGGTTTTGCCCAACTCGAAGAGCGCGTTAGTGAATCAAAGCGTCATTCATTATCTGTAGTAAAACTTCCAGAAAAAAAAAAAAAAGAAAATTAGCCAAAGATAAGATACAAGAGGGCATAACTTACAAATGTGGTGAATTTTAGCTTTTTATATGTATAATTTAAATTAAAACAAGAATTTAAACTTTAAATCCTTTTTTCTCTCAATTGTTTTTTATGCATAATGTATTCACGGTGAGTCAGATAACTCAAAATATTATGAATATATTTCTATAACACTTTTTGAACCTGATAAATATGCTGTTTTCTAGAGAATGTACTGAAATATTTCTTATTGTATGAATAATTTTTGATTTATGGCCAGTTATTTAAATAACGGTCTCATAAAAATGACACATTTCCTATAATATTTACTCGATCAGCTCTAAAATTTTTAAATTTTAATAAAACATTAAAATTTTAGTACATACTCTAGATAAATACATCTAATTTGTTTTAGTAATACTTTTACTGATATAAGTTAATTACTTTTTCTCTAATTGCTTTGAAGTTTTTCAAAAATATTGCTAAAATTTTACTTATAATTGTGATTTTTGTGAAATTCAGATATTTTTAAAAATATATTGTTAGTTAAATGTTAGTATTTATTGGTATTCATCTCTAAAAAAGCATTTATAATGTTTTAATATGCTATTTTTAAAAAATGTACTCCGAACGTGTTCGGATACCTTAAATAAAGCTCATGATTTATAATACCATCAATAAATACCAAATTACCTAATCCTGAAGCTGTGACATATACTCCCACACAAGAACACTTCCACCCCCTGTTTCACTGTTCCAACTGAATTTTCCGGATTAAGTTCCTTGCTTTCTATTATCATTATTATAAGCCCATCGGATCCGAGTATGTAGAATTTTTTCTCATCTGGAAATAGACCTTTATTCTAATACGTTTTAGATTTGTTTATCGTGGATTTAGCAGAAGAAAGTCTAAGCGCTTTTCTTGCAAAAAATTTCTTCGAGAAAAACGCCCTCGTAATCCGACTGATTTGAGTACTCTTCGAACAGTTTCAGACAGAACTGAGGTAAGAAATCCGTAGCTAAATCTGAAGAAATTTTTGCAGCACTCAAATGTCTATTTTGATGAATTTTTCTCTCTCTCTAATGATAATTTGCAGATCACATTGAGTTAACTTCTTTGTGGACATTATTTTTGTTTGGTTAGTTTTTGATTCTATTTATTTGATTAAAACGCTTTATTGCACACTATTTCGTTGAATAAGAAACATTTACTAATTTTACAATATTCCGAACTGATTTAACTTGATTGAAATGACAAATAATTTTTCAATGATTTGCGTTATTTCTTTACGACTACGAGCCATTTTAGATAGTGCAATAACAGAAGAATAGATTATTTAAAACAACAACAAGCAAATGATTTTTTTGAAGTTATACTTCTTTTGGGGCGTTAGAGAAATAGGATGAGAGTAAATTTTTACAATGCGCGCGCACCCTGTCACGGATGTGACGCACACCGTCACGGATGCGAAAATCATTTGTTTAGAAATATACAGAATGGGGCAAATCATTCCCGCCTTCGAAATTCTCTGAAAAGTATTTCTCTTCACTTTCCTGAAGAAGGGGACACCCGGGTTTAAACCGGAGACCTCTCGATCTGCAGCTGAATGCTCTATCACTGATCTATACACCCGCATCAGCGAAACTTTGCTTTGTGTCCTGTAGGAACGTATACGAAAATGCTTTATCTAGAAATATACAGAACGGCACAAATCATTCCCGTCTTCAAAATCCTCAAAAAAATTTTCTCTTCACTTCCCTGAAGAAGTCTTCCGGGTTTGAACCGGGGACCACTCGATCTGCAGTCGAATGCTCTACCACTGAGCTATCCTTTCGCGTCAGCAAACCTTTGCTTTGCATTCCGTAGGAACAGATACGAAAATACTTTGTCTAGAAATATGCAGAATGGGACAGATCATTCCCGCCTTCGATCTCCTCCCCATATTATTGGTCCTATTGCCCCTGTGCGGGAATGTTTAAATTTATTTAAATCGTGATTATCTCAGGTTTAGCTGGTCCGATTGAGAGGGTGAAGGTTAGTATCGTTCAACTCTGCTCGTGACCGCCTTTCGTCCTTAGCCCAGCTTGCCCTGTATAAACAATGACAATTAAACTATGATTGCGGACGCCGTTTTCTCCACTCAAATGATCCAAGGGATCCCCCGAGGAGTGATATGTTCCTAAAATATTATAATATCTTTTTAAATACAAATACTCAGCTTGATTTTATATCACAGCTCTCTTTATCAACGGTAAAAAAAACAAAACTAAAACTCAAAACTATGTACACAATGTTGCCATACAGCACAAGCTAAATTAAAACAAAAACAATAGTTTCTTGGATATAGTTGGACGGCTTGAAAGTAGTTTACAGCACTTTTTACACCCTGCTAAAGATTTTTAGATTTTTTCTTGTTACGCCAAAGAAGTATAACTTCTTACGTGCGTACATAAGTACACACACACTTTTTTGTGTGTGTTGTGTGTTGACAAAAGGCGGAAATGAAAAATAAAGAGGATTCATTACATTTTTAATAAAGGAATTCATTTAAAAATGTTTTAACGTATTAATGGATTTGTGATGCGTTTCTTCCATCTTCCCCCTACATTTTAATTCTTTTATAAATAAACTAGCCGTAACCCACTTCGCTGGGTACTTCATGAGGTTGTATGAATGTATACTGTTTACATATAAATATAAATTATTGATATCCAAGTTCTTTCACTAAGCATTCGATTGTACATAAAAATATTCTTTGAGAGAACTCTCACCTCTTGATTTAAAAAGGTTAGGCCTTCTTAATAATCATTTCTAAAATTGAAGTAGAATTACCTTTACCTTCTCGTTATCTCTTTCCTCATTATAGATTTCCGCAAAATCCATTTACGGTGAATCTCTTTTCAATAAAATAAATATGCTTGCCAAATTTAAAGTCTAAATCTATTTGATAAAAGACTGAATTTTTTTTATTATTAATGTCCGATAAAACCCTTTGAGAGTCGATTTCCGTAAGGTCCATTCTTTGCGGACTTCACCTCAATAACAACAACGATAACAAAAAACAAGTCCGAAAACAAGAATTCTTTAAATGCATATGCTCCAGTACTACTCTCCTCCCCATAGAAGTCACTTTCCGGAAAATCCCTTCCTAGCGGATATCTATTCCACTAAAGAAACATTCTTACCAAATTTCAAGTATGTGAGTCTGGCAGTTCAAAAACAGGAATTTGTATCTCTAACTCCCCTTAAGCCTTCGCACCCCTTGAAACCTTCGCATCCCTCGTTGAATTTTTGTCGATTTTCCCCAAAACTTTTTTTGCAGCAGATCTCTATTCCTTGAAAGTAATAAACCTACCAAATTTCAAGCTTGTATGTTTAATAGCTCCAAATAAACGGGAATTTTTATCTATAACGCGCCTTATCCCCTCGCATCCCTCCCCTTAGAATCAATTTTCGCAAAATCAATTCTTAGTTCAACTCTACTCCATAAAATGAGTATGCCTGCCCAATTTTTCAGACTATAGGTCTGATAGTTCCAAAACAGGAATATTTATTTTTTGCGTCCTGTAACACCTCGACATCTATTTTGGGTGTCGAAGGGTTATAGGAGTATCTAAAGTATCGAAAAATCAGACTTTCCACCCCTCCCCCCTAACTGTCTATAATATAAGTAGAATACATTCAACTAGCATGTTTAAACTCAGAACTGATTGCTCGTTAACGTCGCACTTTGAAACAATATGATAGATATTGGTGACGGACCACGTAAATGTGAACTATGGTCAACATCTGAAATGAAACCAATTTTCTAGATCTCTACACCAATCCAACATAACAGCCTTGATCCATGACTGATTCGATACACATCAATTCCTGTAGATCAAGGGTGTCAAACTCAAAGGCTAACTTGAGCCAAACAAAGTATAAGTTTAGATGAGCTGGAAAAACAAAATTGATTATTTATTTATCCAATGCGCGCTTGGCTTCTTCACCATTTGACGCCGAGCCTTAGGGGCCGCGGTAGCCGAGTGGTATGGGTATCGGATCGCGACTTGTCTTGTCACGAGTTTGAGCCCAGTACCACTAAAGACCCTCCGTGTTGGGCAGCAATGCACGTTAAATCTGTCGAGAGCTGAAACGTTCTCCCGTTGGTGTTGTGCGGTAGTTAGGAGAGGGGAAGATTAAAATGATACAATGTTCCCCACGAGTTCCCGACCGTGTTTCCTCTCGTAGCTGCAACTCATTGGATTCTAGACAAAAAAAATATACACAATAATTTGTTTTTCTGTGATATAAATATACAGCAGCGGTTTCTTATACTGTGGGACGCAGCGCTTTGAGGGGCCGTGATAACTCTACGAGAGGAGAGCGAGCATATTCAAAAATCGAAAATAAAATATTGTTTTTTAAAAAAAAATTAGTAATTTACTGAAAGTAAATAAACAAAACACAATTTGACTTAATAAAAAATAAAATTAACATTTGTACTGATATAATATACTTATAAATGTATCAGTACTGTACAATGTATTTTGTAATTAATTTAACAACACTAAGTTAAGGTATCCGACTACGTTCGGAACCGTGATTTTGCAAAAACGTATAAATGGATAATATTTATGATACTTAGTGTCACTTAGATTAGAAAATATATATAAAATTGTTTTAAGAACAGTATTACAATAAAAAATTATTTAAGTACAATATTTTGATCAAAAATGAACATAGAATGACCCGTTTTCAAAATATTATCGTTTTGTGAAAAAGGCTTCTATTATCTATATTTTGCCTGTATATAGCCTAGACCTCTGTACAGAGGCTCAACTAGAATTTTCGAAATATATAACTTAGAAGTGGGTTCATCCATGCTTTACGACAACAAGGGGAGAAATTTTAAGATAAAAACGCCGATAATTATATATATATTTCAATTGGATGTAACTCTGAAAATAGTGTGAATTTTTCAAAAATCACATAGTTGAGCCTCTGTATAGAGGTCTGAGCTATATATAGGCAAAATATGATTATAATAGAAGCATTTTTCACAAAAAGAGAACATTTTGAAAAAAAGCTTATTCTAAGTTAATTTTTTGTCGAAATATTGTGTTTAAGTAATTTGTTTTTGTCGAAATGTGTGTGTTGTGTGTGTCCTTAAAACAATTTTATACATCTATTCTTATCTAAGTGACACTAAATATCATGAAAATTATCCATTCATGCGTTTTTTTAAAATCACGGTTCCGAACGTAGTCGGATATCTTAAGAACATGTTTAATTATTACCAGGGACCCCATGGGCTTCTCATATGTATAAAATTATATACAATAATTAACACTTATCTTATTTTATACAGTGCCGATTTATTCATTGGCTGCTTGGAGAGGGCGCACAACATCTCGAGACCCGGTAGGGTTCGGATAAGCTGGACTTAAAAAGGTTTTCTGGTTGTAAATTTTGATCCTCCAGTGCAAAAATGGCCTGTAAATATTCTGCGCACAGGTCCTGAAATGTGAGCTTAAATCTGCTCTGGATTTATTATTAATCCCTTAAAATTATTATTAAAATTATTAATCCCTGCCGATTAAAAGTTTAGTCCCCAAAAGCCATCGTTTTCCACGTAGGCGAGCGTATGTAATGTATTGGGGAGAAGAAAAGGAATAAATAAGCAAATGCTTTGAAATGAGTAAACCCTTCACAACCACTGTCAAGGCCCGTTTATTACATTCAAAAGACTTTAGAATAATTTTATGGATAGCAGTGCACAGAAAAGATCGTACTTCGGAAAGACTTATATATACCTCCGGGACAATTAACGCTTTGGCTGAGCAAGACGTTTCTATACGCCGGTGGCACAAAAAAAAGCCGTATTGCAACTTAGTGTGTCAAAGTATAGCATTATTGAATTCAATACATTGTTATATATGTATGGGCACGATAAAACGTATGATTGAATATTGGGACGCAAATATTGAAAGTTTCAGAAGCACTGGTATAATAAAAAGTACTGTACAATAAAAATAAAAAGTTTAAATATTAATATAAATAAAAATAATTACAGTTTTTGTAATTATCAGTACAAAAATTGATATATTTTTAATAGCTCATAGAAATTAATTTTTGTTGTCAATGAATTCATTCATTAAAAAACTCAGTAACTTAAAAAAGAATTATCTCATTTTCTATACCGTTTTTCTCCATAGATTGCACTTCTCAATATGACATTAACTTAAACGTTTGACATTTCGCAAAATTTTGAACGAAGGCGTCTGAGATGTAGGAATTTAGAAATGATCCCTAACAATAATTGAGTCTCAAAATATGGCTCTGATCTCACCCTTTGTGAATTGAGCTTATTTCGTGAAAAAGAACATCGTTAGGAGGGTTGTTCGTCCATTTGAATAATCCCAGTTAAAACTGCATCACAGGTTGGATTAAGAGATACGGCCAAAAATAGATTCCAGAAGAATTTTGATGACTTTTAAAAGCAACGGTAAAAGTTTGTTGTGGCTCAAGTATCTTATTTTAAAGAAGGTTTTAATTCAATACATTTTAATGGAAAACATTCTTTTTTAATTATAGAGGTAGAGTCTGGGAACTTTTGTATTCTAACCTAAATAAATTTAAAAATACAGCACAGTGAAACACGCTTAACACGAAAACACTTAAGACAAGATATCGGTTAACACGAAATATTACAACGTTTCTGACAAACTATTATGTATTTTCAAGCATATTTTTCTCTTAACACGAAACGAAAATAGCTTCTCTCGGAAAAATTTCTCTTTTCTGGGAGTGAACAAAATACGGAGAACACCAGCCAAAGTTTGAGAAATTTTCTGTGTTATTAGACTGTCCTACTGTATTATCGAATGGATTCAGTGCAGTAGAAGATAATGAGTGCACAGCTTCAATTATGACAGACAAAGACATTTTAGAGTTTGTTCAAAGCTCAAAAAATATCATTGATTTAGATTCTGATGGAGAAAATGAAATGAATCATGATTCACATCCGAAACGAGGAACATCATAAAATATATGCGCAGCTATTGAGACGCACATTCCAATGGTGAAATGAGAATAACAAAATGGACGACATCGAACGATTTTCTGACAATTTGATGCTAAAAAAGACAATGCAAAGAAAAATATAAGAATATTTTCCAAAAACTTAATAAATGTTTTGTTTTTCAATAAATAAATAAATAAAATAAATAAAAAAAACCTTAAAACTATTGTATTAAAATTTGATTAAATTCTTATGAATGTGTAATTAAGTTCCTATCAAATACGTGCATATATACATATCTTTGTAAATAAAATGCATTAATTTTGTTTAATATATGTTTCTCTTTTGCAATATTCTTTAACATTAAATTCTTTTAACTCGAAACATATTTCAGTCCCATCAGTTTCGTGTTAAGTAGCATTCATTAGTTTCTAAGTTATTCGTAATTACTTCTTTTTATGCCACTTTTCAGAATTCAAGAATTTGATTATTACTAAGCCTTCCGACTTTTCTTGTATAGCTATTCCTTCCACGCTCGGTCAATTTGATTGAGCGCGGTAGGGAATTAAAAAAGTACTTAAAATGTATCAATTTCATTATTCAGCACAAATAACGGTATGCGCTTTTCCTATCAAATCATATAAACCTCACAATTTCGGTAAAGTCGTTTCTGTACATTGCTTTTGAAAAGACAGCTGGTTCCCAATTTGTATTCCATAAATATGAGGCATTCAAATTTTTTGCCTCATGGGCACTGTGGACGTATAGAAAAGCAATAAATGCATCTAGTTTTGTAGAATTAGCTCTCCCACTTTATCTGAAAAACCCTAAAAATAATGCAGCTTTTTTTACATTTTATAATATTATCCAGTATATGGTTATCATGATAAAAGAAAAGGCCATCTTTATTTGTCCTTACATTATAAGTAGTTTACCGTATCTTGTTGGGCCTGACTTATCCCTAAAAATGTTACGCACCGGTGTCTTGCTAGGTTTGGGACTTCCGTCTATTTCTCCCCCAATTGTTCCATCAGCTGCAGTTTCGATGCGTTCATCCTCTACATCTGTCTCAATTTCGAATGTCAGAAAAATCTTTTCTGCCCTGAGAGCTTATTTATAATATTCTCATCTTTCCTATCACTATCTGACTCTAATTCACTCGTTATAAGTAGCTTTTTATCTATATTTCCATGATTTTTTTCAGTTCCAGAAATTTCTTACTCACTACATACTGAATACTCTTCTTCTAAAAGTTCGTTAAATACTTTGTAATTTTGAAACGCTTTGACATTTTTAGGGTAGATATCCACCATAAAATATTACACTATATAAGGAATAAAAAATTCAGGTCCAAATATTGATATTTTTTCACTAAAAAAGGCCTTCGACAGGGGTACTCCCTTTCTTGACTATTGTTTAACATCGCTTTGGAAAGGGCTACTACGGACTCTGGCTTAAGGTATCCGACTAGGTTCGGAACCGTGATTTTAAAAAAGTGCATAAATGGATAATTTTCATTATATTTAGTGTCACTTAGATTAGAATACATGTATAAAATTGTTTTAAGGATATTTTGACAAAAAAAAATATTTAAATACAATATTTTGGCAAAACATTAATTTAGAATAATCTTTTTTCAAAATGCTCTCCTTTTATAAAAAATGCTTCTAAAATAATAATATTTCGCGCGCGCGCGCTTATATAAAGTAAAGACTTCTTCAGAGAGTCTGAACTAGGATTTTTGAAGAATTCACATTATTTTCAGAGTTACCACCAACTGAAATAATTATCGGCGTTTTTCTCTTAAAATCGCTCCCCTCTGTTGTCGTAAAATACTGATAAACCTACTTCTAAGTTATGTATTTCAAAAATTTTTGTTGATCCTCTGTAGAGAGGTCTGATCTATATACAGGCAAAATATTATAATAGAAGCATTTTTCACGAAAGGACAATATTTTGAAAATGGGTCATTCTATGTTCTTTTTTGGTCAAAATATTGTACTTAAATAATTTTTTATTGTAATAATATTCTTAAAACAATTTTATATACATTTTCTAATCTAAGTGACACTAAATATCATAAATATTATCCATTTATACACTTTTGCAAAATCACGGTTCCTAACGTAGTCGGATACCTTAAGTAGAAGTGGTACTATTTTGCAAAGAACTGTCCAAATTCTTGCCTTTGGCGATGATACAGTTATTACTGGAAGATCAAAAAGCTCGGTTATCAACACTTTTGTAGTACTTGAGAGTGCGGGATGGGACTTGCTATTAATGCGGACAAAACAAAATTTTTGATTTCAACTAATAAATCTCTGGATTTATCTCCTTTGAAGATAGGTAACGGTACTTTTGAAACTGCAAAACCGTTTACTTATACTTAGGAACTCTGATCTCACGTAGCAACGATCTGAAAATTGAAATAAACAATATAACTCTTTGGCTAATAGAAGTTTTCAGGGCCTCAGAGAAACCAATTCAAGTCTGAGTTCATTTTTAGAAAAACACCAAGTTATATATAAAACATAACTATATAACTATACTTATATATAATATGGCATATATAAAACTTTAATCAGGCCTATTGCTCTGTATGGAAGTGAATGTTTGACCCTCAATACAGCAGATGAAGAAAAGTTGCTCATTTTCGAAAGAAAGATCTTTAAGAAAATCTTTGGACTTATTCAAGAGAACAATGAGTGTGGAGAATTCCTTACAATCATGAAATTTATGGGAAATATGGAGGGACTGACATTGTGAGAAGTACAAAAGCATCACGTATTAAGTGGCTGGGCCATTTGTACAGACATGCCGATACTTTTCCCACCAAAAAACGTAACTTTTTCGAAAACTGAAGGGACCAGATGTAGCATCACCGTCAAGATAGTTAGGCGATGTTGAAAAGGACATCAAACTAATGGGAATCAACCGATGGAAGGCCATCGTGACCGATAGGGTCAATTGGAGGAGGATTAGCGAGTCAGTCTTAGCCTACAAAAGGCTGTTGAGCTTATGAAGAAGAAATATACAGGATCATACAGTTTTATGATGCAGTTTTAAGTGATTTCGTGGTAGCCTAGGATTATGGTCACAAAATGATGACCAGTATGTAACGGGTTCAAGTCCTGGTGGCACTCTAGACACCGTGTAGACGGGGCTGATGTACGTTAAATCTGTCGAGCTCAAAGTCCACACATTGGCGTGTTGTGGTAGTTTTGAAAGGGATGGCTGACTTCAGTATAACTCTCACTCTCACTCAGTCTTAAGTTCTTAAAAATAGACTTAATTTATCTAATAGAAAATTCGTGTGTTTATTTTTTTAAAAAAAGTTTAACATTAGATTGCAACTACATGCTAGCTGTGGCCTTGGTGAGGCAATATTTTTAGGAATGGATGAAAATGTGTGTGTGTGTTTTACACTGTTAATGCAATTTATTACAAAAAGCATTGAAGACTCTAAAATGAAAACTCTCTAATTATAATAATATATGCTTGGAGCTGCAATTTTGTATTTTTTTCATTACTGTCTCCGCCAAAATGTAAAATAGACTAAAATAAGCGTGGAACACATTTTTAGTTTTAAAAGTGTTGTAATTGTTTTGAAAATTTGCTAAGTTTTAACTCAAATGTTTGTTTAGTATACTGCTTTTTTAAATTTCAAAATATTAAAGTGAAAAGTAATTTATATTTATATATATATATATATAAAAGGAAAAATCAATTAACACAGGAGAGGAAACATAGAACATGTTTTACACCTGAAAAAATTAATCAACTCAAAGATAAAAATGAATATCTGATTAAAATATGTTAAACTGGGAAGAATGACGAAATTTCAGAGTGTAATATTAGAATAAAGCACTTTTTTACTGAAGAAATATCACAGCTCTTGGCCATATTCTTTAACATTATTCCAAAGCAGTTTTAATATGAAATAAAAAAAAAGACTATTTTAATAAATTTATGCACATATTTATTAGGAAGAGTTCTATTTTTTAGGCATGCAAAAAGTTTTAAAATTAATTCCCACGCAAATTCTTATAACTATATTTTGCTTATTCAAAAAATATTCAGATGTTTTTAAAAATTTTCTCACGTACAAAATATAGAATCCACTGTGATATGAGTTTTTAAAGCATTAAAATAGAAACTGTCTATTCTATACAATTAAAAATTCTGCTAGGAGTCTGATAGAATCTATAAGAGCGGGCTGTAGTTTTTCTAATGTCTTAAATCTTGTGTGTCAAACTAATACAATAATACCGGCCAAATAAATGTTACCTTAAGAAAATAGAGTCTTCACAAAAAATAACTTAGGAATTATATTGTCTTGTAAAAATAGTATAAAAACTAATCAACCGAAGATTTAAGTGTTCGATGAATTTTTAAATCTTCTACATTAGTGCATCCATTGCTTAAAACCTGTGGTTCATAATAAATAATCATGATTAACAGAAATTTGTTATGATTTTATTTTATCTTCTTACTAAAATCAAACTCAAAAACAACGTGGAGGCTCCTGGTGATGAACCTCGATAAAATAGCGGGGACGAGACTTGTGAGTTCACATGATACTCTTAAAACTTCCAAGCCATGCTGACGAGATAATATTTTGAACCTAGGTAGATTTAATAAAGATCAGCCCCCCCCCCCTCTACACTGTGGGTATTCGGTGGCACTAGGATTCAAAGCCACAACATAACGTCGTCCACGAGTTCGTGACCTTGATCACTTTGCTACCACGTATGTATCAGAAATTTTTTACATTAAGTAATACAGTTTTTAGTAAAATATTTGTTACGTATTGTATTACTATAAATGCATTATTACATTACACCATCTAAGCGATAAATATCCACATTATGAGTATTAGTTTGATTTTTTTTTTTTTTTTTTTGCTTCAGACAAAAATACTACCTTTTTTTATTATTATTTAAATGCGCGTTAAAATAAAAAAGAAAAATCAGAGATGAATAGCCACATTTTTTTTAAAAAAGCAAATTACTCAAATTTGTTCATTCACAGAATTGCAATAAAGACGTAATACGATCCAAAAGTTCGGGGACAAGGTATAGAAAACCTAACCCTAAATAGTTCACAGCACCAAAACATATCCACCTTCAATGTAGTCCCCCTCGGGCGACGATATACTACTGTCAGCGTTCGTGTAACTTCTGGAAGCACAGCTGCAAGCTATTTTTTACAACCTCCCGTAAGACTTCCTGCGATGCTACTTTCAATTTATCTGATGACCCAAAACGACGTCGCTATAAATGTTTTTTCTTTGATGGGAACAGGCAAATGTCACACGGGGCTAAATCTGGTGAATAGGGGGGATGCGACTGACTCGTCGGTCACTACGGTTCATGAGCTATGACATCGTGTTGAAGCTGTATGGACATCTGTGTACCTGTACATGTCATCCAATCTCTGTTTAACTTAATGCCCAGGCGTATAAGTGCTCTTATTACTGCTTGAGGTGGTTGTTCTGGGTACTGATTTCTCGGGATCTATGTATCCAAATTTCTTGAAACTTTAATCACTTGTTACTTGCAGTGTTATATATTTGTGCAATAAATATTTTGTTATCTGAATTTCTTCCTGGAGTAGCAATTTTAATGGCCATTAGAGTAAATACATATATATATATATATATATATAAAAGAGAAAGAGAATATATAACAGGATGCAAGAATGAAACAATGTCAAAAATTTTAAAATGCTTACGTAAGATTCCAAATGAAACTACACTTACTTAAAATTAACACTCAAAATCTCATACGCAAAAATCAAATTTTATAATAGGTACATAAAATAACATAAGATGAAACAAAGGCAACCAGACAAGTAAACAAAATTGACTGCAAAACAACAAATCGATTCTAGACGAATAAGATTCCTCTAGATACTTTTGTTTTCTGACACAAATAAATCTTATTTATCGTATAAGTTTGATGTGTGTGTCTCTTACTGTCTCAGTAACATATTTCTGAGACAATAACTTTCCGTTTAGTATTATTAACGCATGAATTAAATCATTTATTAATGCTGAACGTGTGTTATGTCTCTCACACCACAATATAAGCAAAATATGTCAATCAATTAAAATACCTCATAAATTCCATTGACACCGTATTGCATTATTTTTTAATTAATCAATTTACAAATCGAAGGTGTATATTCTGTTAGCAATTAAAATTGTTGCACCAAGAAAGAAAGCAAATAACAAAACTCTACTTATTGTACGTATACAGTATAGTAAGAAGGAAAAGTAATTCTATGCATAAGCAATTTGGCGGAAATACAAGAATCAAAATCAGTACACACGGCCTCTGCAGCTAAAATGGCTTTAATTCAGTTAGGCATCAAATTGAAATGAACTTGAATGACAGATATTTAGTTATTCCAAGCTGTTTCTAGTTTATGCCACACTTCATCTGTCGTACTGTTTGGCAGGGGTGTAGCTACCGCCGTATGAGCCGTATCTGTGATATGGAACCCCCAAGCTGCAGGGGCCCCAGCATGTGTAATAACAGTCTACTTACAATCCCATGTCTAAAAAAGAGCCCTTGTGAAAAGCCCCCACCCCCCTCGGGTGACAGATTATCTGAGTGAGCTAGAGGTATAGGGTTCACTAGAGAATGAGAAGTAACCATGTTCTTAATATGACTTTATTAAGAACTAGAATTTAAACATTTAACAGATTAGATAACGGTTATATATGTGAGAATCTACGATGAACAAACACACAATACAAGTAATATCGAAGTAACCTTACTCGGACCACTATCAATATCTAACCCACCTAATCTCAATTCCAATAATAACGCAAGTCCTAATATTAAATAGTCAATCCTACCTTAATCCAATCGTAGCTCCGATACTAGGGAGTGGCGTCTTTACGCGAGTGCAATGGTATGCACCCCTTGACCTAATGGCTTTATCTTCGGAATAACCTCCGTTGGCCGTCCTTTCACAATCGTATCACACACAATCTCTCTCATATTCCCTAAATTGCCATTTCACTTACTGAAACTTCTGCTATTTAAAAGCTATCTAATTTGCATTTTAGCTTCACGTTTCACTTCTTGGGTTTTGGTTGGAAAAGAGTTGCCATTAATCTTGGCCCCAAAAGTACCCAAAGAACATGTTACAGAAAAGATGCATGAGCCCGTCACACCCTGAAGGAGTTTTGATACAGGGTCCCCTCACAGCTAGCTACGCCAGTGCTGTTTGGGATGACTTAGTCT
>BMAV01005746.1:446444-464363 GCA_019973955.1 Trichonephila inaurata madagascariensis | reverse complement strand
TTTTATGTAGGCTTTCATAAAAATTATTGAAACAGAAAAGAAAATTCACATGGTTAGTACTTACCTTTACAGCTGCAGTGACTCAAGTAACGCCCAACCCGCAAGATCGTGCGGATAACGAAATTCCGAGCCCTAGAAGTCACAATAATAGAGTACAATTAATATTTTTTTCTATTTAACAATTATTTGAACATTAATACAAAAATTTGTATCCAAGCAATTAGAAATATATTGATAATTAAAATAAGACGTGTTTTCGTTGTATTTGAAAACCAAGTTAGATTTGCCAGCTGAAAGTAAAAAAAAACATGGACAACAAACACCGTCTGTAGATAAAAAATGATATTTTACACCTTCTGCAAACACGCTAAATCGTTGGATTCGGGATTTTTTACATACTATTCCAGAAGCAAAAATGTATAAGAATGCCTAACCTGCACGATCGTGCGGGTTGGTTCTTAAAGGGATATACGAGGCACAAAGCAATCTTCTTTTGAATAATAAACATTCAAATGCGATTTCAAATTAAGAAGAAAAAAACGAAAACACGAAACCTTAGGTGGTGTACACTCTTTTTTACTGTTAATGACCATTTGCCCTTGCCCCTATTGGGTATGAGTTTCCCTTCAATTATAGTTCCGAAGTTAAGAATGAAAAAAATAGATGTTGTTTCCACGTGATCGAGAGGGTCACATCGAAGATTTTGGTTGAAAAAGTAAGTCAACGTAAGAAAGAGATGAGAGTAAGCGCAAATTCAGGAAAATAGAGAGAGTGTTCCGTAACCATTTTGTGACGAATGATGATAGTAACGTGAGACCCGAAGTTATTGCGAAGGAAGATAACACCATGTCTAAGGACAATGCAGAATCTCATCGCGACCAATGTTGACTGTGTTCTGTCTAACGAAAGCAGCAAAAAGCGATGTTGATGATTTGGGTAGGTGGCAGGACCATCCGCTTAATTATTCCACGCACATGTGCAACAAAAATTCTTTTGGGGATTGAAACCTTGATTTCAACGTTAGTGCAAATTCAGTAGGCACCCACTGTCTGTCGATTCCTTATGTTAAGGCATCCATTTCTCATCTCTTGCCAAATCCGTTTCAACAAAAAGTGATTTTTTTATACTAGGGAAATTTAAAAAAAAATGTATGCAGACATTCGTGAGGAGTACTTTTGATCGATCTGCAGCCACATAATGTGGCGATCAAACTTTTAGATGAAAACTAGGGCTTTGAACCATTTTGCGACCGCAGTAGCTGAGTGGTCGTCTTGAACTTCTGTCTAACGTTGTCGAGTAGTGGATTCGAGTTCTAGTACCCCAGTAAACCTCTCTTGTAGAGGAACTAATGCATGTTAAATTTTTCAAGACTCAGGCTCTTCACGTTAATGTGGTGTGCAGGTTTGAAGAGTTATCTTTCACCATAAGTGTCGCCCTTTCTACTGTCCGATGTCTCGTTCGCAACAGCCCTTGTGTTGCTTCAAAGTGCTACGTTAATAAACAATTAACCCCTTACGTACCAGACTCCTCCTCCTAGCGTACTCGCAAGGCCTAGATATCTGGGGATACTGACTTTCACGTCACGAAGCATATTTCATTTTACCTTCTGACGCTGACTAAGGCGCACCTCCATTCGTGTTTCGTTTCGCTTTCCAAAATTTGTATATCTATTTTTATTGTTTACTTTTACTTTTCCTTCCCAATATGACGTTATAATTGGATTTCAACGAAAGCGATACTGAATGAGAATATTTGCCAGAAACCGATGGATACGGCAGTGATTTTGTTACAGATTTATCTATTTGTGAATGAGATGAGGAAATTAAAAAAAAAAAAAAAAAATGACAATACGCGCATGTAATGCACGCGGGAAATTATTTTGTTCCAAGGAACATTTCGAGCAGTTTCACGAAGATTTGTAATTTTAATTCTAATTTTCCTACTAGTTCACATTTTTGTTAGCTCTAGACACTTTGCAAATTAATTTATGTAGTTTCATACAATCTCAATAAAAGAAAACCTACCTTATAATATTTCCTGTGCAGGTTACACTGGTTGTAAACTTAAATAAGCCATGTATCCATACTAGGTTACAATTTGATTTTGCTCTATACACAGCACGTATCCATTAGTGGTTAAATGGACCGTAAGGTGTTAATCCAGCGTTTCTCAAACTGTGGGGCACGCATCCCTAGGGGGGATAACTTTACGAGAGGGGTGCGAGCATATTTAAAAGTCGAAAACAAAAGATTATTTAAAAACTTATTAATTTACTGAAAGTAAACAAACAAAATACATTCCGACATAATAAGAAATAAATACACACACATTTACACTGATATAATACACTTCTAAGTATATCAGTACTACACAATGTATTTTATAATTTTAATTTAGCAATACTAAATAAGAACAAGTTTAATAATTACCATTGACCATTTGAATGTGTCATAGATAAAATTATATACAAAAATTAATACTTATCTTGATAATTTGTACGGTTTATGATTAACTTCTTCACTGCCGATTGAAAGATGTTGATTCACTCTCCATTGCCACCGTTTTCCATGTAAGCGCGCGCATGGGATATATTGGAGGAGGGAAAGGAATATATAAGCAAATCCTTCGCAAACATTGTCAGTCTTTTTGTTGCATTCCAAAGCTTTCGGAATAATTTTATGTGAATAGCACAGTACACGGACAAGATCGTACTTTGGAAATACGTGCATATATGTCCGGGGCAATTAATGCTTTGGCTGAGTGAGATGTTTACATAAGCCGGTGGCACTTGAGAGGTGTAAGTATTGTAGCTTCAGCGTCAAAATATAGCATTATTAAATTCAACACATTGTTATTGAATGGAGGGGGGCGCGATGAAAAGTATGATTGAATATTGGGTCGCCATTATTGAAAGTTTGAGAAGAGCAGTATTAATAAATTAAAACCATTTTCTGGTATATTATAATAATATCGAGAACATTCCGTGTTCTGAATTCTTACCCAACAAGATATATCACACTTTGTTTTTTCTATAATACATTTCTCAACCATTTTTTTTAAATTTATTAATTATAATGTTTAGATAAATATCATTTTGGCTACTGTCACGCGATGACCTTATATCAAGAACACGATTCAAAAGTCGTTGCCCTCTACCAAACTAATAAACCACTTCTCTTTTAAGTAAGCCATGAAGAAACAATTACCTTTTCGTTTTAAAGCATTTTTAGACATTTTATTCCGGGTCAAGTACTTTACCCTGAGTCACACTAGAAATAAAAAATGTAAACAAATAAAAACAAATCCAACGGTGCAACTTCGGCCTTGCCCCAGGTTAAAAATCGCCACATCTAGTGTTAAGCGGTACTAAAGGGCAACTATCGACCAAGTATGTTTCAGAGGAGAAGAGAACCCGGTTAGAAACTAAATAAAAAAAGGAGGGATACATACGCCAAGGACGAAAACCAACTGTGGAAGGACAGCTTCCGCTTTTCTTTGATATAATTTTTTCTTTATTCCGTCAGCAGTGGACGTGATTTCCGTTTTGGAACGAGTCTTGTTAGTCTATCGTCTTGCGCCATCGCTTCCTATCGTCTTTCTCTCGAATCTTTTTTTTTTTTCTTGATTTATTATTACTCTTTTCAATCTTTTTCCATCGACTAGAGATAGTGGCCGGGTGATGAAAACATTATTGGTGATGGACTATCTGTTTATCAGTTGTGAAGAGGTACTCTTATTTCCGCTTTTTCTTTAATCTTTGGGGGTGAATAAAAGGGGTAAGTGTGTGAAGAAGGGACGTGGAGGTGATTGAACGCTACCCAGCAATGAATGGAAACTTTGTAGTTCTGACCTAATTTGTTTAGTTCGTGAATGGATGATAAAAAAAAAATGGTGGAAATTTTGTGAATGAGATGTACCTGAATGAGAATGTTGTTTATTAATCTCTTTGAATCAGTTGATGATCGAGATAGTGGGATTCATGACATAAAAAAACATTCAAATTTAAAAAGTTTTTTTTTTTTTTGCATGGGATGCTAGAAACAAGGAATGATTTACGTTTACAAATTTTTACTTCCCATTATTTCTTGGATTAAAATTATATTAATATTGTGATTGTGTGCTAACACTTGTAATTATAAGAAGGAGAGAATCGAAGATTATATAAATCACAAATTTTAAAAGTGGTTCCTATGGATCCTTGGGGTTCTTTGTGATCTCTGAGAAAAACCGCGGGTAAATAAAACTAATTTAGGGGTGTATGGACAACTGTAGGGGGTCTACGAAAAGTTTAATATAAAGTAAAATATTTATGATTTATTTCCAATATGAAAGTTCACAAATAAATTAATAATAATATTTACATGTTAAGAGTTTCAGATAAAAATAAAAAAATTAAGAGTAAAATATTATAGACAGGTACATAAAATATAAGTAACAAGTAATAAAAAAAAATTTTTATAAGTCACACACACAATTCCTACTTAGATCAACAAGGAAAATTTTTATTTTAGCTACTTTTTATTAAATAGTTACAATTATATAAATATGTACATACGTAGGACAGAATCACAGCATTAAGTGGTAATTCATTATTATTCATTATCATTAAGTATCGTATTGGCATCCAAAATAATCGTGTATATAAATTTCAGTCCAACTGAATACTTTAACGCGTGAAAAAAAAACCTTTTCAAGTTTTGACACAAGTTGCCAAAAATGATGCGAACGTGGTTGTATTTGTAATTCTTTAAATAATTAGTTTTAATAAATTAAAATTTTTATTAGTTATTATTATATTATTGTATTGTCATCCAAAATAATCCTATATATAAAATTTCAGCTCAATTGAGCACTTTAAAATATATTTTATTAACGATTGAAAATTCCACCAAGATAAATAAATAAATATACAAATAAATATATAGAGATTGTGAGAGCTAATAGTAGAGGAATTGAATAAAAATCGTCGCACGGTGAAGTCGAGCCAATCGCAGATGCGACCTTCTATGCAGGTTTAAATAGGAACAGGATTTTGCTGCTATGTGCAGTGACATATTTGAAATACAACTATATTCGAGTAATCAGTTTTGTTTTGTTTTGTAAATGCAACAAATATTTTCTAGTTTCTAACAGAAGCGGTATTATTCGTTGTATTGTTAATTGTTAAAGTGTGTTACGAAAGTATTAAAAATACACGATTGATATCTTGTACATAAATTTATCAATTAAAGTTGTACTTTTGTTAAAGTTAAATTATAAAATAGCTTTATTGTACATTTAATCTTATTTTTGTGCGATAGATAGCGACCGTATTGAAAGAAAGCGCACAGACAAAACATTTGAAAATTACGTAAATACTTACATATAACCAACAACTTTGTCGAACTACTACAGATATTTTTTTTATGCGGGAGAGAGGGACCACGCAACAAAAAAGGCGCACTTTGACGATACGTGAATTACTTACGAAATTCATGAGAAAGTGCATCCAAACAAATAAATAACTAAATTACACATGGAAACATTTAAAAATTATTTAATTTCTAATTGTGGAGAAGTTTTCTAAATACACATACATAATTCACTGCTGCTTGTAGAAATCCAAAGCGCGCATCTTCCTGTGATGAATGAGCGCAAAATCGTTTTCGTCACTTGAAGGTACAATTTCAATTTATATATTTTTTGGCATCATAAAATAAGTGATAAGTTTTTGCCATGACGTTCGGTTGGTCAGTTGCTTGTAAGCGTCGCGATAACCAGATATGCAGGATCGATGCTCTTTTTGGAATTTCAAACTCCTTTTGGAATCGGTACCTATTTTAAGAAAATACATTTTCGGATTTGTTGAAAAGCTAGATCTATGCCTACATTTTATCCTCCCTCAAAGAATCTAGTTTTTCTTGTCCGTCTTCATAATGTATCAAATTATTGATAATATCCCTGTCATTGTGTGACAGTTTTGCTTTCAATCAACCGCGTGCTGCTAGCGTGTTGAGAGAAAGAAATTGAATGTGCATCGCCGGTATACAGTTTATAATAAAAATACCAAAGTAGCTAGAAGTGTATATTAGTGGCCAGTTACATAAAGCCATTGAAATTCACACACATGTACCACTTTTAAAAAAAATTTAAAAAAATCGCACTAAAACAAAAATGCATAAAACAAATCACACAAAAATAAATTTGCATAAAACGTATCGCACAAAAACAAAATAGCATAAAAACTACCGCACAAAAACATGTATTTTACTGTATATTATTCATCAATATCAAGTTTCAATTATTTTTTTTTAAGGCATCAAAAAGTTAAGTTTGTAATTTTTCTATTTTGCACAGAAATAGTTATTTCCCTTTGGGGTCCAGGGCCCAATTTTTTGGTATAAAAAGGAGTCATAAGGAAGTTAGTAAGTTTGAGAACCACTGATATGTAGACAATGCTGCCAATATGTGGAGGAGGGAATATCCCAACCAGTAAAGATTAATAGGAATAAATTTGATAGTGTGAAAAGGGATTCCTGTTTACACGTTTCGGAAATGATTACTTACTAGTAATGAAGAGATCGAATAGACCGAGTCATAGGGAATAATGAGCAAATGATAAAAAATAATAATATAAGAGACAAGTCTATTTTATTGTAATTACACCACGCGTTTTCGTTATTTGCTTATTTCGTCAATGAGTTATATGCTAAATGTCAATGTTAAATATCAATATTGTTATATCAATTATAATCGGTTATTACATGTCAATCAGTCATTATACCAAATTAATGGACGTAATACTGAAGATATTCCCGGTTAAAGATAACAGCTTTGTTCTATTCAGCTTATTGGGGGATCGAAAGAATGCTGTTCAATTTGTTGGTCGGCTGAATCGAATTTTTGGCAATGTTATCCCACATGAGATCCATTGATCCAAACTAGGGATTGCAATATCGGACCAAAAGTTCACAATACCAGTAATCGGCATTTTTTAGGTCTTAATACCGGCATACCGGTTTTAATACCGGTAGTAGAAATTTTAGAAATAGAAAGAAAACACAGATGTTTCTTTGTTTTATTTGCCAGTTTTTTAGAGAATGTAAGTATCTCAAAAAATAATTTGTAACTTATAAATTATAACGATATATAAAGAATCACAAAAAATGTAAAGGAACATCTTATTTATTTAAATCACAAAAAAAGTGTAAATATAACCATTGAGTCTGTAGTATTATTACAAATTTTTGAAATGTGATCTGAAAAAACATAATGCATCAATTGTACTGTCATTAAGCCTGAAACGTCATATTGTGCAAAAATTCCAGCTGTCGAAAACGCTCTTTCGGCATCTACGCTAGTTGCAATGCGTGATATTCTCATACAAATAATGAAATCAAACCGAAATTTTATCAACTGATTTCTTTTGTGTTCTTTATAATTATTCTTATTCATTAATATAGGCATTTATTTATGAGTGTATATATATATATATATATAATGAGTCTAAAAAATATATTGTACCCTAAAGTATGATATACAAATAACTTTCATGGGCGCAACAGCCCATAAGGTCCAAGGCCTACCGTGCCCAACTCAGTACACGCGATCTTGGGATGCATGAGCAGATGCTCCGGTCAGGTGGTCAGTCTGATGACAAAACTTCCAGTGTTAAGTTCCCAAGCAAGCTTGGTGCCCATTTACCGTTTTCTCACCTCGCGTCTACAGGATCGGCTTCCCTATGCAGATAACATAACGCCACTTATATCCTCACGAACACTCCTACAATATTGCAGGATCCTTTCATCTGACATCATGCCAACAACCGATGACGAAATCACCCCACCTCCTCTCTTGCATCCTATCGATCTCCCTCATTACAAATAATATATAAAAAAAACTTTTTTAATATCAATTCCTACTTAGAACAACAAAGAAAAGTTTAATTTTATTTACTTTTAATTAAATAATTACAATTAATATATAAATATGTATATACGTATGACAAAATTACAATATTAAGTGGCAAAATAGAAAGCGATTTTCCATTTTCTTTTCTATATATGTTGTTGGACTATTATTTTTGTGTGTTTGTTACTCTTTATTCATTATCTACATACAATTAATGAATTAATATGTTAAAAAACCGTGTTAAGTTAACACTGCAAGTTTGAAAAAATGTATTTGAACTTGAATGGAGGAATAAAAAATATGTTATTAACGACTGAAAGTTTGAACAAGATATATATACACACATATATGTATATATGTAGGGAGAGTGTGAACTAATAGTAGGAATTGAAAAAATAATTTCTTAGTGCAACACTACCATGAAAACTTGTTTATTTTTATTGCACATCAAACAGTTGATTGAGAAAGAAGCACCCCATCCCTTTCCTCCTTTTTTTCTTAGACTAGTTTACTCACGCTACTTTCTTTTTTTTTTCTTTGTTACGAAATCAGAACGAGAAATGGTATTTCGCTGCTCTCACTGAGGTAGTCGACCTCAACAAGGCTACTTTTGCAATGTTTCAAATGACTTTAACCTTTTAATTAATGACAGATTGAAACCATGGAGTCGTAACTAAGGTTTTTCTCTCGAAGCGCAATGCATATATATAATAAAAATAATTTTCAAGGTATCCCCAATTTGATTTTCATACTAATTACAATTTGTTTCATTATTAGTCACGTAATTAATTTCATATTTCATTGGCTTATACATCCTAATTGTACGTGCATATTAATTATTTTTAAAGGTAATTTTATCATAACGTTTTAATTACAGTACTGTTGCGTACTTTTCAATGTGATAAAAAAATTGCGTGTGGCATTCACAAGCATAATTATATCGTAATCATAATTATATCAAATAACTGTATACATCTCGTACCGAAAAAAAAAAGATTTGAAATTCGAAAGAAATATTGATCGATAACATTAGAGAGTTGTTATTGGCAATAGCATGGGTTATTAATTTCGTACAGGAAAATTTTAAAAGTAAAAATCACATCAATTTCTACAGTTAATTTGCATAATTATTTTTAACTCCTTCTCGGCTTTTCCCGAGCTGAGCTCGTTGCATGCGAAACGTATCTTCCTCGCTCATTCCAAGTGTAGCTCGGGCACTGTGGAAATTTACACTGTGCAATCGGTCTTTCCCGAATTATTTCACATGTGCTTTTTATAGTTTCGAATAATTGAAAAGCACCACTCGGTGGAATTTTCTACAAAAAGAGGACGTTTTACTGCTGAGCAACCCCCTTCACTCTTGTCTCAAACACACTTTGTTGACTACATTCCTCCAACTGAGAAGAAGACTAATCCAACATGACACTGTATAATTTGCTGGGTAAAGGGAAAGGTAGAGAGAATGGTAAAGGGAAAAAGATAAGAGAAATAAGATTCTATTTTCCAGATTGCAACACTGGGTCCCGTGTTTTCGAATTTATCATATAATCAAATTTTGATTAATAATTTCATAATATTTTATATAAATAAAATTTGTAATTCAAGACAAAAGCTAGGTTTTGTAAGCTTTATGCTTATAGTTGATGGGAATTGACTCAAAAGTTTACTGATTTCTACCATACACTGGCTCCGAGGAGGCCCTGTATCAAAATTCCTTCGGGGCCCTTTTTTAGATATGGGAGCCCTGTTAGTGGGATTGTAATTACATATGTTGCGGCCCCTGTAGCTTGGGAGCCCTGTATCATTGATACGGCGGTAGAGACACCCCTGCTATTATACAGAAAGTCAACTTTATAGGTAAATTACTCGTTTATTTAAATATTTCTTTTTACTTTAATTTTTAGACAATTTTGTAGGCGAATAGTGCTATTATGTTTAGAAAGATATGTATATTTGAAAATAAGCATAAGAACTTGACATTTTTTATCCGTAATCCAGAAATGAAGTGAGATTGGAAGGGGTTAATATCATTGCTCATTTTGAACCAAGCACAAAAAACTATTTCGAATAATTTAGAATAATTTTTAAATAATCTTATCGAGACTCGATATAAAAGCAAAAAATGTGAAGTGATTCGCCTTTCCCCCTACGTAAAGAAAAAAAAAAACTAAAAATTTATTTACTGAAGGTATAGTTAAAATCTGCATAAAATCCACGAACTTATAAAAGAAAATGAAATGTTCATTCCGTGTACTGCTCCGTGTACTGTGTATTCCTTATTTAAAAACTGGATTTCTCAGACTGTGTAAGAATTAAAATTCAACTTTTTTTCGAGCTGGTTCGCTTATAAGCCAGGCAAAAACATGTACGGAATATACTCTATTAACTTAAATCTAACAGTTATTTCTAATACTTAAAAATATCCTAGCTTTGATGAAACTTTACCATAAACAGCTCTGAGTAATATATATCCTGGTTTACTCTATTTTTAGGGGTGGGGTGAGGGGGATTCCACTAAATTTGCGTCGATTGGACATTAATTCCAATACGATAACAGTACTTCATCAATTTGATAATAAATAAAGGAGTACATTCAAAACAAGATGTGACCATACTGAATAATAAAAGAGCACCAGAAAGTATTAAACTGGAAGATAAATTTCAAAAATTAAGTTTAAACAAAATTAAAAATAATATAAAACAAGTAAATGAAGAACTTATTTAGCGTAAAAATAACTGAAAAAAGAACCATAACAATAACATTAATTGAAGCAAATATAATCTGAAACACACATACACAGATAAAATATGACTAAATTTGATTAAATTAAGCCTCCTCTGCAGTAGGAAGGTTTAAACTGAAAAAAATAATAATATTAACATTAATTTATGTTAAAAACTGTCTAAAACAGATAAATTGAACTCAATTATTTTTATTTATTATTTTATTCAATTAATTATAAATTCAAATCAATAAAGTTTAGAATTTCTTAATGAAAAGATAAAATGGAATTAAATTTCATCGAAATACATCTTGAGCGCAGAAACAAAAATGGAAATACGAATAGTGTGGCTACAAAACAAATACTTTTTTGTTGGAAGATTAACCTTTTAAGGAGTTTTTATTCTAAAAAACAATTTTAGTTCTGTTTTAAAGAAAAAATTAACAAATTAATGTAACTATAAGTATATATAAGGATTATGGAAGAATGTAACAATCTCTTAAAAACTAAAGAAAGGGTTTTTTTCTTTCTTTTTTTTTGCATTTATAAATAGATGCCATTCTGCTAGAACTACTTTACGAAAAATCGTTTCAAAATTGAATTTAAAGAAAAAAATCTAAAGCAAATTTTCAAAAAATTCCCTTTGTGGCGTAAGCCATCATCGTGACCCATAGTTTCAGCTTATCAAATTTTACGTTTTAGGGATTTTCCACCTTTTTTTGCTACTTATACGCGCGCGCACAGACACACATGGGATTTCTTGAAGTAGAATCAGAAGAAACGAATAAAGTTATTTCTATAAAATGAAAGCATTACTAATAATAAGATCCATCGAGTTTGGAGGAAACTGGAAGAATAAAAGTACATATGCAAAAAAATGTTCAAATGTTGAAGGATAGAGAATCTCAGATTCTTTTTTGAGTGAAGTGATTTCAAAATAGATTGATGCACTGTTCATATAAACTCAACAATACAAGTTATTTAAAAAAAAAATTAATCAAAGGGAAAATAGCGGATTACTTCGCTCGTATCTCTCTCTATATAAGTTGAAATGATATATACTTTCCTGAAAAAAAAAAACTGTGTGTGTGTTTATGACCACAAGATAGAAATGAAAATTACTGATTTATTCTGGGCAAGAGAATCCAAAACTTCGGGTGCACTATTCAAAAACATTTATATGTAAATTACTTATATAGATTATATACTATGCATGTTTATATGGTAATTACGTACTATCGCAACAATGTCAACGTTCAGATAACTCGTTAAATTTTTAACCCTGATTTCCCATGTGTCGTACGCGCTGAATTGACAACTATGTGCTTCCTTTCATATAATGTCACCAATACCATTGCGATAATACGTCAGAATCATTTATATAACCTATATATTATGCCGTATACTAATTAAGATTAGGAAAACTTATGTCCTGAGAGCCATTTACTTTTTATAAAATTCTCTAAGTAAGCAAAAGGAAAGGGTTCGTACTCTTTCCCAATTGATGCTTTGATTTTCTCGAAATCTCTTTGTTTTATCACTACCACAAACCAAAAAATTGGAAACTTTCGCACCAATTAATTCATTAAAATGTCGGATTTTAATTCTTTTGGGATATTTTTGTGATTGAATATATGCATATATATGTGCTCTTTTTACTGAATCAAAAAATATATCCATGTTTCGTTTCTTCTTATTATCGATCTCTTACATTAGAACTATTTTTTTTTCCAATTATTTTTGCTCACGCTCCTCTTCTTTCGTAGACTCACTGCAGTTGAGTGGAAGTGGGCTGCATGACAATGATATTTAAATAAAGAAAATAAAAATTCACTGGAAAAAAAGATGCATGAAATTTCTACCTAAAAAAAAAAAAAAAACTCGCGCCTAAAAGGTTTTTAATTCAAAACTAAACTCGCGTCGAGGATCCGATCCTGTTTGCCGACTGGAGCCGATTAAATCCGATTGAGCGTAACGCAGCCGAATCTGTGTGTGAATCTTAACTTAGATTCACTCCAGTAAAACGCACCTAAAAAAAGTCTCCTCTGTAATTAGCCTAGTGGTCATGGTCACTAGTTCATGGCGGGGCAACAGTACCTTAGTAGTCATGGTCACGGACTTGTGACTGGTGTGTCATGAGCTCAAGTTCTAGTGCCACCGTGTAGAAGAACTGATGCACCATAAATATGTAGTGGTTCGTAGTCTTCCTGCTGGTGTAGGAATTAGAAAAATGGAGTGCAAGTTCAGGTGTCATCTTGTGTGTCTTCAAAGTTGTGAGGTCCGTCGCCAATAGCTTCAAGTTTCTTTATTGTGTGATGTTAATAAATACTTACACACTCACTCACGAACTCATGGTGGGTGATACTTGAGCAGAATCATGCCACTTAGTACCAGTTTTCTCGTGGAATTGAATGCAAAGTAAACCCATCGAGCTCTAAGTCCTCATCACGGGAGTAGATTTTTGGAAACTGAAATGTGTCTACGTCGATGCTCTCCTCGTCACTTGACCATGTGGTTTACATTTTCGAGATCTATCACTAATAATTATCGTTTTTCTCCTACTAATAAACATTAATGTAAATTCTAGATATAAATATAGACATATATATTTATATGCAAACTATATGAATAGTTATTCCATTTTGTTCAATCTTTCGGTTGCACTAACATACAAATTCAACAGAAATGTCAACCACTTGTCTAAATATTATATTAATTTAGGATAAATTTTTTGATATTTTTAAGGATATTTTTTGAAATTAGTAACCTAAGTAACATCTCCTTGCAGCATTATCCGCGCTATGTATATAAACACTAAAGTACATTTTGGGATACACATATATGGAATACTCTGATGTTTCAAATAACACTGATTCACATATCGAGACATGGATGGATTAAACGGAGATTGGATAAAGTGTATGTGCTTTCCGAAATATGAGACATTGTAAACAGTGAGTAATATCTAGATTGCGCATATCATTTTCGAGCATGCTGTATACAATGTCATATAGTTAGTGAATGAATCTATACATACTTAAACTGACATACCTCAATAATTATTATACTAAACTGTAATTTGATAGTTTAGGGAAGTATTTGGCATGTTTAGCTATAAGTTTGCTTAACTAATTACGGTTTCATGAAGGATTTTTAGTAAGTATGATTTTACCAATGGGCTCAATTCATGACGTCACATGATAAAGACAAACACGTGATCTCCATTGTATTCAAAACAACATAAACTAACTTGTACTTGCTATTTTATTTGTAAGGGATATAAAATTTTTAATTTCATAACTGGATAAAGATGTTCACACAAATGTTACAGAAGGAAATATTTCATCAAAACAATTTTAAGTTTTTTGAAAAAAATCTCATTTTTAACAAGTAATTTTAAATAAAATGCCTTTTTTATACCTATGTGCGTTATTATTGATGAGAAATATGTACTTTATAAGGAAAAGTTTCTGAAAAGATTAAAAGTCAGCAACACATCGAAGTGCATGAACTTATTAGCTGGAAACACATGATTGCATTAATCGTAGGACTATGGCGTCACATGAGTTTTTGAACTAATTGGCTATAAACACGTGGTTGTCATTATCGTGCGACTATGACGTCACATAAATTTAGCCTATCACCGAAATAGACACATGCTTTGAATTACGCAAAGAAAAGAGCTTAAATCAATATATTTGATCTATATCGATACGTTTTTTGTCATTGATGGATAGTATAAGAGAGAAATGCAGCTAAAATAGGTTTTTTATCTAATCATATTTTACAAATGCAAATTTTGAAGGCGGTATAAAATAGTTTCAGAATGAGGTATTGACAGACTATTTATTTACTTCGTACTTTGAGGATGGACGTCGTAATTTCAACCTCAATGTTTGCAGCACAGTCAAATCAAGCAGACAACACCTGAATTGATACTTCGCTCTTTCTTCTACGCCATGGAAATATGAAGTGATTATTTTTGTTTAGAAAGTAGAGCACAAAACTTTTAAAATCTTTTCCTTTGATAATGACCAATAGAAGGTTTACTCACTATGCACAGAGGCTGATGCATAGTTTTCTATTTTTATTTCCAATAGATGGTACAAAAAGTTGACATACTCTTGGAGCATTGCGTAGGGTAATGCATAAGATGAGTACAGTCCAGAGGTTTCCGAAGATTATAGACTATGGAGCATGGGTCAATAAGAACTTTATTTTGTGATGTAAATGTCTATCAAGGCAGTCATGATCAGTAGCAAGACAAAATTCTGCAACAGCGTTTATTCTTGGCCAGACCGAAATATTTTGAATATTATTCCACCAGGATTTCTGGGAATTCCTATTTGATAATTCTTTTTTACAACTTATTTTTAAAAAATTATCTAATAACTGACTTTGCATTGTGAAAAAATTCGACATCACTAACGATTTTAATAATGGCTGCACCTTTTTTGCTTTTTTCATTTCTCTCTATCCCGCAATAGGCTGGGATCTACGGAAGGAAAATAATTTTATTTTTGTCAGATAGCGACAGCAAGAGATTTTTGCAATTCCGAATGGCTATCAAATATAGGGTTCTGGCAGAGTAAAATTGCTTGCAAAGCGGTCTTCGTGTCTGATAAAATGGCAACTCTTGAAAAGTGTTCCAAGTGACATAGAAGTTGAGAGATTGCACAATTTGTATGGCTTCAATCTCACCATCAAAAGTTGATCTGTTGTTGTGGCTAATGCCACTTATCTGACGTAGTCAGATCAAAGCCCACGAAGTTCATCGTGGCAAGGGGCAAGAATTACGCCTTTCGTTGGCCTTGAGCACCATACAGGTGACAGTACGAATTAGCTCGGAGAAATTCCTCGAAGGGACGATAGAGGGAGACACCACCTATTTCCACTTCCACAATTTTGGCATGGTACTGAAGGGGAGGGAAATATTCTCCAGTCCCCTGCACTCGTGATTCAGTCCTCAAGACTTTCGGACCCACTGATTTAACGAGCAAATACTCCGTTTGTACTCGGAGGGTATTTGGTGGCATCGGGCATCGAACCCAGGCCTTCCGGTCTGGAGTCCAATGCTCTAACCACTAGGCTACCCACGGCCTTAAAGTTGATCTAAGTCATCTTACTGGAGAAAAGAAAGAAAAAAGACTGTAGATACAGCCTTTGAAGAATTTATGCAGCCCTCCATCTGAGAATGCGGTAAACACTCGGAGCCAATCATTTTCAGGGTTAAGGGTATTGATAGTCTTGTAAGCAAACGATCTCAATAACAAGTTATTTGTATTCTTTTTAGTGATAGCTCGGTAACAATATGAAATCCCATGTCCATACATGTCTTAAGAGACTGCAAAAAATGTCCAGGGCTGAAATTAATGTCAAAACGTTCCTTAAGCTCAAACACAGGCGGATGCATATATAAAAGGTCATTCGCACTTGATGGAAACGATTTTTAATTCAATTCTCGTTTGCATTTTGACATAAAACTGGAAATTTCAGAATAATCGTGTATTAATGTTTTCTTTGGATATTGAAATGTAAAATAAAAGAGTTATTTTAAAAATGGCTTGATATATACTTTGAAGATTACGAACATGCACTTTCGAAGAGGAAATATTCGTATCAATAAATTATACACCGGTGTAAAAAGCTCGATTATTCAATTTAAATAAAAGAAATTTATAATGCATTGAATTCGAAAGGAAAAAACGTCTATCTGAAAGTAAAATTGAAAACATGACGACAAAGCTTCATCCAAAGATTGTTCAAACGCAGGCAACTATGAAGAAAGTGAAGTACCTGATCCTAAAAGAAAGTTGTAACGTTTCCCGCCACACAGCTGTGAATCGGTTTCTTTTGTGGGTGGGATCACCACACGTGCAATGACATCTCCACCTTTGAAATATTGCGTGGTCTTGTCTTGGACATCGCCTAGGCAAACTTTGACAACATGAGGAACCCTCCTACTCCACCCACGAACCGGATGTAACTCGAGGCTAAAGACGCCGACCCCTATCATTCTCTAGACCCTAGCAAGGGCAGTAAGACAACGGGGGTTGTCTGAAAACTTCGCGCTGAGAACGGACGAATCTCCTTCACAAATCACATAATTTGAACTCTAATAATCTCATTAATAAGTTTAATAACTTCAATGTATATTCTGTAATTATATATATATATAATAGCTTTGATGTAAATAAACTATAAATATTTAAATTAATCAATACCACGTTACCCTTATTTATCTTAAACGTCACAAAGTCCTCCGACTTGAAGATTCATTGCATCGAAACTAGGAATGTCTTCTCTGACTGTAATTAAAATCATTTATAAAAATTTAAAGATGCTCAAACCCAAAGTTCATCACATTTTTTTAAAACACGTTGCTGAAAAAAAAGCTAATTGCAAAAAATTATATGAAAAACACTTAGCTGCTGGAAAATGGAAATTTGTGGTAACACTTGATGATATATGGGTAT
Source organism: Trichonephila inaurata madagascariensis (assembly GCA_019973955.1). NCBI lineage: Eukaryota > Metazoa > Arthropoda > Arachnida > Araneae > Nephilidae > Trichonephila > Trichonephila inaurata. The sequence goes on along the minus strand of BMAV01005746.1, from coordinate 447,274 downwards.
ATTTTTATAAGTACTGTAATAAAATAAAAAAAAAAGATCAATTTTCTGTTGCATAACTGACGGGAATGACCGTGCGAATTGGCTTCGTCAGTGTACAGTTAGGTTCCAATAGGGGTTCATGATAGTTGAAGGATTTTCTAACAATGGCAAATTAAAAACCAAAAAAGTCTCAAGTAAAGCCAACATTAAATCACTCTACAAACAGTAGAATATTTTAGAACCAATTTTTGAAGAAGAAATCCCAGCCTTATATGGAAAGGGCATTGACAAATTTGCGCTTCATATTGACATAGCCTCTAGTCACACTTCTAAGTCAACTGCTGCTAATTTAGAAGGAAAAAAAAAGAATCAGAAACAGGAATAAAGTGTATTCCATTTGAGGAAATACATGTAAAATCACCCTACGCGCTTCTGCAATGGACTTTTGTGCTTTCGTGTTTTTAAAACGAGCTTTAGGAAAACGGCATCCAAGAGCAATGAACAGACTTTGGAAAACATTTCAAGAGGAATGTATAAAAATTAGCATGATAGTACTAGTAAAAAAGTTATTTTCATGAAACATTCAAACTAAAGCTATTGTCAAGGATCATGGCTATCAGATAAAAGCAAATTGCCATGAAAAATATGGTACTTATTGATAAAAATTCTATCAAAATTGTTTTCAAAAGGTGCGATCAACCTCCTGTAAATGTGTATCTAGATTCAAAGTCCTCATATAAATGTGGTGTGGAAGGGTGTTGTCAATTTTTTCAATTCCTACTATCAGCTCACACTGTCTCTATATATTTATTTATATATTTGTATATTTATTTATTTATCTTGGTGGAATT
>BMAV01005746.1:424027-441444 GCA_019973955.1 Trichonephila inaurata madagascariensis | reverse complement strand
TGTTTGAGACTGGGGTTTTTAGACCAAAATAGAGTCTATATAAACAGGATAAATAGTTTTTTATGAAACATTTAAGCAGGTACACGTGTATCTTTCTTTCATATAAATGGTAAAAAGGTTTCTTAGTGAACAGTGTAAAAACATATAGTAAAGGTATATGCCTATACCTTCGTACATAAAGGTACATATATGTACACTCATGGACAAAAAAAAATTAGCGCACCAAGAAGTCGTCAAAATGAAACGAAATTTTACATACGTAATGACTACTTTAATATAAGTAAATGATTATAAAATCAAAGAAACAGAGTCATTTATTTCAGTGAAAAAGACAAAAGAATGGAGGATTTAATACCCTGTTGAACCAAGGCTTTTTGATTCTCAGGCTGCGACAGAGAACCCTCCCAAAACAAGTCACATTCTCCCCGGATTTGACATCACTTCACCAGTCTGTCATTAAAGCTTGTGATATAGTGCTTTACCTTACCACCTGTTTTTATATATGAAATGTAGTGAACACAACATCAGCAATACCACTGGATATAAGGAAAGATAGGATATTTATATTATTGTATAATTTTATTCTTGAGTCATCATTGAATTTATTTTTAGTTTTAAAGATAACTGAGTGTAATAAACTGATGTATTTATGCCAACATCACTAATTATTTGTCAATTAAGATATTTTAATCTATATGAGAAATTAGTGTTTAAATTTATATATTTTTTAATCTATCAAATCCTTATCTTAAAAATATTAAAAAAGTTTTATTAATAACATAACCTAAAACTTCACATATTTTATAATAATGCTTCGTTATTGTTATGTACCCAACTGTTCATCAAATAAAATACATATCCTTACACTTTCCCGCCTGTCCATCCTATTTGAATGAGATAACATATTGATTAACATATTTCAGTGAGTTGCTAAATATTCTTAATGTGGTTAATATTTTTGAAGAAATCTACTTCATATTAATTCTGTTCATCATGTTATGGCTATTCAATCTTAAGAAAAGTATATTGAAATTTGTAATATAGGAAAAATTTTGCAAGCTGAAAAATAATTGATCGTTAAAAGCGGGCACTCGGATAAATATGGTACTATTTTACTGAAAAATTTAACTTCAAATTATCCAGGAGAGATATTTAATGTTAAAGTAGATATTAAGAATTTCTACGAAGTATTAAACGTTTCCAATAAATTAGAGGATATCTCAAAGAAGAGTATACAATTTTAATGTACATTATGGGTTACGCATGCATAATATAAAATTCAGATGCTCCGATTGCAAATGTATATTTCTTTCAAATAAAGAGATCGATTTAGAAAATGCAGGACAAGACATTTGAGACTTCTGGATAGAAGAGATTTAAAAATGCCCACAAATATTTCGATAAAAGTCCTTTCAATGCATTATTTCATTTTTAATTTATTAATATCGAAAACATTCGAATCAAGATTTCTTAAAGTATATTGCCAATTATCTTGTTTACAAGCACAACAGAAGCATATTTTGAATTACATGAGTTGTGGAATGTCTCGCTTTCCTTTCATTCACCATGTGTAAAGTGTAACACACCTGCATTTTCATATTTTTAAAAAAATATTCATTACATTCGGGAATATATGCTTCAATAATTATTCAAAAAAAGCGCAATGAAGAAATTTTAATGATGAAAGATAATCAAAAAATAAAGAAATTTAAGCTCAATCAGATTAATGTTGGTTTTTATATTTCACTGTTTTATTATTTAAATATTCAATTATCGATTGGTATATTTTTCAATTTGCATGTACTTCCTTACACTTCAATTTTTTATTCTATATAGGTTTTATGCACGTGTTTAATAGTTCACACATATATAACTACTACTTCAAAACTTGAAAGTAATCAATACATTGCCTCATTAATGATATATTCTAATGTAGTACATATATTCTAACATATAATCTAGAACTCTATTTTTGTTGTATAATTACTGTGGTTATCTAAAACTGTTTGTGTCATTTCTATATTTGTATATATTTTTACATGCAATGTATTCTTTATTTGTATATATTTTTACATGCAATGCATTCTTTATTTGTATATGCTTTTGCATAAAGTTTGCATTTGTATATATTTTTGCATGGATTTTGCATTTGTATATATTTTTGCATACATTTAACCTTTATTATGATTCATTGATTACAGCAAAATGTTGCTAAAATTTCATACTTCTTTTTATTAATATGCCTCTAATGCTTTACTTTTCATATTTTCTATACAGGTAAATGTGTTTTTTTTTTGTTATTTTATCTCATTGAAAATATTTTATATTGAGACAGTTTTTACTTAGATTTTTCTTACATTGTTATGAAGCTTTCACGAGTGATATTTCCCTCTTTTTTCTGGAAAATATTAGGCATCCTTCTAACGTATTTTGAAACATAACTTTCATCTGAAAATATTCTAAATAAGAATTACAAAAAATAATCAATATAAATGTGGAAATATTAGTCTAGGACCTGAAAAGAAATAAAAGTCTAAGCTTTATATTCCTGACAGGCACTGCGAGTAGCAAAATATTCCCTCCATTCGTAACGTCATAAAAACGCTGTCACGGCCTGGACCTTCAAGGTGCTTGGTTTAGCGCAAATGCACGATGCGATGCGATCGGGCATTGCGGCGTACAAGTTCTGTATGATGTCTTGAGACATTTCATTCCATATTTGCTGTAACCTTCCCTCTAGTTCGTTCAAACTCGTGGGATGCCGAACTTGCCATCCCAAATGATTCCAAATATGCTCGATTGGACACAAATCTGTTGATCGGGCAGGCCAAGGAAGGGTAGTAGCAGTGCGGAGACAGCCTTGTGACACCTTTGCCATGCGAGGCCAAGCACTGTCTTGTTGGCTCTTGGGAGCTGTTGCATGAGTGGTAAAACATGTGGTTGCAGGATGTCATGGACATGCCGCTGGGACGTGATAGTGCCACGGATCAATGCTAGGGGTGACCGTGTATTGTAGGCAATGGTACCCCATACCATCACACCAGCTGTGGGAGTGGTGTGTCGCTGTAAAGCAAAGGCAGGATTGAGGCGTTCACCAAGGGGTCTCCAACACGATTGTCATCACTGCTGAGATTAAATCTAGGTTCGTCACTAAAGATGACCTGGTTCCATTCCGCTACAGTCTAGTTTCCTCGTACGCAGCACCACTCCAAACGGAGGCGTCAATGGGTGGGCGTCAAGGGCGGCACATGTAATCCTACAGCCAGGCGCCTTCGTATAGTTCGAGAAGACTCAGAGATCCCTAGTGAAGGTGCTACCTGTGCCTGGATTGCGGCCGATGAAGCAGTTAGCTGTACGCGTACTTTTCTTACAATGTGGCGGTCTTCTCGACGACTGATCTGTGGAGGGCGTCCTGAGCCTGGTCTTCGTGTAAATGACATCTCTCGGATCCACTGGTCCCAACATCTCCTCACACAACACAATCAGAGCGGCATAATTGACGAGCTACTCACCTAGCTGAACCCTCAGCTTCAATCACGCCGATGATTCTCCCCCTCTCAAACTGCGACAGCTGCTCATATTGCCTTCGAAAACGGTTTAATGGCATGTCTACCTCAGCTCTTACTTTGTAAACGATTCAGCATACTCAAACAGGCTTTGTTTACCGGTTTTATACTCCATGGAAAATGAAGTGTAACGCCCTCTACTGGTTATACGTAATGCGCAATCATGCTGCATTTCTAATTATTTGCATATCTCCCCGACATGTATCTCCATGCCAAGTTTTGTTACGATCCCGTAATCGTTTCTTGATGCGCTAATTTTTTTGTCCATGAGTGTATAATTCACATTGTTCAAAGTTGTACAGGATAAATCAAAGAACGCTTTTAAAATAAAAAAGTAATTAAAATGTAAGGAAAACACAATTGTATAAGGTGTGACAGTTATAAATTCCCGGACTGCGCATGCCCCAACCGTTAGTCTTGGTGTGAAGGAATGAGAAGGGAATATAGTTGATCTTGATCTTTCTGGTGGTACTCTGGCTCGTTATTCTATCCACCTAGTTCAGTTTGTTTTTTATCCTTGTTTGAGAAAGATATTGTTGTGTCGAAGTGCCTCTATCATTATAAACGTAAAATTCGAACTGTGCACATACATTTAAAATTCCTCGTGAAATTAAAAAAAAAAAATTCCAACTGAACGTTTTAAATTGTTAAAGTAGTATTTGGCAAAACTTGCACGTCACAGTCAAAATTTTGAATAGCACAAATAAATTTCGGAAGATCGGGAGGTTGCTGAAGATGATGAACGGTCTTGTCGATCTGTAACATTAAGAACAGGTGATGCGTATCGTTTTTGCTCGATATTAATGGCATCTTCATGACTGAATAAATACTTTAAGGCCAAACAGGGAAACAGAAGTACTAAATTAAGATCAATCTGTGCTCTGTGAAGTCAAATGCACTCTTTCTGAACCACCGCTGGATCGTCTTCACCTTATGAGCAGGAGCAGAGTCCTTTTGAAAGGCTCAATCGTTTCAATTGAACAGGAGTATTTTCAAGGGATTCACTTTGGATTCTATGATAAACTTCTGCTGTGGTGTTTACTCCTTTCTGGCAAAAATGAATCTACGGTAGTCTTCACCAAAGAACCCATTTCATGTTAGGAAACTATTGACGACTCAACGATAATGAAGTTTCGTGTGCGAAAATATCCAAGACAGGACACTAAGACGCTTATGTTCTAAGGCAGGACAATCTTTGATCTCCCTTTATCCAGTCGACAGTGCAGTTACCTGTGTAGTTCCCACTTCAGTCTCCGTCACCAAAATCCTCTGTGTGAAAGGGGGGGGGAACTAGTATCAATAGTGGAATAGTAATCCCGTCTGTTTTCAAACAGAAGTGATTCTGCTTCACGTGTCACTTTTTGTGGTCATGACGTATTCCACCTATAAAGAGGCACTAAAAGGGGAGAAACCCAGAGATTCTAAGGAGCTTCACAGAGACTATATAGACACTTCTACAAACTTCGATACTCTACGATACTTCTACACTCTTCAACACGATATGACGCCCCAGCACACTCCAACGAACTCTCTCCGATCGACTTCCAGATTCACTTGAACTCGTTCACACTTAATGTGACCAATCAAGCATCCCAATATCATCTTAACGCTTTCTTTCTCTAGAGCAGGGATGGCGTGCCATCAATGGCACGCAACACAATATTTTGGGTACGCCAGCGATCAAAATTTTTTACATTTTATTTCAAAATAACAAAGTTCACTATGAAGTATTACGAACAAACGCTGGGAGCACACTCGTTTGTTACTTGCCTTAGTTACGTCGTGGACTACAGTTATTTATGCTGCAAAATTTGTCAATACATAACATAGTCAATTTCGTTAATGTGCAACTGTATTTTAAAATTTATTTGTGTTATATTTACGATTTGAAACTGTTATTAAACTGGGTTAGTTCAGCAAAAGAACAAAAAGTGTAAGATAGCAAGTGTAACAGAGAATTTCAAACTTAGTGAATCTAGAAATACGGCATTATTAGTAAAGGCCAGAAAGCGGTGTGTGTTCTACGTTCTGGAGTAGTGGTCTGTAAAGCGGCATTTTGAAACAAATCACAAATCCTGTCGTCAAAAAAGTGAACCACAGCAAAAATAATTTCCTTAGAAACCATTTGGCAGATGACTCCAATTTATCATACATTCTATATGCTAAAAAGATACATCTTACATTCCTAATCTAGTTTATTTCTCGTCCTATCTTCGACAACATAAATCACACTAATGTTACTTTAATTTGAATTACACGTATAACTACACTCACTTCCAAAAGTTAAGCTCGAAGATGTAAAATGCAAGAAAATCGACAAATACTGCTTTGATTGACACAAAATTTAGCAGTAAGTAGCATATATATTTATACATAAAAAAATCAATAATTATATACAGAAATGAAAACAATATTAAATTTTTGTAAGTTATTAGATAATGTCATACTGGAGACTTAAACAGAATTATGTATAAAGTGAAAATAAACAGCATAAAATGAAAAAAAGAACATTAATAGGGTATGTGATCCCCCCTCATCTGTATGCAAAGTTTACACCTTCTGACCATGCTTTCAATTAGGTGGTCAACCACCGCAGAATTAAGCACTCACCATTCTTCTTGTAGAGCAGTTTCCAGCTCAATAAGAGTGGCTGGAGGTGGGAAACGTGAAGATACAGCACGGCCGAGAGCATCCCAAATATTTTCAATGGGATTAAGGTCGGGCGAATATATTGGCCATGCCATACGCGCAATCGCTTCACTCTTCAGGTAGTCATCGATGATGTCAGCTCTATAGGGACGTGCGTTATCATCCATTAAAACAAAAGTAGGGCCAACTGCTGCAGCGTACAATCTCACAATGGGTTCTAGGACTTCATTTCGATACCGGACAGCCATCACAGAACCCCGTTTAAAGATGTGCAGGTCGGTGCGGTATCCTAATGAAATCCCTGCCCACACCACAATGCTTCCGCCTCGGAATGCGTGATGTTCGGTGATGTTTTGTAGCTGATTGCGTGCTCCTTATTTACACCATATCCTTATACGCTTGTCATCTGCCTCCAGAGCAAATCTTGTCTCATGAATAAACATGACATTGCCCCAGTCAAACACAGTTCAATTGCCATGTTCCCGGCACCACTTTAATCATGCCCCTCTTGATTGGACGGATAGAGGAACACAAACTCGAGGTACCCGGGCATACAATCCATTCATATGTAATCTTCGGCGTACAGTAGCTGCAGATATAGCCTTACCAATGGGCGCTATAACCTTAGATGTCACGTGTGGAGGTAGCTCTGCGATTCTGCTTGGCTACAATAGCAATATATCGATCTTCCTAGAGGGTTATAACCCTTGGGCGACCGCCTACGGGCCTTCGGAAAACTGTCTGTGTGGTTTGGAATTGTTTCCATAAACGTGAAATTACAGAATGATGAACGCCGAAGAAAAGAGCAACAGCTATGATGAACTGTCCTGCTTCAATGCGCATCACAGAACGCCACACTCAGAATCTTCCATTTGTTTTCTGGAAGTCATAGAAACACGTATGTCTTGAAAATAAATTGTACGAAAGTTTTAAACACCTTCTCTATCAGCATTTACAATCGACTTCTGTAACCCTTCATAAAGCTGGCTTCTTATGACTGCCCTTTTTTCATATTTCTTGACATGAAAGCACGATTGGTTGTTACCTTACATAATTGCATACTTCCATCTACCTCTGCAGCGAATTGCATTCTCTTCAATTCTGATTGGCTTCCGGAAATTAACATTTTCCTCTCCGTGCTTAACTTTTGGAAGTGAGTGTAAAACATGCACAACTATGCAGTAAATAAAACGTTTCGAGATGTTAGTATTTAGTTTTATTATTTTCCCATTAATCACAAGTCAAAATTATTTGTCGGCACGTCTATATCTCATTAAACACTTCTTTAGAAAAAATGGCGCGTTGATCTAGAAAGGTTCGCCACCCCTGCTATAGAGTGATACAGTCTTAACAATGACCTCAACAGTGCTGCACCATAGCAGTAATGAACCGCTTCACAGGAAATCTCTGAGATGCCTTCATAGATGGATCATCAAGGAAATCGGAAGATGGGCTCTCGGCGTGCATTTTTTCTTATCTATAGCTTCTTAGACATTCCTTGTGTATACATTGAAGAATCTCTCAACTGCCAAAATAAAGTCAAAAACGGCTATTATAAGCATACCGCCGCAGCAGTACTTTTGCTTTAGGGTAACCTTTAGGATTTAGCTCCTTTTTAAGAAAATGATCCGTTATATTTCGAGAAAGCCTCTTCGTCTAAGTTGTACATAATACGTTCATCTTTTTGACACATTTATCTGTACAAGACTTTTCAACGAGGATTTTGACGAGTTCCCACTCTGACTTCTTTGCTTATCTAGTGTTTTAGTACGGTCTGAAAAATCTCAAAAAATCTCTTACAGGTGCGATAAATAAATAACCTTTCGGTGTGTGTGTGTGTCTAAAGGCTTACGAAATTTAAAAATCTTCGATAGGTTCCTTTTTTCCTGGTTGTAGAGAAATATGCAGCGCACGCTTTTGTTCAAAGTGTTAAAGTTCTGACTGATTTTGAACAAATTGAATGAGAAAGGCTACAATTTTTTGAAATATATTGTAGACGGTCTCCAACGATGAAATTTAAAATCCACTGCCACGTTTGAGTCACAGCGGACGATCTAAAATTTATGTTTTAGAACTTAAGGTATAAATAGGTATTCTTGAATTCACAAAGGAAGTTTTCGTTCAGTAATGACGTTTTGAGCAGATGAACAAATGCATTCCGAAACGTTTTTCAGTACTGAATTTTCCCGCTATCTATTTGCTTCTTTTAGTTTCGCAATATTTATATTGTTCTAAGTATAACTAGGCAAAGGCCTACTGAACTTGTTCGAATTTTAGAGACCATTCCATATTTTCGTCTGTTGGCAATTCCAAATTAGACGCATAAGAAAGTTTAAGTTGGTTTTTAACAAAAAGATTTACGTATATAGTCATTTCTTCCATGAAATTCCTTCTAAGCTTATAAAACCCTTGCGAAATCTTAATTCGATGAAATCGTGTTTTTTTCTTCTGCAAGCAAAATCCCTTTAACACTCTTTAAATTCTACTAGAAACTTCTTTTTGTACTAATCCTTTCCTGTAGTAGTAGTTGAAAGATATAATTTCTGATTACAATGAAGCCATAATAAGAAACTGGTTTAGTACATAAATATAAAAAATAAATAAGTATTACATGAAAGGGCAATAAATAGGAATTTAAAATTTCAATCGTTTTTTTTCTGCTCCACTGACAGCAGATTACTTCGACGAAAGAATTTAGTAGTAAATGAAATGAAAAGGAAGATCAAATGCATATTATGAAGGATTATCTGTGTATTTTACTGACACTATTATAGGACTCTCATAAACTTTATTATAATTACTAAGATAAGTATCTCCTAAAGTATTTAAAGAGAAAGTTCATCTGTTTGTTATGTGTTTAAGGTCGGTTTTGAAGGTCAATTAGTAATTTCTACTTTTTTTGTACAAAACATCAGTCCTATGAGGGCACATAATTTTTTTCCCTTTCTTAATCCAATTTACAAAGCTAAATGCACGGTTGATTACATAAACCATAGAAAAACTTTTCCTCTATATAACCTATTTTTCACTCAAACGTATTTAGTTTTTTTTTTTTTTTTCATATTTTCTTACTGAATATTATAATCAATATTGGAATTTTACTAAATGTTACGAAAATAATTTAAAAATTATTTTATAAAAAATCTGTTATTAACTGTTTCCTAAAATAAATCTTTTTTCTTAGTCCTCAGTGTTACGTTTTCTTTATATCGTTTATCAATATTAATATAAAAACTATCGTCTAAAACCTTTTAGGACATAAATATTTGAAGATATTTGAAAAATATTCTTTCAAAAGACTCAATAATTTTTTAAAAACTTATTTCAAAATATTTTTCTCTTACTTCCTTGGGATTATCAGCAAATGTTGAAGAATTCTCTCATTAACCCTATACACAATACTGAAAAGTAAAATCTTGTACTATTTATAGAAAACCTGAGTAAGTGGGGTATTGTGTTCCCTCATGTTATTAGAATAAACTTTTGTCAAACTTTCTTTTCGAAACTTGAAAGAAACTATTTTTCCATTTATGAAACTACTTTCTCGAAAGAAAAGGTCTGAATCTAAAAGCAATGCACATATAATTTAGATCTTTCATTTGAATACGAAATTTTATTAGATAGTGTGTTGAGTAATTTCTTCATTTACAGATATTAGATTAGACTCTAGATATTATTATTCATATGAAAATTGTATAAAACTTTATTTTCATTTCGAAATAATTGGATGCCCTAAAATTTATTTTTAACTAAGAAGCTTGGATGATTTTGATTAAAAATTGCTAAAAATGTTCAATGAATTTTGATTCCAAAGTACTTGCAGAGCCGAATCAACTTGCTTATATAAAATGACTTGAAGGAGAACTATGCGTTTAAAAATTTATGAATTAATGTTGATATTGAGGCGTAGATTTAACTAATATGGTAATTGGATATTTAAGTGAAATGATAACAACTATCGTTAGTCACAACTCGACTTTATTCCACGAACTGAGCATTTCTTTAGCTTATGTACGGCCATGGAAAGTTCCATAACTTTCCATAACTATATAATTACAGTTAACTTTTATAATTATAGTTATAATTGATAATAAAAAATCGCGAGAAAAAATAATAATTATTAATAAAAGTAAGCACGATCCAGAAACAGAAGTCATTACAAAGAAAACAAAAGTTATTTTTGACAAGTCGCACGCATATAGGCTTTTGAGTCCGAGCAGTATATCGTGTCCATGGCAACTGAAGTGAACTACTTTTACTAAAATATTAATAATAATATAACACAGGGTTACAAAGTTAAAAAGATGTGGAAAAATACAAAAGATGTTTACAGTAATTTTGTATTATTTAGTGTGCTGATGTCGAAAGTGGCTTCTATTTTTCCCCCACCAAGTCAGGAGGTTTGTAAAATCAGTGTCAATACTTTTTGCTAAAACCCTATTTAAAAAGGTATTCTCTCGAGCAATTTAACATGAGAAATTTAGAAACACAGTGGTTTTTATTCAGTTAAATCTATGTAAATATTGGTTCTTGTTGAGGCAAATTAATTTCTCAGCAATTAGATGAAAACCATTGTTTCTAGACCTCACATGCTGTCGTTGATCGTTAGAAAAACGAGGAATTCCTTTACGATTTATACATTTTACAACCAATTATGGTGTAATTACTGAACGGAAATCACTAATACACTATATATATATATATTAATTTCTTTTTATTAAGGTATTTACATAAAATAGACAATTGACCAAGAGGAGCAAAAATTATGCTTGTGTACATACAAGTTTGAAGCACATTTTAAATAGCGCAAGAAAGCAAAACAACAAAGTTTCTCCTTGGGTATACATTCTATTTTTCTTTTGAAACTTCTTTTTGGCATTCTTCTTTTATCTTTAATCTCTGGCCTATCTCGTTAACATCCAACAAATGTCGGCTAGCATGTTTTTGTCCATTCTTCCTTGATATTTGCGCTGCATATCTTTAATACCTTGATGGGACCTTTCCCCCTGTTCTTCACTGACTAATCCTACATTTTCGGTGGAAAAGTCTACATGTGAGGGAATTAAATGTATTTTCACTTTCATGGAGCAACCTAACACTTAAAATTTCTCCAGAGTATTCATTGTAATTCTTTTACAGCCAGGATCCTTGCAATTGCCAAGAAACGTTCTGATGATATCTTTAAAAATAACTCATGTTTCTTTTTTCTTTTCTGTCATGCAAGTCTCAAATTTGGCATCCTTCATAAGCATGCGAATATCTGGACCAACAAAGATTCCCCTTATAAACTTGGCTTCGGATATACCTGGAAATTTTTTGCAACTCAGTTGGAGGCAAAGACACTGGAATATTAGGTCTATAAGGAACGAGGCGTACGGCAGTTGGAATATTATCTGGATAAGATATCAGCTTTTGAGTTCTGAGGTTATACCTATGGATAAGACAAGAATAAAAGTAAACATCAGAGTGGTTTTTTGGCTCTCTATGTCATAGAAACTACAATTTGTACAGCAGTCTTCCTTCCTTTGTGCCAGAAGCGTAGATCGTTGAGGCACTTTTATGATGAGTCCATGTAGGTCCGGGTCTAGCAAATTTACCACCCCAGACAAAAATGGAAAATTGCCTCCCCTCTCTCCAAAGTAAAAAGTCATAATGTAAAAAGATAAATTTTTCAGACACATGCACACCTATAAAACTTGAATAATTCTTGCGAACAAATAGGCAGAATAACAATATATATGTATAGGATTTTAAGTCTTAAAGAATAGAAAATAATTCGAAATTAAGGTCATAATTACTTGCTATTATTTAAACGAACAAAATGTAAGAGAAGGAATCACCCATTTCACCAAGCGAATTTCTTCGAAAAAGAGTCTACTGATGGTGGGGATCACAAGAGTTTATTTTAACTTATAGAAAATACACTCAGTACTAAAATAAAATATCTCCTGGCAGCTCTCTATACCAAAACTCTTATTATCTCTATCACCTTTTGGATAGATGAACACCGGAAATCGTATGGGGGAAAGGAATGTTCATTGTGACCCCACACCGGGATGGAGAGAGTCACTAGGGAATAATATCAAATTTCATGATTTAACACAAGGGTGGCCAACCGGAATGACATCGCGGGCCACTTCGGAAGAACTTTACGATCTCGCGGGCTGCATATAAAAATTTATAACTTTATATTAGATTTGGATCCATTACAAACATTTGTTGGAGTGAAAATTTAAGACAGACTGATATATTAGTTTGGGGGAAAGAAATCCATTATTTTTGCATGAAATTCAAAACTTTATTTAACTTGTTTCGGATTGTTCGAACTGGGTCAAATATGCACCGTTTTGTTGTATAATTGGTTGTCATTTTAAAGGTAGCTTCATAATGCCTCTCTCAGAAGTCTTGGTTCTTATTGGTGAAAAACTCTAATAATCGATTTTCAGAATCTTCTCTTGATCCCAATTTCTTATCACTTAGGAAGTTTAGCAATGCGAGAAAAAGGTGGTAATCGCTTGGTGCCAAGTCCAGACTATATGGTGGATGCATTAAAACTTCCCAACCAAGCTCCAAGAGTTTCTGGCGAGTCATTACAGACGTGTGGAGCCTGGTGTTGTCCTAATGGAACACTTCACCTCTTCTGTTGGCCAACTCTGGCCGTTTCTGGTCAATCTCTAGCTTCAAACGGTCCAGTTGTTGACAGTAGAGATCTGAATTTAGTGTTTGGCCATACGGAAGCAACTCATAATAAATTGCTTTCCAGTTCCACCAAATACACAGTAGAACCTTCTTGGCCGTTAGTCCTGGTTTTGCCACTGTTTGAGGTGCTTCACCACGCTTTGACCACGATCGTTTTCACACAATATTGTCGTATGTGACCCCTTTCTCATTCCCAGTCACCATCCACTTAAGAAATTGGTCGATTTCGCTCCATTTGACCAAGGCTTCGCAGATGGAAATTCAATCCATTATGTTTTTTTGCGTTAATCGGTGTTGCACCCAAATATCGAGCTTCTTTTTGAATCCAACTTTGCGCACATGATTTTAAACTATTGTATGGTCGATCTTTACCTCCTGGGTGATGCTACGACAACTAACATGCCGGTCAACTTCGATTATTTCTGCGATTTTATCGACGTTTTTCGACGACGGGCATGCCTGTGGGAGGTGCATCTTTATCAAAAATGCCTAAACGGAATCGACCAAACCAAAATTGCATGTAATTAGCTGTTACAGTTATGGCACCATAAACACCATTCACAATTTTAGCCGCTTGGCTTGCATTTTCACCTTTATCAAAGAAAAACTGTAAAATGTACCGAGTTTTCTCTTCTTTTTACTTCCATTTTTAACACCCTGTAACTCACAACTGAATGGACCAAACAAAAAACAGCAAAATAATTTTTTTAGTGGGAAATGTCACGTTGACAATGAGCATAAATTTGAAATTGTTTGATCAATACTTCACGAGATATCGACACTATAGCCATCTACTGAAAAAATAATGGATTTCTTTTTCCCCAACCTAATATTATTGTTTTCATTGTTTATCATGTATACAAACATATATAGTATACTAATAATGCAATGATCAAATAATGTTTAATTTATTTAATTAGTGAGATATCTGTTTCTCAACTCTTTCTCTTTGTTTCTGCAAGTGGATCTCAATGCATGTGTATTTGCGTATTGTAATTAATGTTGCAAGTTTGAGCACAATTTATGTTTAATAAATCTCAATTTAGAAAAAAAAAAGATTCGCAGTAACAGAGAGAAGCAACGTGATAAAATAACAGTTATGACATTTTTTACAAAAAAAAATATAAATAAATAAAAAAAAAATAATAAAAACTATTTAAACAAAAAAAATATTGTACAAAATATTCGAATTTTGTAAAGTTGTAAAGAATCTCGTGGGCCGCAAAATTATTCAAGGCGGGCCGCTGGTTGGACACACCCCTGATTTAACATGTATTCCCACCTCGAACCCTTCAAGTTTCAACATAAAAAAAAAACTGACATTATACATACAATGAACAAAATAAGGAAATAAGATGCATAAAATAAAATATCAAATTAACACCCAATAATATTTCAGGAAATGTAACAAATTTTTTGTAACAATATATATATATTTCTTAAATTCTATTCAAATGCCGCCCCAGGCAGGGGTCCGGTTTGTCTGGCCCTAGATCCGCCCCTCCCCCACACGAGGATATGATGCAATACCCTTTACATTTTTAAAAATTAAGCCCAAATGCATTGAAGAAGTTGACACTTTACTGCTTTGCCAATTAATTTCTCATGATGATTTTGAAATAAATACTACACCGGACATTCCTTGAATTTACCAGTCAAAGGTCAAGACGATAATTCCATACTCTGTGCCAGGAAAGAATGATGATCTGCATGAGAAATATGCCCAAAGAAAAATGCAATTGTTTTCCTGTTGTCAGAGTTGCTGCTGAACCTCAACATCCATCCGATTCACCTAAATTGGAAGATGGTTTTGAAACGCTTAGGAAAATCTGACTATGGATCAATGTGTATAACTGAAGAGCCTGGTGAGTGAGTTTGGTGTTTGTTTTAAGGCGCAAGAGCCAGTTTTGGCTATACTGCGCCAAACATTCATAGGTCTGTTGTCTTGACGGGAAAAGAAGAAATTGGATGACAAGATGGAGGGTCGAAAATAGAGAAGGATCACTGGGGTACTCCGGGGTCTTAACACCCGTGTTTACCAAAGATAGTAAACCCCTTGGGAAAAGGAAAAGATCACTAGGGTACCTCGGGATTGTGACACCCGTACCCACCTAAAGAAGCTGAGCCCCCTGAGGGGAATAGACTGGTGAGAGGCAGTACCGTTGGACTAGTTATCAGAATGCGTAACTCCACAAAGAAAACTAATTTGATATACGGGTGTTACACGTCAAGCACTTTTTGGAACAGGGATGTCCAACCCGCGGCCCGCCAGTACGTAAATTGCGGCCGGCAGAATCTTTTTTTTAAAATTTTTGAATATCAGGTTTTAAAGTTTTTTTCATTTTGAAATTTATTTGAAGGGAAATTCATACATATATATATAAATCTACAATGTATTTGTCTGTTACCTGTTCTTGTTTTAAAATAAGTACTTTTTTAATAATAGAAACACACACACACACACACACGTCCTTTAGATTAAAATAGATTTATATTCTATCAAACAGTTACATTGGATTTTACTATAATAAATAACATTTTTAATAAATTTCGATTTGCATTATGCATATCCTTTATTATGGATGGTACTTGATTCTCTGTGTGGGCGACTTTCGTTTCTTCTCCTTTTCTGTTTGGAGTGCCCAAAAAGCAAGAGGCAGTCAGAGATGTTATTTAAATTTTTAAAAAAATATTCAGGATAGTTAAGATAAAGGGCAATGTATATGCTAAATCGTTTGAGAATAACAGCACAATCAAATTTTAAAAATGAGTAATGAAATATCAATTTAAAATGAACTCCGTAATTTTCAAGAAAATGGTAACTGTAATATTTTAAACATTTGATCATTGTATTATTATATTATAAAAACATTATTATATTACCTATGTCTGTATACATGAAAAATTATGAAAACAATAATAATAATTTATTTTGTTTTACATTTTCACTCCAATAAAGGTTTTTTTTTGTTTCCAAATCTGATATAAATGTTCATATTTTTATGTACGGCCCGCGAGATTATAATGCTTTTCCGAAGTGGCCCGCAAGGTCATTTGGGTTGGACACCCCTGGTTTAGAACGATTCCTTAATCGCGCCAATTGATTGATTGATTGAATATTAACGCCGCACTGTTCAGCTACACGAGGGTTTTTGGCGACGAACCACTTAATTTTGAACCATGGTCAAGTGACGTGGACGACACCTGAGCTGGCACCCCCTCTCCTAACTACCACACCACACCAATGGGAGGACGTTTCAGCTCTCGACAGATTTAACGTGCATCGCTGCCCTACACGGCGGGTCTTTAGTGGTACTGGGCTCGAACTCGTGACAAGGCAAGCCACGGTCCGATACCTATACCACTCGGCTACCGCGGCCACTAAATCGCGCCAAGCAGCAGTTGTTGACGAGAGTTACATGAAGTCCAAAATGGCTGCCTAGTGGTAACAAATAACCAGGAAAATAATTGTAAAGAACGGTTTTGAAATATATTTCAAATGAAGAATATAGGAATAAATTAAAAATAACCAATATCAATCAATAATGAATATATGAATAGAATATAATTTTATTATATATAATAAAATTATGATATGTTATTTTCATGTAATATATTTTAATAGTAATTACGATAATTGATATTATAAATTATATGAATATTAATTATTATCTCTATGATAATATTCATATAATATAATTTTATTATATATAATAATAAAAATAAACTTAATTCAGTGGCGTGACAGCTCATGAGGGCCAAGGGCTACTGTGCCCAACTCAGTATACGCGATCTTGGACCCTAAGGTGCATGTGCAGATGTTCCAGTCAGGTGGTCCAGTCAGGTGGTCAGTCTGACGTGAAACCTCCAGTGTTAAGTTCCCAATCAAAGTTCGACTCACCGAAGGGATGAAAGACTCACACACAACCTTGCCCAGCCTAGGGTTTGAGTCTCGGACCTGTTGTGTGGAAGCGCGATGCACTAACCATTCAGCCACTGGGCTAATAAAAATAATAATTATAAATAAAAAACATTTGTTATATTTATAAAAAAAGTAAAAAAAGAAAAAAAATTTATAAATATAATATAATTATATTTAATTATATTATAAATAAAATTACATATCTATTAAAATTAATAATGAATATTAATAAGTTTGGATAACTTTCGACATTTTCCAAAAACAGCAAATTCCTTCTATGAATTTCATCGAACTAGGAACTCTAAAAGTTAACCATAATATGCGTCATCCCATGGCGACCACTTGATAAAAATAATAAGGTAACTATATTATAATATTATCGCCCATCTTGGCGAACATAAACAACTTGGCGGGTAGCACACTCCCATATCAAACTAGTAACCCTGAAGGAGTTACGCATTTTAATAATTAGACCGACGATATTTTTGCTGGTACTAAAGAACTTCATCTTGAAACTTGCTTGAAAGAAGACCATGCTTGGTTTCCTCTAAAGAAAACTGACCAAGTAGTAGTTGTTACTG